>PVKE010000008.1:0-363650 GCA_004027555.1 Craseonycteris thonglongyai | reverse complement strand
CCCGCCGCCGACCACCGCACCCCGACACCGACCACCGCACCCCGCCACCGACCACCGCACCCCGCCACCGACCACCGCATCCCACCACTGACCACCTCACCCCGCCACTGACCCACTGCAACCAGAGCCCCCCGGTTAATGCCATCAAGTCCTTATCTAGTGCCTGGTAACTGCTTAGCGCCCAGCATAGCTGACAAGTGGATCACTGTCTCTAGATGAGACATGAATCAAGGGAGGCAAGAGAGAGCATCATGCTCAGTAATGGTGACGCTGGGATCTGAAGCCACTTCTGCCAGCTCCATGGCCCAAGCTCTTCTCTGGGGGTAACCCCGAGTTGATGAGGGACCCCCATGCATGGCTGACCACATCCCGCGCAGTGGGGGGCTCCAGGAGGCCTGGCTGCAGTAGGTCACACCCCGGCTGAGGGAGCACCCAATCTGAGCCTCCCGCTCACCTAATGCTGACCCGTCTCCAGCCCTGTAGGTCCTGGTGACAGACCAGGGGCCTCACAGCCAGGACTTTGGGCTCCCCACGGGCTCTGACACTTTCCCTCGTGTAAGCTTGGTAAAGTCTCTTTACGGCCAAGTTCATCACCTCAATAAGTGGGAAGATGAAGTCGGACGGCCTCTCGGGCCCCTGTAAGGGCTACCATTGCATGCTTCCTCGGGGACTCCTGACACCCTGCTCCGTCATGGGGAAGGGGAGGAAGAAGGTTTTATCTTCCTGCCTGCACCCTGTTGTTGGGAGGTCCGTGCAAGGGGGCACCACCCCCTCAGCACACAGGAGCCGGCGACTGGAGCCAGGTTGGGACGCGCCTCTCTGAGATGCACAAGGGTGGGCACATCGCCCCTGGGTTTCAGGGCCCCAGATTGGGAACAGGGCCAGGTGCCTGGCAACCACAGCACGGCTCGAGGGCCTGCAGAGGATCCACCCCGCGGAACCCTACGCAGCAGTGGGGAGGGAGGGCTCGCGGCCTGCCACTCCCCACAACAGGGATGAGTCCTGCAGACACTGAATGAAGATGGTCAGACACGAAAGAGGGCATACCGCGTAATTCCATGTGGGTGAAGGCTGACAAAGAGACAAGTTGAACTCATTAGGGGTGATAGAACAGTGACAGGGAGGGGGCTTCCGGGGACTTCCGGGAGGCTGATCACACGCCGCCTCGTGGTCTCTGTGCCGAGGGATGGCTGGGTTCACGTGGGGGAAACGTGCATTGCTCTGTGTTCTGACAATGTGTGCATTGTTCTTCCATTAAAATGACAAGTTTACTTATAAAATAAAACACTGTCTCTGCCCTGGAAGCAGAGCTCTCTGAGAACAGAGAGCAGGGCGTCTCTCGTGGGGTGGGGGTGGAGCTGGAGGGGGCAGGGACTCCCAAGGGAGGGGCCTTCCAGGCCGCTTCTTAAGGGCTGTGTCTCCTCCCCTGGGTTAGATAGGTCTGGTTTTTGGGAACAAGTGTCATGTATATCAAAGGAAAGAATACAGGTTCAGAGATGGCCCAGCTTGGGTTCTCTCTGTCACAGTCGTTTATTAGCTGTGGGACCCTCAGTAGACGCAGTGTCTTTATCAACCAAGTGAAGACGTCACAGCTAATGTGTGTATAGACCTCACTCTACGCTGAGCACAGTTCTGCATGCGTTAGAAATACAAAGCAATTTATTCCACAGGACACCCTACGAGGTAAGTCCCATTAGCGCCCCAGGACCCCATGAGGATCAGGAACTTGTCTAAGGTTCCAAGACAGACACGTGTCAGACGTAGAACCCAGGCCATCTCCTGGGGGCCCCGAGGGGGACGATGTGTGAAAAACGTGCAGTGTGCAGCCTGGTGCAGGTGAGTGGCGGTATGGTAGCCATGTCATTCCTCTTTGCTCTAGAGGGGAAGATGGAGAAAGAGAAAGCTGTTTGCCCAGGTCCCAAAAGGTGGCAGACGGGAAGCTGCAATGCTCATGTCACTCATTTAGGGAGCCCCCTGTGTTCCAGGCTTGGTGCAAGGTGTTGGCTGGAGGCAGAGACCAGGGAGGCCCAGGCCCTACCCTCAGCCAGCCAGCCAGGAGGCCCCTGGGGTGGTGAACTCTTTGAGAAGAGCCCTGAACTCTGTGAGAAGCGCTCTCATTGAACCCCCGTTGCCTGGAGTCAGCTCCCACAGGTCAGGAAGCTGGGAGGAAACACAAGTGTTTCTAACTCAAGTCCATTTCCTGTGCTGCGCTGGTGCAGGGCACTTGGGAGGCCCTGTCAGTAGGCAGTTCTCGGGAGAGGTGAGAGTTTGCCGGAACCAGGGCCCCCTGCAAGCTCATCGCAGCAATCCCTTCCTTTCCCAAGATGGGCCCAGCCTCTGCTTGCCTCCTGCCTGGCTTCCCCGCCCCAGTCCCCCCACCCCAGTTCCCTCCTCCACGGGAGCTGACTGGGGAAGGACCAGGGGGCCATGGCAGCCTCCCCTTGCCATCAGCCCGGGTCTCTCTCTCTGCTCAGCTGTCTGTCTCCCATTCATCTCCCTCCAACTCTGTGACCACCCCCTCATGCACATGTTCAAACGTCATACTTGCTCTGCCCTCAAACCCCACAGGACGGCGTCTCTACCGCGTGCCCTAATAATAGGCAATGTCATCACTCGAGCATCTACCATGTGCCGTGAACAGTGCTGGCTCATGGCACACATGGTTCCAACTCAGCCTTCCAGGACTTTGCCAGGGTGAGTGTGCCCTCTGAACAGCCTCTCCGAAAAGCAACTGCTGTCTCCAGGCCGGCCAGATGGATTTCGAAATCTAAGCTTGTTCTCGGCCCTTGGGCCGCTTCCATCCGCCCATACCTTGGTCATGTCCAGTTCTCCCCTGGGCCTGAGAGGTGACTGGAACGTCCCATGCAGGGCCTCCCAGCCACTCAGCCTGGCCACCCAGGGCAGGGCAGCCGTGGCACCTAGAGCTGAGGTAGAGGACCCAGGCTGGCCAAACGGCATACCTGGCATGAGGACACACTGGGACTTCCCACCGCAGCTGCCTCACCTCTGGGCAGCGAAGCCCCACGCCCTGGTGAGGACAGGTTAGCAAAGCCACCTGGGAGATGGAGCATCCCGGCCCGCAGCCCGGGGTCTGAACTTAGATGCACTGACTTGTATGGGGAGGAACACCCCATCACCTCCGGGCTCTATTCCTTCGTCTATAAACTAAGAATCTGAGTGCCTGTGTCATAATGTTTTATGGACATTAAATAAGATAATGTATGTAAAGTGCTGGGCGCACGCCGTGAGCACTTAAACACCCGTTTTATTACCTCACTCTCTCACTTCCCGGGCTGCTTTCGGCTGATCCTTCTCGCCCACGCGTTTCCCACATACCTCATGCATTGGCATGGGGTCTTGGGGTGCAGAAGGTAGGGATTTCCCCCCGTTTTATGAAGCGGGTGATGGAAGTGAAGTGTCTCGGTAAAGAGTATCCAGAACAATCCCCCTCTGTGACTTGCCACCCCACCCCCTATACAAATGCCACGCCGAAACAAGACTTTCTTTATTCACCAGATGGTTGGATAATTTAGTTGAAGTCTGTGAGGATAAAACTGGATGGTAAATTTTAATTGTAACCCAATAGGGTAGAGCTTAGGAGGCAATGCTAGGTTTAAAGTGGGGTGTGTGGTTACTGTTTGCTTTCTGTTTTTAAGGGATTGGTGTGTGACCAGTGCTGGGCAGCCCCTGCCCCCACCCAGATGGCCCCCAAAGGGCCTGGTGGCCTTCTGTCCAGGAAGACCTGAGGCTAAAGACACCCCCTTCTTCACACGTATTCACCATGCACACCCAACCAGTGGGCAGGTAGCCAAGCAGCTGAAAAGGCTGGGCCACACTGCTTTAGATTAGCCAGCGGCTGCCCTGCAAATGTCTCTACACTCACAAGACCAATGGGGAGATGCAATTCTGGTGGCAGAGGGGTTTGAAAAAATAAGAAAACAGTGCTTCACACAAGATCCCGGGACCTCACAGGAGCCAGGCTCACCCGGGACAGCAGAAGTCGATTTCTGTCTGCAAGCAATTAATTAGGGAGTTTAATGGAAAATGGAAAAAGTAGTATGTTCTGGGGATATTCCCAAAGACTGAAAGCAGGGTCCCCAAGAGTTATCTGTATACCCATGTTCATAGCAGCAGTATTTAGAACAGCTCAGAGGCAGAGCAACCCAAGTGCGCATCGAAAGATGGTTGAATAAACACAATGTGATGCACACATATGACGGATTGTTACCCAGCCGTATAAAGGAAAGAAATGCTGTCCCATGTTATGACATGGGGGACCCCTGGGAAACATTTTGCTGAGAGAAATAATCCAGTCACACCAGGACAAATACTGTATGATTCCACTTCTAGGTCCCCAGAGTCATAGAGACAGAGGTAGAAGGTGGTTACCAGGGGCTGGGGCGGGACGATAGGTTGTGACTGTTTAAGGAAGACAGAGTTTCAGCTGAGGAAGATGCAGAAGTTCTGGAGAAAGATAGAGGTTGACCACAGAACAGCGTGAATGTACTTAATGCCACGGAACTGTATATATTTAAAAATGGTTGCAGTTTTATGGTACACGTGTTTTATCACAAAGCAGTGTGATCTGCTAGGTTCCGAGCTCATGACTGAGAATTAGCCGCGCTGTGGGCTCCAACTCAGGGAACACGGAAAAATTGGCTGTTACCTTTTTGGTGAGTTGAGATTTGGGTCAGAATGCCCCCCGCCATGAAGGCAAGGAAAACAGCATTCAAGCTCTAGGGTAAGTCTTAAGGTGCCCTCTGAGGCCTAAGGCCATGGTAGGATGTGATGTGATTTATAATGGGGGCCCCAGGGACAGAAGTGCCTGCAGAGGTACGTAGGACCCTCTGCAGGACCCATGTAGACATTCCCTCCAGTCAATACCTGAAACACCGCACACCTCTTGAGCGATGGGTCTGTTTTCTTTCACGGACAACATACATCTTGGAACCAGTCTTATTTTCTGTTGCTACTTTGGCCAACTCTTCCCTCCATCCTAGTAAGTAGCCAGCGCATCAAGGCATGGCACTGACAGAGCGCAGCGGAAGTCTGGTGCCCAGTCTCATGGTGGGAAGGACGGACTTGCAGTCTTACTCAGACCCTAAACCTGCTCCCTCCCAGCTGCGTGGACCCAGAGTCCTCTGGGCCCTTCGTTTTGTCTCCTATATAAGGGCTACACCCAGTTCAGAGGGCTCTCTCGGGAGGTTACCTGAGTATGAAGTTCTTACCTGCATATAAAGTTCTTAAAAGTGGACCAGGATATGAGCAGTTGACTCACAGTGATTACTCCTTAGGATTATTATTTTGCCCTGGTTTCCTCATTTATATTTTTTCACTTTCTGCTGGTATTTATCTTTTGTTTTTAGATTTATTTTTATTGTTTTTGACAGAGAGAGAAAGAGAGACAGAGAGAGACAGAGAGAAGGGGGAGGGCCCAGAGCAGTCTCCATAGTTGTACATCATTAGTTTTCCACTTAGTTTCATTCCACAGGTGGGCACAGGGCCATGCAGGGCAGGAAACGGGCCGGAGGCCTCCCGCATGGGAGACACACCCCTGCGAGCCAGGGGGAAACTGGGGGCCTCCCACATGGGAAGCTTGTCCCAGTGAGAAGCAAAGTGGAGACACCCCAGTTCAGCATATGGGTCCACATGGGCCAGGGCCAGGACTTGATCTTCGGACCCTGGAGCTACAAACAGGCACTCAGCCTGCTGAGCCATCCCCGCATTTCCTCTGGTATTTATCTTTACAAGTCATTCCCAGTCCCTTGCAGAACAAAGTGTAATATGAATATATGCATAAGCCAGATCTGATGCTAGACAGTAAAAGGCATAAAATGTTCAAAAGACAGTTAGGGTCTTATCATTTACGTTCCCACTTCCCTCCCCAGTGCATGGCTTATCTTTTCCCCATAGATTTCTTGAGCGCCAACTGACAGGTGAGATCCTTGTATTGTGGCTTCTTAATAAACAAGGGTCCATAAACTCCCATCTTTTGTTTGTCAGATTTCTTATTTCTGGGCATATGTACAGTCTTTCTGGGGAGAGGATCTTCAACTTCCATGAGCCCCTTATGCCGGAAGCCCTACTCCCTCTCTGCTCTGAGATTTCCTGGTGTGGCTGTACCTGCTCTGGAGGGACTGGCTGCTGATGTGCAGTGGGACCTTAGACAATGTGTGTCCCCTCCCTGACCTCAGCTTTCTCCCTTCTGCATATGGTGGCTGGGTATGAAGGTCACTCATGCTTTCTCTGTGCTAACACATGACTAACAAGCTTGGCCATGGGCCCAGCTTCTCACCTCGAGGTCCCGGAGGACAGGGTGGTCTTCAATGCCTGGGAACAGCACACGCATGGTATAGGTTCTGTAGTCCAGAAAGGGAATGCCGGCTCCGTCCAGGTCACTGGTCAACTCATGGATGTCCGTCTGTAGCTCGGCAAAGGCTAGCCCAAAGAGAAGCCCATGAGACAGATGTGTGGGGCGGGGCAAGAGACACCCCAACTCGGAGCACTCAGGCCCCTCACCCAGGCCCCTAAGTAGGTTGACCAGACGTCCTGTTTTACACGTGATGGAAAACAATAGTACTGTTCTGTTTCAAATGGTACATATGGTCAGCCTACTGACTGACACCTTGAACTTAGCCCAGTGAGACTAGGCGGACCACATGTACCGTTTGAAATGGGATAGTGCTGTTGTTTTCTGTCCTGTTTAAGATGGTCAGCCTACCCATATGGGACATGAGCAATGGGATGCAGATGAGTAGGAATAAGAAGAGGGGATGTTTTAAGACACAGACATGGGAGAAAGCTGCAGCATGAAGAAACTTGTCTGGGCCAAATTTTTTCCAAGCACGGATGTTTTGTGCTGTGGCTGAGGCCGGAGCACCCCCCCCCCCCATCTAAACATGGGGGGCTTTGGTGTGCAAGATGTGCACGGGGTAGGGGTGGGGGTAGGAAGGGAGAGGCTCCAACATGAAGGGTCTATTTCTGATTCTGTGTTTTATAGTGAGTTTCTTTATGAGAGTGAAGAACTTTCTTCTGAAGTCCCAGTTCTGGGCCACGCAGCTCACTGGGGCCATCAACCCACCAGTGGGGCCGGATGGAGGCTCTACACCACTAATACCCTTCTGTGTCAATCTGTAGGGTGCGCCTCTGTCCTTCCTCCCACAAGGCGATGCTCCCTGGTAGTGAATTATGAGCTGTGTGTGGGCCCTGCTGTCTGTGGAGGCAGCTCAGGCCTCCCGGTGGTCACAGAGCTGTAAGACCCCCTCCCCCAGCCCAGGGAAAGGCCAGGTCATCACAGGGCACCAAAGCTGGGATGACACCCTGTCATGGACACAGCCCTCCTCCTGGGCCATGCTCTGCCGTGTAAGGTCATCAGAGGTGATGCACCCAGCCCTTCCCGGCTCCGCCTTTCTCCTCAGCACATGCACACACATGTATACACACAAGCAGGCAAAAAAATGCACGAACACATGCACCCATGCATGCGTGCACACATGCACACACAATCAGAATGGATTAACACATGTTAGCAAAGAGCAGCCAGCAGATGCTGACTAAACAATACTTCTTTCTATTTATATAAACGTAAGAATAGGGGAAAATACTTTATGGACATGGGAGAGATTCAGGCACCCTGCATGGTTCTAGAAAAGCCCTTGAAAAGCAAGCCCTGTGCCCGAGGGGTCTGGTGGCGGCAGGATCACAACATGCCCACAGCAGGCTCTCAACAGGGAGCCAACTTCAGGTGTGGGATCTGGGTTTCTGGGCTTGTGGGTACTAGTGCTTCCTGTTTGGCAGAACAACGGGGTACCACCTATGCCACAGAGAGGCTGCAGCAACCTCTCCTGTGCCGCTCTCTGCCTGCACCCCAAACCTCCGCTCTGGTCTCCCTGACACTGGGGCCCTTGTCAAGGAAAGTGGCTCTGAAGGCAGAGCCATCCTGACGTATCCAAGTGGAATTTGCACAAGTGTGTGTGTGTGAAAGAGGAGTCAGCTAAGCCTTTTGGGCCAGTACTGTCATCACAAACCCTGGTGAACACTCGTGAATGTCCTGAATGGGGAACACACAGATGTGTGTGTTTGTGGGAGTGTGTGGAAATATGTGCATGAGTTGTGAGCATGTGTGAGTGCATGTGAGTACATGAGTGATTGTCTGAGTGTGGGTGTCAGTGAGTGTCCACGGGTGTGTATGTGCACGTGTGTGCACACTTATACATCAGAAGGTGAGGCCTGTGAAGAGCCCGGCTGGCCCTCTTGTGACTTTGTGTGTGGGTGACCTCCTAACTCACTGTCAGGTCTCCAGGAAGTCACCTTCCCCTGACACAAGCTGCCCCACAAACGTTTAAGAGCCAACCCCGGGCAGCCCTAGAAAACACGTTCACGACTAATCCTACACATGCTTTACTCTGCGTGTCTCTCTTTCCCCAGAGCGGAAGCTGAGCCCCTCCCCTGGTGCCCCATCGGCCGCCCCGCTGGCCCCGAATTCCTCTCTGGAGCTTCTGAGAGGAGCCGGCCTCGGGCCTCACTCTGGCCTGCCCCTCCGTGGCATGCTCAGCTGGCGAGGCCCAGAGGCGGGGGCTGGCTTTTTATCAGTCTGCAGCTTTCTTTCAAGCCACCCAGCGACTCCACCATTCAAAGCCTCATGCTCGCCACACATAAAAGAGATTCTAATCACTACACCTAATTAGAGGAAAGAGTACATTACGGAGAGAAAAAATGAAGCAGCGTAAATATAATAAAAGGCAGTCATTAGCGGTCCCGCCAGGCGCGCGCTGCGGTGAGAGGGAAAGCGTGTCGCGAGGGGACGGAATGGGCCCGCCTCCCCAGCAGGGCGCTTCCCTGCTGGCAGTGGGAGTGAGAACGACCCCCCCACTCCCCCCACCCCCCCACCTCCGTGCAGGCCGGATCTGCTCCGCGTACAGATCCACAGCCCAGAGCCCGCACAGCCCTCCCGAGCGGCTCACGGAGTGATGTCCTGGGGGTGACAAGTGTCTGACTCCTTAATTTCCTTCTGGTGTTCAGAGTACCTGATTTCTCTTCCTGGAAGTGTTGGTAATTTTCCAAAGGACAAGCTGTGCGACACTCTCCCTTCTAAATCTCAGAGCAGCCCTACAGCCTTACCTTCCTTCTGAAGGTAGAGAGCCGAAGATGGCTGGAATGTGACATGCCAAGACACCCCGAGGCCTCCCCGAGAGGGGAGCCTGAACCCCACCGGGCCAGGACTGGGGGCTGGAAACTGCTCTGGTGGGATCTGAAGGGAGCCCAGTCTGACTTGGGAGAGGGCAGGGGAGATGTGCAGGAAGGGGGACAGGAGGCCTCGCCCGGGGCGCAGGAGGGGGCTGCTAGCACATGGGTTTGGTCTGGGCACAGGCCCGTTGACCAGTTAGAGATTCTGAGGGTGGACACCCAGCACCCCCCAGCACTGCCCACTGCTTATGTGTGAGATGCACACACACACACACACACACAGCCCCTCCATCACTGCCTATTGCTGCCCGGCCTGCTGCTTGTGTGTGATACACGCACACACATGTACACATATACTCATACCTGCACACAAATACGCCCTTCATCACTGCACACTGCTGCCCAGCCCACTGCTTGTGTGTGACGCACACACACATGTACACCCAGCCTCCAGCACTGGCCACTGCTGCCTGGCCCACTGCTTGTGTGTGACACACACACACATGTACACCCAGCCTCCAGCACTGGCCACTGCTGCCTGGCCCACTGCTTGTGTGTGACACACGCACACACATGCTCACACATGCACGCATATGCACACCCAGCCTCCAGCATGGGGTTGCGGCTACCCGGCCCCTCCGTACCTTCCTTGCACTCCAGGGCCACGCGGGACTCCAGGTTGTCCATCTGCATCTGTAGCCGCTTCAGCGTGAGGTCGCTCTCCCGGGACTTGCGTTTGTAGGCGATGAGCACGGCCACGATGAAGATGAGGAGGAGGCCGCCGGCCACCGCGATGCTGACGATGGCGGGCAGGCTGAGCGGGCTGTCCGGGGCGATGTACACCATGCCCGGGGAGTACTCCATGCCACCGACACGGGCCTGTGGGCACAGCGGGTGGAGGGAGCCTGGTGTGGGGACAGAGCCTCCTAGGGGGCAGCCCCAAGTCACCGGCTCACGGGTGAGGAGGGCCGGACGAGGACCAGGGCTCCAGGGAACAGTCATCCTCGGGGGTAAATGCAGACAAGAGGCCCCACAGGGGCTGAGGGAGGGGCCCCCACAGCAGGAAAACCCACACACACTCTCACCCCAGAGCTCACATGGTCCCCCTGGCAAGAAAACCGCACACAACCTGGACCTAAGAGGTCCAACATGCGGTCAATGACTAGCTCCCTGAAGACACAACCCACTTTAAGGGTGCAGGCCAGTGGCACAGAACACGACAGTATGGACCTCCCAGGCCAACAGCGCTCGTCTCCTGCAAGGTCTGCTTGCCCCTGAGGGCAATCCCGCCCACCATTGCACGCGGCTTCGCAGCGCCCTTGCTGTGGTGCCAGCCCGCGTGGAAGGAATGATGGTACAGGAGAGAGAAGGCAGACAGGGAGGAGGAACGGAAGATGTGGGGTAGCTGTGGGCAGCAGGCCGGGACCCCCTCCTGGGACGTCCCGGAGGCCCAGGATGGAGTTGCAGTGCACCGGCCCAGCATCCCAACGCCCACCGCTCCACCCAGGACGGGGTCCCGGCAGCCTCACCATCACTTTGTGCCTCCCAATGAGGTTGGGGGATTCGCACAGCAGCTGCGCGTCCGACACCGTCACGGTGCACGGCTTCTCCCCAACCAGCACCGTGTAGTTCAACTTCACGTTGCCCCCGGCCACGGGTGGGATCAGGTTCTTGCCCTGGAGGGACGGGAACACCCACCTGAGTCAGGACCACGGCTCCTGGTGGCTGCTGCGTCCTCCCACTCAGGGGCCCCACCCTGCTGGGGGGCTGGTGCAGAAGCCAGGCTCCGGAGTAAGCGCCCCACACCACTAATGCACGTACGACCCTTCCCCTTTCCTCAGGGGGAAGTCAATAATCGAGGCACTCTTTTGAGCTCACAGCCTCAGCATCATTCTCAACACAGAGATGTCGTCGGTCACGGCCCGTGGAGTCAAAGTGTCACAGCAGTTAGAAGGAACATTTGCCACCCAGGCTCCAAAGAAAGCCTAGCTGTGGTTTGCCAAGGGCTGCCTAGGAGGAGGCAGTAGGAGTCTTCAAGGTCCCAGGTTCTGGCCTCAGTAACAAACAAAGATTGGGCGTCCGCTGGCTGGGTGGCTCTGGCTGCCCCGTGGCCTGCGTGTGAAGTGACTCAGAAAGTGTCTGCGTACTCGGCTACGCCACACTCTGCTAGGGACTCTGGTTACGAAACCTGGCGTCGATCATGGCGTGTGGCCTCTTTCTGTGCCTGGAAAGCCCCCTTCTCCCCTGCAGCGGCCGCCTGTCTTCCCACCTGCCGCCCTCCAGCCTCAGTCTACCTTCAGGATGATGGGTGTGCCCGGCTTGAGCTCCAGGATTCCCGAGGGGCTGAAAGCCTCAAACACGGGGTTGGGGTAGTAGGTGAAGTTGGTCTTGTTGAGGATGAGCAGGGACTGGACATTGTCTAGGATGAAGCCGAACTCCTCGGGCCTCTCGGTCAGGTCGGACTGGTGCTCGGGCCCCAGGGCGAGGGCCGGAGCCAGGCAGGTCATCTCCGTAGCGTTGAGGACCTCACAGAGCTGCGGACGCAGACAGGGAGGGCTATGCTGCACATACGTGCCAGCGTATGGCCGTGAGGCCATACGGCATGGCGTTCACCCGGGACAGTTATGTGCGGGTCACAGCTCCTTGGCAGCTGGGACCACACAGCCTGGGCACTCAAGGAATGAGCTCTGAGGTGGCATTTGGGCCCTGTGTTGCTGTGACGGGTGTGGCAGTGACTGGGACCCCTCTAAGCTACAGTGTGGAGCTGGGGGCCAGCAGGATGAAGGAATACGGGTGTGAAACCCCAACACCCTAGAAGTGATTGCCCTCCATGCCTGTACCCCAAGGTGTGAAAATGCCCTCACGTCTGCTCCTTATCCCCCATGCCAGTGCCCAGGGTGTCACGTGCGATGGGTCATCAGTGTCCGGGGTGGGCCATCCTGAGAACTTGGGGAGCCCTGCACCCTTCAGGGAAGCAACATGCAGGGCGGGCAGCCCCAGTGACCCCCGACAGCCCGGACTCACATTGATGTGTTCCTTGCCTCCGTGTTTGGCCCGGATCTGGGGGTTCTGTATGAGGTCCAGGTGAGTCCCCCACACGGCGATGGGGGTGTTTCCACTGACCGGGAAGAAAGGAGACGTGTAAACACAGGGCCAGGAGTACTTGGCAACGATGATGAGGACAATCGATCAGGCTGAGCGTGACATCAGAGACAGTGATAACCAGGAGGCACGACAGCATTCACAGGGACAGCGGTGACAAGCGGACTGAGTAGTCATAAGGATGAGGTCTCAGCAGTCCAGGGGAAGACAGTGAGGCCCAGATGTCTGTAGACACCCGCTGAGGCTGGGTCTGCAGCACGCCCTCTTGGACCCCCGCAGCCTGCAGACCCCAGCCTGCTACTCTGCAGCCCCCCAAGGATCCCCCTCAGACCTCAGCAGACTCAGGGAATCCTCCACAGTGGCCTTGGCTGGGTGGCCCACTAGACCCTTCAGGGTCTGAGCACGGCTTCCTCCCCCAGGGCAACCATGCTACGAATTCCCACGTTTGGGGCTTCGGTCCACTGAGACCTGGGAAGCCCACACGTGCAGGATCCTCCTCTGGCAACGCAAACAGAACTACTGGGGACGTCTCCCAGGAAACCGATACAGCAAGGTTACGAAACCGTACCGAGGGGTCTGTACAGTGCTGCCAACGTAAGCGCATGGTGGCAAGTTCACGACTTCATTGTCAGACCTCGTAGATGAGTGAGCACCACCGTTTCCAAGACAGCTTTACTTACAAAAGCTTGCAGACAGCCAGATTCGGCACCCAGGCTGCACTTTGTGGACCCCTGGTTTAAAAGAGGGTTCTCTGGACTCAATTCGGCCCTGAGCCCTGCCTCGGCTTGTGGGGACCATAGCTTCACGCTCTGCCCTTCCCCGGGACCCCGGACCCAAACGGAGGCAGGTAAGTGGGAAGGCTGAGGACTGAGGGGCTGGGGGGAGGCTGGCACTGAGCCAAGCGCCCAGTGTTGATCAGCATCTCCCTTCATTCTCTCAGGCGCTTTGAGAGGAAGATGACTGATGGGAAACCCTGGACCCAGGGACGTCACGTGTCTGTGGAGCTGGGCTGAGTCCCCCATTCCGTCTCTGACGCAGTGGTGGCCCCATTATCACCAGGGGCCTTGCTGTCAGGATGCCCTCTGCAGCCCCTTCTCATGACCACGTGTCCTCCAGGGCCTGGAAAAGCGGGCTCACGCTGCCCGCAGTTCCCTCCCGGATGTGAGAAGCCCCCATGCCAGGCCTCACTAAGTTCGGGTGGAGAGGGTCCCTAGGGACCCCGGAGCTTCCAAAGCCGCAGGTGAATCACTCAAGAGATGGAGGGCCTGGGAGCTTATGCAAATGGCCGGACACAGCCTGTGAAAGGCAGAGGCACTGACGGGCCTCTCTGCAGCAGCATCGAACTTGGCTCCCGCCCTCTAGGAAACACGTTCTGTGTACTGGCCTCCGGCACTTGGGAAAGAGCAGGGAACAGGATCCGTCCCTGCCCTGGAGGAGTCTGCAGTGGAGGGAAGGACAAAGCAAGCAGGCAAGCCTCTCAAGGTCACCGGGGCACCAAGATGAAGCGGCAGGAGGCTGCAGAAGCGGGGAGGATGGTGTACAGTGGCTGTGTGAGAGGTTTGGGGGAGTGGGGCTGAAACCCCCTTCCCCACCCCAGAGTCACTGGGAGATGGGGACGGGGCCCCCAAGTGCACCAGGCCTCAGCTCAGAGGCTGCGGGCTCCAGGGCCGTCCTGCTCAGAGCTGCTCTCAGTGGAAGGCGGGAACCACCGCAGGAAGGTCTTCTGCTGAGCGGGGTGCTCTCAGCCAAGCCCAGTTCCTCATTCCCCGGAGCAGGCCCGGGGCCCCAGCACTCCCCTTGGCTTTCCAGAGCCGAGGAAGGTGAGCGAGGTTGGGCAGCTCTTCCTACCTGACGATGCTCCAGTCGGGCTCGATCCGCACGATGGTGGGGTCCTCCACGTACCGGAAGAGCAGGTCCTGCTGGATCCTGGCCCGGTCCACCTGCACCGTCACCTTCATCTCCATCACCTCATCGGAGGAGGTGGTGTTGCAGACGATGTAGGACGAAGAGCGCCTGACGGCAGAGGGGACACAGAGCTGGGCTCCTGGGGGCCGGAGGGGGGGGGGTGGCGGTCCCGGGTCAGGGCCCTCCCACCCCTTCCTGTTTGCCAGGCACCTGGGAGGCCAAGGGGAGCTGCCTCTGGTATAAAGAGGTGCTGAGCCCTCTGAGATGAGACCTGGTCCTTGGGCCCTGTCTGCAGCCCGCCTCTCCCCCGCCCTTGATGTCTGAGCCCCCTGGTCGGCCTTCTGCAAGAATCCTGCTCAGCTGGTTCAGTAAGGATCACCCCACTCTTCCTGTTTCCTCTTAGTAATTCCCACCCGCTGAGCCTTCACTCTGCTTGTCGGGTGAAAATCCGCAGCTGTCTTTGCTGGATTTGGGGTTGAGTCCTCGCTGTCTCCTCTGTAGTGAAAGGTTGACATCCACGGGGGCAGTCCTGAGGAAACTCTTCCTCAGCCACCCTGACGAGTGTCACCAGTGTTTCCTTAACATGACTCATGCAAGGCCGGGCCCCGCCTGACCTCAGATGGGCCTCTGCCCTCCACGATGCCCCCTCCCGGGAAAACCTCCTGCAGAACCTCCAGTCTCCTGCCAAATCTCCCAGAGTCCTTTGCTGGACACCTTCCTCCTGTCCCCCACCCTCCTGCATGTGGCAGGCTGGCCCTTCTGGGGAGCGGAACCACAGGAGAGGAAGCGCTGTGGCATTTGGAGATTCAGTCTTCAGGAGCTGGGGCTGCCCCCCTAGCAGCTCTGACAGGTCCCCGCTGGTGGGCGAGGAGCTAACCTGAGGGCAGCGGCTCGAGATTCCAAACCGTGTCCCCCGGAACCCTAGGGTTCCTCGGCTCAGTAGGTGGTACGGGGCTCTACGGTGAAACGGTGAGCAGCGGCACAAGGGCCCAGCCAGGGAACCCAGACGAACACCCACGGCCAGGCGTGCCCCGGAAGCCCTCCCGGGAGACCGAACGCTGTCCAGGGAGGAGGACACCCTTCCGGAGGTGAGCCCCGCTCCGTGCTGTGCCCCACCCCCACCAGGCCAGCCCTGTGGGGAGTTACCTGTGGAAGAGGCAGGGCTGCTTCCCGAACATCACCACCACATCGCTGCCCGCGTTCAGGTTGCTGCCCGTGATGGTCACTTGGGTGCCCCCGGACATGGGCCCCCGGCTGGGCTTCAGGTCTGAGAGGGTCAGGGTCTGTGTGGGAGAGGACCCGGCCTGAGGCACAGCCTGGCTGGGCCAGGGGGCTCCTGGGCATGCCTGGGGCAGCGCCCCCCCTGCCCCGTGCCACCTTCGGGGTCCTTGTGAATGAATGGTGGCTGCCCAGAGAGCCGACCAAATTATCTTAGGCTTGCATGGCTAGGCAACGTCCTGGTTCCTGGGAGTTTGTACCTCTATATTAATAATAGTAATAATAATAATAGCTGCTACGTACTGACTTGTTGAGTGGCAGGTTTTATACCTTCATATATACACATATACATAATTTAATGTACATGAACTATAGAAATAACAGAGCTGCCCAATCAGTTCTACAAGGTAGATGAGATTCAGAGAAGTTAGGCAAAGTTTCCAAGGTCACACAGCGGAAAGGGGGCACAGCTGAGACCTGACTCCACAGCTCAGGCTGCCCACACCCTCTCCGGTCTCCAGTGTCATTTGCTTTGGGAGGCAACCTGCTCCTTGCCCAGGTCTCTCAGAGAGCGGCCCCAAGCTCCCAGGGGCCAGAGCGAGGGGGCACGCTTGTGGTAAGGGAGTCCAGAGGGAGACGGGAAGAGGGGTCCGAGGACTGAGTGAGGAGTCCATGGTCTGGGAGCCCAGGATTTGGAGTTGCAGTGAGTTCTTTCATTAGCATTTTAATGGAAAAAACTTTCTTTAGTCCCAGGTGAGAAGTCTGTATCTGCATTTAAATGAATATTTCTCTCCCCCTCCCCCGGCCCCCCTAAAGAATTCCAAGTTGAGCCCACTCAGCTACTTGGAGGAGGCAGGCAGCTTCCCCAGAGAGGCCTGGATCTGTAACACTGGAGAGGAGAACCCTGAAGCGGGGGGGTGGGGGGGGGTGGGGGGGGTGCCTGGTACAGGGCGTCCCAATCCGGGCGCAGGGCACAGACGGGAACACACGCTGCCACTGTACCAGGGGCCGCCCACACATGCTGCCCACCAGTCCCTCCCGATTCCATCTTGGCATCGCCGTGGCCCCCACCAAGCCAAGGACCGCCTTATTCTGGTTCTGCCACTGGCTCAACCCCAGACTCCTACGGGGGTGGGGTAAGGTAGGGAAAGGGCCTTCCTTTCTCTGCTCTGTCTAGATCATGCTGTGTGACTCAGACAAGTCACTTAACCTCTCTGATCACAAACTCAGGGAGCTGGTTATCTCAAAGGTGCCTGACTGTTTTCTGGTTCTGTAACTTAGTGTCACTTCCTACAAGTGGTGTCTTTGTCCCCCACTGTCTGTAAAGGAAGGGCTTTCAGGCCTGGGTCCTGCTGACCTCCCCAGAGCGGGAGTGGAAAGGAAAGAGAGAGAGACTGACTGTGTGTGTCCAGGGGCTTCCAGGCAGGGAAGGCAGTAGTGGTGACAGGTGTTTGGTGACAGTCCAAACCAGGAACATTAAGACCGGGGTGGGGGTTGGGGGGGCTATGTGAAAGTAGAACAGGCTCCCGGGCAGCCTGGGGGTGCAGGTGGGGGTCTTAGAAGGGAGTAACCCTTACTGGCTTTGCCCTGACACACCCGTCAGCCCAGGCTGGGTGGGGGCGTTGTTCTGGGGGCCGAGAGAGGACGATTATGGAGACATGTTTTAACATTGTGAGTCAGAATTATTTAAGACAGGCGTCCTAGATATTTCACGGTGGGTTTGCACTGGAAATCAAGTCCTACCTTATTTGCCCCTTTTTCACTTGGCTCCCCGGATGGAGGTGGAGGAAAGATCTCCTCCAGGGAGATCTCTAGGGACAGCACTGGTGACAAGGCCAAGATGCAGCCCAGATTCCGGCCCGATTCGTGGAGGGAAACTGAGGGAGACCCCAACCTTGCCCCCAACCTCGGCCCTGGCCAGAAGCTCCCCAGCATGCCCAGGTGCCTGAGAGGCACCCCTGAAAAGGGTCCCCCCAACATGCCCCAATCCCAGAGCAGCCCTGGGGAGGGGCTCCCCAGCTGTAGGGCCCAAACTGTTCAAGCTGCCAGCGGCCTAGCAGAGCGGGAAGGCAGTGAGGGCTCTGAGGTATCGGGCCAGGCTGGCTCTTCCGACCTCCCTGAGACATGGGAGCTTCTTTCCTTTTCACTGTGGGTCCCCAGTGAACAGGCATGGAGTCTGCACAGGAGAAGGCTGAGGGGTGGGTCATGAGCTGGCAAACGGGAACACGTGGCTGAGCGTGATACGGGACGGGTACAGAGAAGGGAGGGGTCAGGCCCCAGAAAGGCCTGAGCGATAGAGTGGGCAGGTGGGGTGAGTGGGGATGCTGGGATGAAAATGCTGGGGTGCCACTGTATAGGGGGGAGCGCAGGCCACGGCAAGTCCTGGTGGCCTTTGTGGAAATCGAGCAGGAAGTGATACTACAAGTGCATGCTGCTTTCACAGAAGAGCAGGCGCTGTTATTAGCATCCCTGCTCTAGTGGTGAGCCACGGGAAGCTGACGCCGCTTGCTCAGGATTACTCAGCAAGTGGCAGAGCCAGGAGCCCTGGTGCACAGCCCGCACTGTCACCTTCTGGGCCACCCTGCCACACCCCAGGCCCAGCACAGCCTGGATTTGAACCCAGGTCTTGCAGACTGCCAAGGCTATGCTCTCACGCGCTGTAGGCCAGGACTCCCATGACCTTGCCCTGGGTCTCCAGGGGCCAGCGCCCATGGCAGTGAGGTCTGTGGCCTGCGTTCGGCCAGCACTCACCATGAAGTAATAGAGCTGCGAGGAGCGGGCCATGAACTCGGGCCGGCACACGGCCACACAGAGGTCCACGAAGCCGGCATGCTGGCTGGGCTTGGCCTCCCCCATCTCACACACGATCCTGCAGGGAAGAAGGAGGTAAGAGATACCCCAAATTCCTCCCTGAAGGGGCTCCTCTTCAGTTCTCAAGAAATGAGCAAATGCCACCTACAGGAGGGTCTCACTGGAGGCCTAAGAGAGGGTTCCTGCGGTCTGCCCTGACCCCAAGTCCCTAATCACGGACTATCCAATTCCATTGTGAATTACTGCCCATGGAGTGTTTCAGCCAAACAGCTTAGGGAATCAAGCTGGCTGGGCCCAGAGAGGTAAAGTGACTCACCCAAGGGCACACAGCAGGTCAGACAGGAGCCTTGGAGCAGAACTAAGGTTTTCAGGTCCTAGTCAAGGAGCTATTGCTCCCAACGCATGCCCTGCATCATGAAGTGCTTCCCGCTCCCAGCCCCAGCTGGGGGCCTGGTGGGTGAGGGCGTACTCTTGTTGGGGGGTGGGGAGGTGGGGCGGAGGAGAATCATAAACTTTTCCCTTTTTATCAGTTTCTGTTGTTTTAATTACAAAATTTGTTCATACCCTTGAAAGCGAGACCGTACAAAAGAGTGGCAGCAAAAATGTAAACGTAAACATCATCCCATTCTTCACATCTAACCTCCCTGAAACGTTTGGTATGTCTTTGCAGACCTGGTTCTAGACCTCTGCAAATACATACACTATTTATGCCCATATACCATATCTTTATAAAATATATAATCTCTATTTTGCAAATGAAGAAACCAAGGCACAGAACAGTTAGGCAACTTGCCCAAATCTATATATTTGCACACACACCTGTGTATAGATATTTTTGCTTGATATTATGCACACACACAAATGTTATATGTACACATGTACAGTTAGATACCAACATATGGGTATAAAGAAACATTGATGTGATTTTTAAAAGAAAAGTGAAGCACAGCTGCCCACTCTTCTGAACCCCTCTCCCGTTACTCAGCAGTATAGCACGGCCTTCCCTTCCTGTCTGTGTACAGAACCCCTTCCTCTTTCCCACAGCTTCATTGCACGTCACACGATGCCTTCACTATCATTCATTTCCCTGCCCTCCCATCGATGGGACATTTAACTTATCCCAACTTTTCTCTGACTCCAACTAATCCTGCAAGCCAAACCAATGTATCCCCTTAAGCACTGTATGTTTATCAGAACAGATTTCTGAGGAGGGAATGGGGTGGGTCATTATTTGTGTATTTAATGTTTAATAAGTAGAGCAAAATTACAATCCAAAAGGGCTGCATCAGTTTTCACTTCTGTCAAGGGTAATTGAGTGGGATTACTTTCCTCTTTTGCCAATACTAGATATTACCAATCCTTTGAAACCTTTTCCAATAGGAAACAATTATTTAAATTATAAATTTTCATTTCCCTATTACTAGTGAAGGTGCCCATATTTTCATGTATGTGTGGTTTCTTTTTAATCTTTGCTTTGACTTGCCTGAAGCCTTCTCTTTATTTTACTACTTTTGTTGGAGCTGCTGAATTAGGGGTATTAACTTTTTTTCTGTAATAAATATTGCACTGTTTTCTTCTATTTGGTCACCTGTGTTTCACCTTTGTTTCATGTCTTTTGACGCCCTAAAGTTTAAGAGTAGCTGTGTGGTTGAATCACTCGTTCTTTTATTTTATGGCTTCTGGGTTATGTCTTTCTCTTAGAAAAAACTTCTGGGTGAGAGTTCAGCAAAAATATGTACCTTGTTTTTCTGCCCAGATAACATAATTAACACACGTTCAGTATAAAAAATAGAGAGTTCACAAAAGCACTTGCCACGTTGGTGTAAAAAAGAAAAAGTACATACATCTGCCCCACAACTGCATTACCCAGAAATATCCATTGTCAACATTTTTGTGTACACGTTTCCAACCTGGCTTTTCTTTCATGAAATTAATGTTGAAACTCTATATTCTGCTTGGTAACCTGTATTTTCACATAAAATACCTTGAGTATATTCCAGGTCATGATTCTTCTATCATATCAGACTTAATGGCTGTGTAGTTTACTGTCCTATGCATATAAAATAATTTATTGAATTTAGTGATTAATTTCCTGTTTTCAAACATACAGATTGCTGCTAACTTTTTACTATCATAAATAAAGCTGAAACAAGCATTCTTGAAAAAAAAATAAGAATAAATTGTGCATTCTGGTTATTTAGGGAAAGTTCTGGAAGTATAGCCAGGCTAAAGACTTCCGACTTACATTTCTAAACTGCTCTCCAGAAAGATAGTCCCAATTTATCCTCCCAAAGTGAACGTATAAACGTGCTATTTCTCATACCGCTCATCGGCACCGCGCATCGAACTTGTAAAAATGATTCCCTATTGTTGTAATTTGCATTTCATGGGTTACTACTGATGTAAACATTTTTATATGACTTTTGGTTCCTTATGTATCTTATGAACTGTACATTCATGCTCTTTGCTCATTTTGTGATATTTGCCTTTTGTTTATGAAACTTTTCTATGTTAAGAAAATGTATCTCTTAGCTGTAACAGGGTGTAACCATATACCCAGTCTACCATTCATATTTTTATTCTGCTTGTAATGATTCTTGATGTACAAGCTTTAAGTTTTATGACTCAAATTTTCTCATCTTTTCCTCTCTATTTTCTTCTTTTGCAGCTATACTTTCAGAGCACTTTCCTTGTCTTGAAATCAGAGAAATCCTCACCTGTATTTTCTTCTAATCTTTTCAGTTTCATTTTTCTTAACACTTAACTTTTTAATCTATCTGGAATTTATTTTGGTTTATAATGTGAAATCAGGATCTGACATTGTATTTTTCTCAGCGAGTTAAGCAGCACCGCTTACTCATCTTTCCTTTCCTTGCTGATTTGAAATGCCACTTTTATTACATACCAAATATTTATATATCAGGATTCTTTCTCTGGGCGCTCAATCTTATTCCATGGATCTAAATAGTAAATCATGTGGCTCTATAATAATATTTTTTACATCTGGTGATGGAGGTCCCTGGTAGAGCTTGTCACTGTTCACCAAATCACAGTCTACTGGTAGCAGCCCACTTCGGTTTTGTTCTAGAAAGGACTCAGAAAGTTGAAGGAAACACAGAAAAATCTTTGGGTAATAAATAGAACAAGGAGGTGCGTCCTGGCCAGCGATGGAAACTTCAGCCATATGTTCTACTAAGAGTACCTTCGGAAGACCAAGAGGCACTGAAGATGGCAGTACTGTGGGGTCCAGAATCACTAAATTCGGGAAAACCCAGCAAGCAGAAATGTAAACCGGGCTGGCCTCCCGAAGGCAGGCCTTTCCAGAGAATCAATAACTTACGCACACAGGACTCGTGCCAAGGTTTCCCACCGGGAGGGGCGGCAAAGATGGCACAGCATACAGATTCTACTGCGCTGGTAAACATTTCACGGCTGTGCTTGCTGGGCTGGAAAATTGTGTTTTCTTATTTGCAAGGCGATACATGACTCACAGACCTCCTCCACCAGGTAGGTTAGAGGTCAAGGTCCCTGGCGGAATGACCCTCTCAGGAGATCAGCAAAGAGAAAAACAATCCAAGTGAGTGTGGGATTTCATTTCAGTCTCCATAGAGAGGAGCTCAGGGACAGGACATGTGTGGGGAGTTAGGCACAGCGGAGGGAGCTGGGGGTAAAGGACGGACCTCCCATTTCTCTTGCAGAGTTTGCTTTTGCTTTGTGTCACCCCCACTCCCCGCCACGGCTCCAGGAGGCCCCAGCCACTTTTCTCTTCTCCCCCAGCCCTTCCCCCTTCCTACATGCCCCCGACTATGGCAGCTGGCTAGTTTGGCCCTGGGGAATTGAGGGGGTCCCCCCAACACCCTAGAATGTGAGCGGTATTCTCCTTTGACCCCCCATAGCTTTCAGAACGTTCGTGGTCGGCTTCTTCTCTCCCTGCCTGTGTCCTGGGTCACTTACTGCTCCGCAGGTATGTAGCCATTCACCAAAGGGTTGCACTCCACACCGGCCACCTTGACGTAGGAGGCGATGTCTCGGAACTCCAGGCCCAGGTTCTCCCCTCGGATGGTGACCTTGGTGCCCCCTTCCCGGGGGCCTGTCACGGGGATTATCTGGAGGGAGGAAGCATGGTCATTGGGCAGGCACGCAGACAGAGCCATCGGCCATTTGCTGGTGGGCCCATGGGACCCGGGAAGCCTGCAGGCTCTCCTGTGTCTCTGGCTGATTCCCTGAGTTGGGGCCACGTCCACCGGGGCACCCAGGTCTGGGACTGGCCACGGGTGGGAGGGGCTGGCTAAGCAGTCCAGGCTGTGTGAGACTTTAGGAGCAGCGTCCAAAGACCCTTGTTCGTCTTCCGATTCCAAAGACCAGGGAGTGGAGTGTGATCCACAGTGTTGCTGGGTAATTCATGGGAAATTGGGTTAAAGCCTCTGGCATTTGCTTATGTTACTTCACTCTCAAGAACGAATCACCCCCTCTATGCACCCCCATCCCTCCACACTGTGCATGTCTACCCATCTTTTAAGAGCCTTCTCAAATGTCACTTCCCATAACCAGGTTCTCTCTCTCTCTCTCTCTGAACACACACACCCCTGCAACTGAAATTTCAAGGCACCTGCCTTGCACTCCTTTCATGGTAACATTTGTGCCTGATGCCCGTCTCCGAGAGCAGGGGCAGAGTCTTGCTTCCCTTTGGACTTTTTGGCCATTGCATCATATGTGTTTCTTGAGTTGTAAGTACACTGCAAACCTCAGCTTTCCAGCATCTTCCTGGTGTTAGCAGAACACCTGTCAGACCCCCATTCCTTTCATCATCTGGCTGGGTTTCTAAGGTGAGATGGCTTTCATTTAGACTTGACCCTCACGCACCGACCACAATGGCTGGCCTTCCCTCCAAAGACGTTGCTGTTGGTGCTAAAACCCATGACCAGAATGTTAAGATCCAACTATCAAGGGCGTGCTTTGAGGGCAGGCCTCTAGCCCGTTCACACGATCTGGTTGTGACATTCCACAGTAGTGACCCTGGTGGTTGAAACACACTGTGCCAGGCTCTCCTGGCATCTGATAGAGCAGGGCACGGTTCCCATGCCCCGGGCCTCTCAACACCAGCACCTGGGTCTTGGCCAATGTCAATGTGATCACAACTGAAGGAGCCCAGACAGGCCACCTCTTAATATCTGCTACTCTCTCCACCCCGCAAAGGGGGTTCCATCCTGGGAGGAAGTGAAAGTTGGGGAAGGGAAAGAAACCAGCTGGGGCGTCTGTGAGGGGCAATGTTGCCGGGGGAGGCTGTTCACCTACAAAAGTCAAGATACTGCCTGCTTCTTACACATGCAGGTGTGCGTACTCGTGAGCATGAACATGTGTGAGGATTTGCACATGCGTGTTCCCAGTGAATGGGCAACAAAGGTTCTTTGGAGACATGGGCCTGTTTCTGTGTGAGGGAGGTGGGCAGATATAGGGCAGTCAGGAAGGGGAGTCCATGTCCTCCCCAAATGCCTGCCAGCCGGTCCCCAAGTGCCCCTGGCAGCGGGCAGCAGGGCCCGCGTGATATTGCAGCTCCGGCTTGTGGTCCTGAGAAAGGAGTCGTATCTCTGGTCCAGTGCTTGGTTCCCAGGACAGCTGATGCCAGTATGTGGCCTGTACGTCGCCTCCATCACAGGGAAGTTTCTTTAATTTGCCACCACCTCCCTGCCATTTTCTTGGTCTCAGGCCAAGAAGAAAGCAAGTCCCACCTTTTTCGCCAGGCACATAGGTAGTGGTCATGCTTGGTAGTGCTTGGCTCTTTGCTAAGGGTTCTAGGGAGTAGGGAAGAGAGGGGGAGCTGGAGAAAGGGACAGGGGCAGGGCCCATGGGCAGGGGGTAGAGGGGCACCCACCTCTGCACCCCCTTTCCAGAAAGTTCTATAGGTTAAATGCATAGGTATGTTCCCCCAGTTAGTGTCCCTGGCGTGTGCGCACAAAGGCAGGACACCCGTATACTGTACTCCGTGTGCCTCTGTGGTGGGTGGGACTAGGTGGTGGCCTCACCCTTGCGGTGGGACAGAACATAAACCTAGGGATCCAGAGCCCTGGAGTTCAGGACCCCTCTTGAGTTACACTTGCTTCGAAGACACAGGATCTGCAAGCATTGGTGTTTGTACTGGGAAAGGGTGCTAAGAACCCCAGCTTTGGAAGCTGTTAGAGGCTGAGTTACGACTTCTCAAAACCCTAACGTTGAAGTCCTAGCCCTCGGTCCTTCCCAATGTGTGACCTTATCTGGAGAAAAGGTCTTTATAGAAATCATCAAGGTACAATGAGGACATTAGGGTGAGCTGTCATCCAGTGTGACTGCTGAGCTCATCAGAAGGGTTCGTTTGAACAGAGGCATGCATTGAAGAGAGGCGACGTGAGGACCCGGGCAGAAGACAGCCATCGACATGCAAGGGGAGAGGCCGGGGACCCACCCTCCCCTCACAGCCCTCAAGGGAACCAAACCCTGACAACATCCTGATCTTGAATCCCCAGCGTCTGAAAGGGACACACACTACACTTCTGGTGCGTCAGCCGCCCAGTCCGGAGTCCTTGGTTGTGGCAACCCCAGGAAGCCACACGGCAGGGATGCTGTGAGGACTGAGGACGTGTGGGATGTGCAGATGTTCTGCAAGCTATAAAGAGCCACACAAATACTGGGCTTATTCTGACGGCCACGGATAGATGATTAGATCCATGTGCGTCTGCGGGACTCTGCACGGAGCTGGACACCCCGTCTATCCTCGCTATGCACGCAGGCCGGGCCTGAGCTTCCTTCTCCTCCCCTCCCCTCCCCGGCCTTCTGCTTTGTTACCATGATCAGCCTCCCCTGTGGCCAGCAGCACTGAGCACCTGCTATGTGCTGAGCGCTGTGCTAGAAGCACAGACCTACGGCAGACATGGTCCCTTTATTGAGACATGAGCACCTCTTCCTTATTTTACAGGGGAGCGAGGGCCTCCAGCTATGGTGAGTGCGGGGAACTTCGGGGTCTTGCAGCCAAGCGAGAGGTGGAGACACAGAGAGATCCAAATAAACCACAGGGGCAGCGATTCCCTGGGCTTAGACCTGGGCAGCAATGATTTTCAGTGTTGTTGGGGGAGATCCCTGTGGGCTGGGCATGGATTCTCTCCTATAGTTTTTATAACTTCCCCCTGAGATGGGCGCGTAGACCCACCGCACAGACGAGCAAGCTGAGTCCAGGAGCCAGTGATGAATTAGCCCTGGGCTACCCAGCAATCGGCTCACAGAGCCAGGACCCACACCCTTCACTCTGGCACCCACACATCTACATGCTCAGCTCTGCCCTGCCCTCAGCAGTATCCACTCCACGGCCTGTGGCCCCTGGGTATCCGGACCTCTGCCCCGAATCCACGTCTGCGGTCTTACAGCTTGGCTCTTGCTTTGGATGAGTCCTGAGGCTTCATCACCTCCCCAGGGCTGGGCTTGGAGCCCCTGACCCCCACGCAGCCTCTGCCTGGGGCCCACTGTGGGCTGGAGCATCGCGGCTTTGCTAATAAGACTTAGAGACAAAGGGCAGGTGGCAGCCCTGAGAGTCCTTCCTCCCGCTGCGCTCATGGGGACTCGGCCCGGAGAGCGGAGCCCTGGCGGCAGGGCCCGCGGGCTGGCGGCTTACCTCCGTGATGCGCGGGTGGGTGCATTTGCTGTTGGCGCCCGCCAGCTCCAGCCACGGGCTCTCGTGGAGCGGGCAGTGCTGCCGCAGCGTGCACTGGCCCTGGGCCTGGCACCAGCCGCACTCGAAGTCGGGGTCCGCCTTGAGGCACAGGCCGCAGCTCTCGCGCATGGCTCCGCACTTGTAGAGGTGAACTGTGCAGGGTGGAAGGACACAGGCGTGTTGGGGGGGGGCTGGGCGGGGCCCAGGAGCGTGGACGGCACAGCCCCGCTTTCGGTGGGGGGCGGGGACTGGGACGTGCAGGCGGCCTCCGGAGTCAGCGCCCCTGCCCCCAGCCAGTGCTGCTCACTGCCCGCCAGCCCGGAGGCCGCCTGCCCATAGGGGTCCACACCCAAGTCACAGAGCGGCTGGAAGGTGGAGAGGCTGTGGGGGGTGGGGGGGCGGGCTTGGGGTGAGAGGGAGAGGGAAACCACCAGAACCGTTCTCCCCGCCCCGCTTCGCCCCTCAGGGCTGCCTTGCCCACCTCTATTCTGAGCTGGGTTGTCAATGTTGAAGTGCCCGTTCCACACGACCGTCAGCTCCACGGGCAGGCTGTTGATCTCCATGCCTTCGTAGGAATACTGCAGCCAGGGCGGGGGCAAGCAGAGCGCGTCACTGCGCCGTCCAGAGGGGCTGGCAGGTCAGTCTGTGGCCCTCAGGAGCCCACGGGGCTAAGGACTGGCCGTGACTGTGCTGCGTGTGTGTGTGTGGGGGGACACACGTGTACATGCACACACATGTGTGGGTGGGCAGGGTGAGGAAGCACTTATCAGGGGGCAGGGAGTAGGGGTCGGGAAGCTGAGGAAGGGGAGGGCCAGGCCTACTGAGGAGGGGGTCACCCATTTGGAATTTGGGTCCACGGAGCAGCCTTGAGTGGGCAACTCATCCACCTTCCATGGGGGCCGTTCTCAGCAGCTAGGCTGGGAAGTTTCACTGAGTCCCAGCCTTGGGCTGTGGTGCTCAGTGGCAGAGTTGGGGGGTGTGGGGGAGGTGCTGCTGGGGCCGCAGGGGTGAGGACATGCCAGCCCATCTGTCTCCTGATAGCAGACACTCCTCAATCTCCAGAGGAGGGTAGGTGTGGGGCAGGCTAAGCCTGCCCTGCAGCATTTCCCATGCCTACCCGGTGATTTTCTCATAATTCCACCAGGCTCGGACCCCATGGTGGGGGGGGCGGCGAGAGGGTGGGTGGAGCTGAGACAGCCTTTCTCTGGAGGAGGGGCTGAGTGCTGGCAAGTTGTTGGAAGGACCTAGCCTAGCCCACCGGCTCTTTTAACTCGGGTTAAAAGAGCGGAGGGGTGGGACCATGGGTTGTTGGCATCCGGGGCTCCCTCTGCCCCAGCTCACTGCGGTAGCCCCTTCCCTGAGGGGAGGAAGCCAAAGCTCCTGAATGCACAGGCTGGGGAGCGCCTCAGGGCCTGTCCCCAGCACCTCAATATCTGCACCCCATGAGCAGCGGCTTCTAAAGGAGAAGTATGATCCTAATCTGAGAAATTGCCCCACGATCCTGAAGGTGCCCGCCTCTGAATGTGTCATGATTGGTCCACAATCAGCAGCATAAGGAGCATGTGAGTTCAGCTTTCATTAGGCTCTGTGCCTTGTGCTCTGAAATGCGTCACTGACTCCCTGACCAGCACGCTCTGGCCAGAGAGCACGTTCACAGCTTTCCCCACAACGGGGGTGGCTTGCACTGTGCCATCCAAACTCTCAGTGTCCCCTTGTGACCGATGACACCTGGGCCAGGGTCTGGGCTCAAGCTGCAGAATGAAGCAACGCTCCCTACCCCGTGGAAACAACAGTGGGGGGTTATTTTATCTTTCTTTCTGATCCATGCATAACTCAGCTGGTGACTCATGAACTCTGCCTCACAGCTCAACGCTCATCAATTCCCCGGTGGTGACGTTTTTGTATCTGGGTCCGGCTTGGGTCCTTTCAGGTCTTCCTGAGTTTTCTCACCAAACTCCTTGTGCTCTAGCCTGGTGGTTCTCACGGACCACCTTCCTCAGAATCATGTGGATGGCCTGCGGAATGCAGATTCCAGCCCCCCGCTGGCCCCTGAGATCTGCTAGAAGTGGGGAGACACTGGACTGCTCAGTGGAGAGGTGTGTGAGGGAGGAAGGGAGAGAGACAGACGGACAGAGAGAGAAAGAAAACACTTTTCCAGGCCTCCCTTCACAAGTCCTCCCCTAGCCAAGCCCCGCTTCCCATCCCTCCCTCCCATTTTGCTCCTCCGGGGCCCCAGTCATCAGAGACCTGCTGTGAGGGTGGCCCCAGGCGGCCAGCTGGGCAGGGCGCTGGGCATGGCTGGCTGTTCCAGCCCCTGTGAGGCAGCCCTGGTCTCCTGCTTCTCAGCCCCCCGTCTGGCTAGGGCCCAAAGAGGAAGTAGCAGGTCATGACCAGGGACATGCTAATCAAAGAGCAATAGAACCTTCAGGCCCCTCTCAGGAGGGTCCTGAAACCCCCCCAAGGAAACAAGGTGAGAAATCCTGTATGTGTCCGTGTGCACAAATGTGTCCGCAGGCACCCTGACTTGAGGTCAGCACACGCATCCGTATTGTGCAGACCTGTGTCTATGCACACACACACTGCCACAAAGTGGTTTTGCAGTGACCAGCTGTGTGAATGAGGGCAGGGTCCCCATTTGTACAGCAGGACTTACACACAGTGCAGACCTCACAGCACTGTTTTGAGGTTTCGAGACCACCATCCTGTGCTCCCAGGGGCAGTGCCTGTCACCTTGAATCGCACTCAAATGTCATTGTGTAACTTAATCCACGTGCATGCACGTAGGGACGCTATGCAAAATTTATCCGTGTTCCCCATGTTGATGTTTATGTGGACTAATAATAGCAGCCATCTACTGAGTGTTTTATGTGCCAGACACTTGGAGCCCATGCTTATGAGACCGCTTGTGTGTTCAGATGTGTGAGTGTGTACATGTGCATGTGTGCACACTTTCCTTTTTGAAGAAAATTGAAAATAAAAGACTCGTAAGGATCACATACGCTGGGGATTGCTTTCTCTTCCTCATTCCTGGGATCTTGATGACAAAATATCATAGCAGTCATTAACCCCAGCTGTTCCCCTCCACCCTCTGCATCTCTAGGGAAGTCAGTCTTCTTCCTGGACACCCTCTCTCCCCCATGACCCCCATCCCAAAGCTGCAGGGGGAGGGCAGACAGTTGGGGAGACTGGCTCCCATCCCCCAGGGCTCCCGCCTTAGCGCTTATATGGCTGTTATCAGCAGCCAGTTAATCTGCACAAGGCCTGGAGCTGAGTGAAGAGTGTTTCAGGTTCCCAGGGCCAGGAGGTTAAGGGTCTCCATCTAGTTGGGCACTCCGTGGCCCTACGGGTGGGTGATGTTGATCATGACTTTGAGAAAGTATGAACCTCAGCTCCTCTACCTCCTGAAGCAAAGAGAAGACCTCTGCATAATTTGGACACCTTTCCTCCAGCCGTTCTCTTGTCCCGAGCTCTGAGATATTTTGCTGGAAAGTTCTACCAGCTAGGCAAACAAATCTGTATGACCTAAGAAGCCCCTGGGTTCGTCTCCAGAACTCCAGAGGGCTCGGCAGACCCACCCCCAGCTGTGCTTCTGTAAGGCAGGGAGGTGGCGGAGGTCCCTCTCCATCTGTCTCCTCGGTTTTGCGCCTGGTAAATTGGGACACCAGGAGAAAACCTGAGGCCACTGTGGGTGGGGAGAAGCTGGGCCGGAGCCCCGGCGCCTTAGCCAGCACCACTGGCTGCCAGTTGGCTGCCCTCCACGGCCCACTTACTCGGTGCCTCCTGGTGACAGAGAGGCGGGTACTCGGCACTCGTATTAACAGCACTTGACATTTTTCTGGAACTTTGGTCTAAAGGAGGCCAAAAATACCCACAGCTGTTCCCCTCCCACTGCTGCCTGGGAGCTGCCCAGTTCTCCTGCCACACGCCCCCCGAGGGCTACAGGGGGTGGCCCTGGGCCTGTCCCCAAATAGTGGGCTGGGAGCAATCTGCCTCCCGCCCCCAGCCTCATGCCAACGCCAAGTTTTCCTGTGTCTTTTCTTTCTCTGCTCTCCCCTGAGACTGCTTTGTCACCCACCTCCCTCTGCCATCACGAACCTCTGCGGGGGGTTGGGGGGGGTTCTCTGTTGGATCCTTCTCCCTCCCCCCACTGCCCATTCCGGAGTCCTCGACAATGAGGGCACAGTGACCGTCCTTGCACAGTCCCTCTGCGGCAGATGGACCCCTGCTCCGGGGGACGCCAAGGGCGTCCTTGCGGCTTTTTACTCAGCCTCTGAGTAGGGGGTGTGCTGTAAGCCCAGTGCTACCTTTCCCTCTCCCATTGGTACTGAGCAGGGGCCAGGTGGGGGTACCACAGAGGAGACCCGGCCCTCATCTACCTGGACCTCACCTGTCAGGGCTGCTGAGCTTCCCGCTTGTGCCCTTGCTTCTGGGGGGCGCACACTAGGGGAGTCCTCTGGGACCCTTAGAGGGCTCAGCACATCTGAGCGCAATCGGCTTTCAACGTGGAAAGGACCCAGAAAGTCAGCGGGTCCCCACCAGCCTCTTGGGAGCTGACATTTTTCCCCCGGGCATAGACCCAGGGGTTTACAGGACAAACTCAGGCTGTCATCTGTGGTAGCCTCTTCTAGTGAACCGAGTCGGCGGAAGCACAGGGCCCAGTCTTTTGGCATCTGGGGAACTGAGGACTCATCATCAGAGGTGGCAGACTGTCCTCCCTCCTGATACCTCAGGGGCCCGAATCCCTGGGGGCGGCTTCTCCGAGGAAACGAGGCTGTTTCCTCTGTGAACCCCACCAGCTGCCTTCTGCTGAGTGCGAGGTGAGGCTCAGGCTCTGTCTTCCCACGGGGACTTGCTGATCTGGGGAAAACGGCTTGAGCCAAACCTTCGGGGCTGGTCTGCCTGGCCTCAGGACTCAGAAGAAATAACAGGAGGCATCTGCCACCCCTTTACTCGGCTCCAAAACAGCTGGGGGCGCAGTGGGCACACATCTGGGATCTCAGAGATGGGGAGAGCAATGTCAGCTTGGTCCCCATACTGCTGAGCGATATTGGGCAAGCCCAAGGCCCTATCTGAGCCCCCCTGACCACGGGAAGAGCGACATGCTCCCAGGACCCTCCTGGTCCTATGCCACATCCGCAGATACCGTCACACCATATACGTCCCCAAAGGCAACAGGAAGGATGAAGGGGAGGCAGTTTGACACAGGAGACACCCCCCCACACACACACACAACCAGGCCTGGCCCTGCCACTCACTAGCTGTGTGACCGTCCCCACATCACTTATGCTCTGGTCAGGGGCAGGTACCCCAAGTGCAGGAAGCTGCAGCCCCTTGAAGGGCTGCCTGCACATCTACTTTTATATTTGTTATATTTATCCTTAAGGGGGGGGGTCCCCTGAATTGTATAATCCTCAGACCCCCAAGCCTGGCTGCACCCCTGCTTCTGGGCCTCCAGTTTCCCTTTAGTGTAGGGAAGTAGGAGAGGACAGTTCTTACAGCTTGACAACCTCAGCAGCTCTAAGTGTAGTGTTTTGACTCCGGGCATCTGGGAGCGCAGAAGTAACCCAGAAAGAGTGTGGGGACGCGCAGAGCAGTGACCGGGAAGGCCCAGGCAGGAGGGAGGTGGGACACGAGGGGCCTCACTGTGTGTTTAGGAAACCCGGTGACAGCCTGAGTGTGGAACTAACGTGCATTTTCTGTAAAACACTCAGCAGGGCCGGTGCTGATCTGAGCAGAACCCTCATGTCCCCAGCTCCCTTGGCAGGAGCGGTCTGTCTCGGAAGTTCCCCGTGCTGGGAGCACCTCTGTGTAGGTGTGAAGGCAGCGGGGTGAGGGTGGGGGCTCGCATGAGACCCTCAGCTCAGCCCTGGCAGGAAGGCTGGGCCCAGGGCCTGCAGGGCTTCTCGTAGGAAGGAGGAAGGACATGCCTGTCAAATACACCTGCCCAAAGACAGCGCTCAGCAGCCCCGCCCCCTTGGCCAGCGGCTCCCAGCCCCGCCCTTGCTGGCACCGAACCAGGGAGAGAGCAGCGCAGGGGCAGTGGCTGGGCGGGGAGCTGGGCAGTTTTGTGGGTGTCCGGGGAGATCCTGCCGCGCTGAGCCCAGGAGAGTGACGGGAGTGGCGGGGGGACGGGTCCAGGCCGCGGGGGGCGCGGGGCGTCCGGGGGACTCACGGAGGTGTTCTGGCACTGCACACTGGAGCTGTTGAAGCGCAGGGCGGGCACCCGCTGCTCGCTGCCCTGGATGCTCAGAATGCATTCGTACCCACGCTGCCCGGACTGCGGCTGGGGCAGGTTCTTGGCCTTCAGGGTGATGGGCTTGATCACCTCCACGGGCACCAGGATCTTTTCCACGCGCAGCAGCTGGGGGCAGTCCTGGGGACAGAGAGCATGGCTCAGGCCGGGGCCAGACATACCCCGGGTGTCCCCTGTCATCCTCCCAGGCAGCCCTGGGCACTGGAGCTCACCCCAGCCACCTGCCAGAGGGAAAGGGTCTGAACCATCTGAGGTCCCAGGGTCACTGAAGCCATCCCCTGCCCTCTTCCGATTCCACTTTCATGCACTTCAGACACTGACACTCCTGGCAGCCTGCTCATGGCATTCTTCGTGATGCAGCAGGGACAGAGCCTGCTGGCTGGGACGCACACCCCACTTTGGGCTGCTGAGCCCTTTGCCTCAGTTTCCAGGTGCCAAGAGTTGGGACAGACGGGCCCAGCAGAGCAGCTCAGCGCTGAGGCCAAGCCCTGGGCTGATGTTCTAGAACGGGAGTCTGGACCACAGCAGGGGATCCCAGCAGTGCCTTCCACACACGGGCTACTTCTGGCATCTGGGAATGTTCTGGAATAAGCCCAGAGACCTTTTACACCCAGAAGCTTTTGCCTGAACGCTGGGGATGGCCTGAGCTCAGTCAAATGCCCCTCAGAGCAGATACACCCTGAGCGCCCTCCAGATGCTAGCAATGGGCATGCTTAGCCCAGAGCTGGGGCCTTTGAGGACGGAAGAAACGAACCGCTGTGGGGAGCAAGGAGGCGGGTAACGACTGAGAGGTGGAAGCGGGCGTGCTGCTGGGCTCCCGGGAGCTGGGAAGAAGAAGCAGCGTTCTGGGTGAGGGTGGAGTCACCTGTGGACACCAGCAGAGCCTGGCACCCTGAGCCAGGCAGGTCCACCATCCCCCAGATTCTTCCCACCATGGCACAGTTTGCGGCTAAGAGACAGAGGGATTCAGGGTCATTGGCTGTCACAAGTATGGCACACACATCCTTCCTGGGGATGCTGCCACCTGGACTCAAGGTGACTCTTGGCAGAGGCTGCTGGCCCCAAACCCCAGCACTCTTTCTTACAGAGCAAGGCGGAAAGGAGGAGGTAGGGGAAGCAGACGGGGGCACATGCCCACAGCTAGCATTGGGAAGGCCCTCAGGGGACAGGAAATGGGCAAGCAGGCAACTGGCAGCTGTCTGTCCTGGATTGGAAGGCAAACTTGAGCCCACCTGTCTGAAAGCTGGGAGGGAGAAGACCTCTGAGGCCCAGCACCTGCAGAGATGAGGACGAGACATGCGATACAGCCCATCTTCACGCTGAGATCCAACTTCCTTAACGGTCAGTTGGGAGGGGACCCAAGGATCCATTTGGCTCTAATCAGTCCTGAGCCTGTGATTTGGGGTGGTCTTGTATCTGTCCTTTCTGATCACCCCAGAGCTGGTCATCCGCGAAGCAAGTGCCCCAGGGCTGTTACACGAATGCCCCCTGCCCTCTTCCAGGCTGCCCACATCTGAAGAGCATCAGAGAGGTGCAGCGGATGCAGCAACGACACTTCTGGGTGTGTGGCCATAGCAGCGCCGTGAACCCATATGAATGTCACAGCAGTGTTATTCACAACAGCCAGAGGGCAGAAGCAGCCCAGGTGCCCACCCCGGGTTGCATAGGTAAACAAAATGTGACTTATACAGACCATGGAATATGATTCCGCCTTGAAAAGGAAGGACATTTTAATACATGCTCCAACATGGATGAGTCTTGAGAACAGTATGCTAAGTGACATAAGGCAGTCACAGTAGGACAAATATTACACTCAGATGAAGTCCCCAGAGTCATCAAATGCATAGAGATGGAAAGTAGAATGGCGGTTTCTGGGGGAGGATGGGAACAGAGATATAGTGCTTAATGGGGACAAACTTGCAGTCTGGGAAGATGAAGAAGTCCCAGAGCTGGGGCGTGGTGGCTGCACGACACTGAATGCACGCCATGGCACTGTGAGCTGCACACTTACAGTAGGCTAAGGTGGCCAATGTGAAGGGACGTGTACTTTCCCACAATTCAAGAGGAGCGGCAGGGAGGCAGGCAGGAGGGGGAGGGGAAGCGGGGTGGGGCTGGGCCTGAACCCCACATAGGGCCCTGAGGCTTGACAGTGAGGGGTCTCTGGAGACTCTGAGGCCCACCTGAGGAGAGAGTCTTAGTCACTCCATTCTGTGCCCCTGTCTCAGCTGACAGCCCCTCCCCCCACTCCAGCAAGGTCAGAATGCTGGACACAGACGACAAGATTGATTTTGTGACAAGGACGATGCTCAGGACTGAAGATGGGTGTGTGTAATCAGGAGAGAAGATCTGTGAAAAGTCGAGAGTTGTCAGCGGAGGGTCCAGGCCAGCCCTGACTCCACTCCTCACTCTCCCCGAGAACCTGGGCATCTCCACCCTGCACCCCGATAGCGGGACCTCCCTCCTGGGGTATCCACCTCTGCCTGAGGGAGCTGGTCTATGCGAGCATTTGCAGCCAGAGCAGAAGGGCTGGGATCTCTCACCTCCTTGTCCTACAACATAAATGGTGTGCTGAGGGTGTCTACCTGGGACCTGACAGCCGCTCTGAACCAACCCAAGGGACCTCTTCTACCTCACAAAAGAGAAACTGAGGCAGGAAGAGGAAACACAAGGGCTCAGTGTCAGCAGATGTACTCACAGCTGAGGAACTCAGATGCAGCCCACTTTCCTTCCTCCCCATCATGAGAGCGGTCAGTTTTACACGTAGAAGGGACCCCGTCCCAATGGGGAGGCGGCCAGCGAGGGTGGCCCTGAGACCAGCAGGACTGGGGGCGGGGGGCGTGGAAACCCTCCCACATATGGGCTGCACTGACTCTAGCCCACGGTATAGGCTGAAGTATAAGCCTCCCTGCCGCTGTAAGACTCTCACTGAGGCTTGTTATGAGCTCTCTGAGTCCCAATTGCTGGTGACCCCATAAAGACGTAGTCTGCATATGAAAAGGCTGGCAGCTCTGAGAGTTAAGTTCATTAATAATAACTGGAGAAGCCCAGGGTTGGGCTGGGCCCAGTTTCCTCTGGTGGCATTGCTGACTGACCCTACTATCCCTCCTAACTGAAATGTAAAATGGCCATTTTTTCGTAGGCAACAAGGCATGAAGAGACTATTGTCACCACACTGTCCCTTCCTCCCATTCCAGCTCCCCAGCTCCTGACCTGCCTCATGCTGAGAGATCCCAGGTACAAAACCCCCTCTAAGTTTAATGCTGCCGGGAAACTGCAGAGGCTCCCTCAGGTTTTACCACGAGGACTCGGAAGTCCTGTATTGAGTGCTTCGGCCAGGATCCGGGAGCACAGTTCCTCCAGACCTTGTCCTCCCCTTTGGGCCTCCCCAGCTAGAAAGACCCTCGTTGGGGAATCGTGCCACTTCGAGCGCAAGTCTACCTTCCTCCTGCCAGTTTTGGTCTTGAAAGGCTCTCGCCATTGCTTGGTTTCTCTGTAAATGGGAACGAACAAGTCCGCCTCCCACGGCGTTTGGGGGGATTCCACGAACTGCCATATAGCGTGTCCAGCGCGGAGCGAGCAAGCGGCCAACAAGTGTTTGTTCTGTCTGTCTTTGCCCTCAGCGCAGGCTACACCGTGACCTTCATCGACTCCCTTCCCCAACCTCATTCACGAAGCTCCATCTCCCTTGCTCCCACCTCGGGGTGCTTTTCCACAAACACCCCACGGGTCAGCTCCCCGTCCAGCCGATCCCTCCCTTCTTGGCTTCTGATCTTACGTGAAACTTGATGATCTCAACAGCTCTAAGTCCCTCAGACACAAGGCGGGCAGAGAGGAAGGTCCCTGTCCCATCCACTGCTCTTCTGATAGCACCCCCCTCTCCTGGGAGGTGACATCCTAAAGCTGCACATTACATGTGCCCTGAGAAGGGACCTCCACCTGCCAACCACGTGGCCTTGAGCAAGCCCCTCAGATCCTCTGTGTCTCCTTGCCCATACAATAAAGAGGTTGGTTTGCATTAGATGACTTTTATGATCCCAGTTCTATTATTGACCCCATAGATGACCGGGGAGAATCATTCTGTAATCTTTCTGAAGCTCAGTGTTCGCGTTTCTAAAATGGGGATCACAACGCCTGCTCAGCTTGCTCCAAATGTGACATTCAAAATTCCGACCAATTGAATGCATGCTGGAGGGGCTTGGGGACTTGTGGGGGCAGGTGGGCCTCCTGGAAGTGGCTATTTACCTACCAGCAGGGGAGCATTTTAAACTTGTAATAACTGGTATATTGCAACCGGTACCACCGTACAGGTGGGTTGGCTGTGGGAGGCAGTGTGTGATACTGTTATCGTTCTAGTGCACACGCTTAAGACAGTGCAAGGAGTACAAGGATTTAAGCCCATGTATATGCCACCCCCGTACCCCCTACCACACATGCTCCCATGTGCTCTCTTGTGTCCCAGCATAACACGCATGACCCACTCCATCCCTGCCCCACTCATGACAAAGAAACTAAGGGCACGGTTCTAACAATGGCAATGAACAAAATACTCCCGATCATCTGACTTTCCACCCCCGATGGCTATCTAGAATTCCTCAGAAACCTACTGCCTTTCCCCTTTTCAAGCAAGACATTTCTCTGAACTCTCATTTGAAAAGGCCAGCTGTTGGGGGGTGGAAAATAGGAATGCCTGCATTTAGCAAGATGGTTTGGAGACAAACGCATCGGGTAAGAACCAGGTGCCCTTTGGAGGCTGTTTGGCCTGTGGCTACATTCTGCAGGTGTAAGAATGGTCTGAGGGGAGGGACGGGCCATGGCTTGAGGCATAAGAAAATCTTTACTGTCTTGGCTTTCAGGAGGTAGCTCCAGTGACCCCAGCTCAATTGCCTAGCCCTGTGCCTATTGGGGTCCCCAGTGACATTCGCACAGAAGTAAAGACGGCAGGGAACACAAACACCAGGCTGACGTATGTGAGCGAGAAAAGGACGCCTTTCCATCTACCACGTCCAGCGTGTCCGTGGCTGCTGAAAACTGAGGTTTTATTGCATATTTAAATAATTGAACAAGGGCATAAAGATGCCTGCTGAGCGGGGGGAGTAAAGACTACCTTCCCAGCTGTGATGTCTGGGGAGGGGAGGGGCAGGCCTGAGGATTTACAGCCCCCAGTATGTTTACAAAATGAGGACCCTAATTCTCCTAGTTGTCGCTACAGAAGGACTCAGGAACCATGGAGTTCTGGGGGGAGGGAGAGCTGGGCTGGGGCAGCATCTGGGGGGCAGCTAAGGGACAAGTAATTTAAAGGTCACCTTTCCCTCCCACGTCACCTCAGCCCCCATCAATTCCAAAGACAAGCCAGCTCTAGCTCTGACCAACCCCCAAAATTTACACTCGCCTTCTCAGACCCATGGCGCCCAATAAGAAAATGTGACGCACCATATATTTTCCCGCTGTTCCCCAAGTTTATAATGCCATTAGCGTGATCTATGATGGGCTGGTTTATGGACAGCACAAAGTAATCATACAGAAAGGAAGTACCCATAACCTTGTGTGGCGGGGGAGGGGCAGACGAGACCGAAAGGCAAGTGCAATTGTCTGGAGAAATGGAGACTCAGTAATGGAACATTGGGGTGGCTCATGCATTGACAGCAAGTTCTTTTGCTGGGCTGGCTTTGTTTTTCTCGAAGGAAGGTGAAAGGGATGGCCAGGGAGGTTTTGTTCTTTCGGGTTGGTCCCCAGGAATGGTTCCTCTGTAAGAAGGGAAACAACCGCTGATAAGGTGGGCTGGGTCCAGTTGGAAGGTAAGTGCCCTTGGCCTAGAGCTTATTTCAGCACCAGGCAGCTGCCCGGGGGGAGTGCATTCCTCACCTTCCCAGCTCTTTGCTCCTGGAAACCAGCGGTCTCCAACCTTTTTGGCACCAGAGACCGGCTGGTTTCCTGGAAGACACTTTTTCTACGGGTGCCCGGGGTGTGCATGTGCAGGTCACAATAGGATTCATGCTCCTGGGAGAATCTAGTGCCACCGCTGATCTGACAGGAGGCGGAGCTCAGGCGGTCGTGGGAGCCATGGGAGCGGCTGTCAATACAGACGAAGCTTCGTTGGCTGGTGTGTCGCTCACCTCCTGCCATGCGGTGTGGTTCCTCACAGACTGTTACTGGTCTGTGGCCTGGCGGTTGGGGACCCCTGCTGTAGAGGACTGACTGTTAGATTGGCAGATTTTGTGACATCCATGCTGGCTACCAGTTTCATCTCGGTAGTAGCAGAGTGGTAAGGAAGGTTGGGAGAACAGCTCTGGAAGTCAAATAGAAGTCATCTTGCCTCTTCTGATCTTACAACTTCTCTAGAGTAACCTCTGCTCGAATTTCAAGCAGAGAGGGGCTGCGGGAACCTCCTCTCTGAGCCTGTGTCCTGCGGACCAGATGCCTTTCTATTACAGCAAAGCCCATGAGGTCTGGGGCCCGCAGCACAGAGCTTCAGCCGCGATTCACTTTGCTTTTCAGTTTAGATGAGAAATAACAGTGAAATAGTTCACTGAGGGCAGCTTTTTGTCAATGATCTGCTTTCCCATGGAGGTTCTCCTTTGTTCCTTAAAGATCACTCCCTGTTGTGAAGTCTGGGGGCCTGGTGGAGTGTTCTGGTCAGGAGGCAGAGGAGCCTCCAAAGCCACTGGGGGACCAGTGGCTCCCCCAGCTTGGCAGAAGTGAGGACATGGCCCTCTTAATGGCTGCCCCAGTGCAAGGCCATTGCATTGCGAGGCGAAGAGTTTCAGCTGATGCTGTGAGAATAGGACTGAACAGAAAGGCAGCTCTCATCCCACGTCAGCCTTTCCCTCGCCTTCCTCTCCGGCCTCTCTTTGGTAGCCAGGATCTGGCAGCGGATCTAAAGACCCAGAGTTATCACAATGCCATCATTGGCTGAAACAAAATCATTCTTTGTAACTGGAATAGAGTTACTATAAATGACATATGTTACTAGGCTTTCTATTTCCTATACTTGTAATTATGCTGGAAGACTTGCCATTGATATAATAACAACACTGATTGACCAGTTCTGTGTTCCAGACCAATAACTTCACCTGAATGCACTCTTTGTTCGGTAGGGGAGAGTGGGGGTGGGGGGTAATTCAACATCCCTGGTGATAGTCAACAAAGCCCGTGTGGAAACTGGAAGACACACGGATGAAAGCCCTCCTGGAGTACAAGATGGTGTTGGGGGCATGAAAAGCCACCTGGCATGTCCCTCTTGCTAACAAAAAGGCCCTGTCTGTATCCCCACACTCAGAGCTTAAAGGAAATGAAAACCCAGGGGCTTCCAGAAGAATCACGGGGCCTGGGTCTCACCTCATCCTTGCACCTGGGTGTAAGTCACCCCATTAGATAGAACTGAGAGACCTAAGCCACGACCGGAACACTCACCCTACGAGACCCCTTTGTGGGCATGGAGTTGTCTCGGGTGCTTTCCAGCTTATTTCCATTTATAATTACAGAACTTCAGAGATTATGCAGACCAAGCTTGTCCGACCCATGACCCCACGGTCTCATGCGGCCCAGGACGGCTTTGAATAGATCCCAACACAAATTCGTAAACTTTCCTAAAACAGTCTGAGGTTATTTTGTGACTTTTTTTTTCAGCTCATCTGCTATCATTAGTGTTAATGTATTTCATGTGTGGCCCAAGACAATTATTCTCGCAATATGGCCCAGGGAAGCCACAAGGTTGGACACCCTGAATTGTAGACCATGGTCCATTTTACACATCTCTAAATACAGATCTACAGATATTGTACATGCCACCATGCCTTGCATATGAAATGCAACTGGGTAAGGAAGGGTACGTGGTGACGCATAGCAAAGGTTCAGAGAACCACGCTGTGGATAAGCTTTTCCCCTAGCTTGGAGGAGAGACACACGTGGTAGGGATTGCTACAAAATCACCTTTCAAATGTGTGATTTTCTTTGTTATTCCTTATTCCTGCTACTATCATTTCCCAGAAATAAAAATATAGAAAATAAAGCAACAACAACAAAAGATTTACTGTATTTCCATTAGTACCCAGGGGCTTTCTTTTAAGATCCGAAGACAACGACCTCCTTGCCAAAAAGGCTGGATTAGTCAGTAGTCCACACAAATATATTTACTTCTCTTTCTTTTGGGATGTTCTCCAGGAAGATGCCGCCAAGACCATCATGAGGTGGGCAACGTTGGCGTTGCCTCCTTTGAGTTACATTCAAAATGGCCTCAGGAATAAGCTGGGTAGCAGGCAGCCTGCAAGCCTGGCCAGATGCACAGACTTAAAACTTCCGCTCTTAGACTAAGTATCCATGCAAGAAAAATAGGAGCCAAAGTTAATCCCATTCAATGATGTGATGAAGGGGGCACGGCACGGCGATTCCAAGTGACGGTAAAGCCTCTCACTGCAACGACCTGCCAGGCTCACCATAAACCGGCTCAGGGGAAAGGGAAAGAATGGAAGGGTGACAGCAGGTTAGTCCATCCCACCCATGTCTGTCCATCGGCCATGTTCCTTCAGACCTCTCCTTTCCCCCCTGGGGTGCTATGGGTCCCCAGCAGGCTTTGCCAGCATCAGGAATACGTGGGGCATTGTGCCTGGCTTGCAATGGGGGCCCCTGAAGGCATCTATCCCTTTTCTATAGATCCATGAATTGCAGCGGGAAACATGATGGGCTCTGGTTTTATTCTCTTCTAGTTCTTTTTTCCCTGTTTCTGAGCAGCAGGTGCAAGCTCCTTTTCAATAGTTAAAAGAAAGAAACTTGGGACAAGTGCAGCAAACAAGAAAAACAAAAAATGCAGAGACTTGAAAACCTCTTTCAGGGTAATTAAATGATTAGGGGCCTTTGAAATCCACCAGATAGCTCCATTGTTTCTGCTTTCACTCTTTATTCTTAGGCTCCTCCGCACACGAAACTTCTGCCAGATACACCAGTCGGGAAACTTCTTTGTCTCCACTCCCATCAAGTAACCTGCAGGCTTCTGAACAAAATAAGAAGACGTTGCTTCCTAGGCCCTCAGGCTCTGGTCTTGGTGGATCAGCCAGGCCCTCTGTTCCTGAGCCCATGCCCTGAGATAAAGGCCAAGGTCGGAGGACATAGTCCAGCCTTTCATCAAGGTCTTCATGCCCAAAGAGAGCCTCTTGGCTGTCAGACCTGTATCTCTCCTATTAGCTTTAGGTCCATTTTGTCTTGAAGAAGAGTAGAGAACTGACGCATAAGCATTAGATTCACACTCTTACTTAAAGCCAAAACATAACCTCTTTCCTGAATTTCCTGATAAAGGGACCATCTAGGTCTGGGTCTCCCTTTTGGATTATGAATCAAAAACAGCCATTTCCAGCCATAGACAGACCCCCATTGTACAGGGAGAAGGCCTTATGTCTGGGGACTTCCACAACCTCTGTGTGTGTGTGTTCTAAAGAACAGCAATCTAAAGCACCCACTCTGTTCAGAACTACTCACCCAACGATTGGAATCACACTGGCACCATAATATGGGAATGACAGCTGACTTTTCCAAAGTGCTTTTATACCTGTGACGTTTGAGGTCTTTGCCCACAAACTTACTTTCTAAGAAAGGTAACAACAGAGGCACAGAGTGTGTCTATTATGGTAATGACTAGTTTCCAAGGATAAGAATGAACGGTCAGGGATGCCAGGATCGCTCAACAGGTTGAGCATTGGTCTTGCAACCACAAGGTCCAGGGATCGAATCCTGGCCTGGCCCGTGCAAACCCATATGCTGAACTGTGGCACAACTAGGAACTGCTGGGATGGTGGCGAAGGTTCTGACCTCCCATGTGGGAGGTCCCCAGTTTGGTTCCCGCCCTGAGGGAGGCCCCCAGTTTGGTTCCTGCCCTGTGAGGCCCCACATCTACCTGTGTAGAATGAACCTATGTCACAACTAATGATGTACAACCGTGGAGACTGCTCTGGGCCCTTCCCCCTTCTCTCTCTCTCTCTCTCTCTCACACTGTTTCTCTCTCTCACCTTCTCTCAAAAACAATAAAATAAACGTTAAAAAAAAAAAAAAGCCAGAAGGGAACAGAAACACGGTGTCTCAGCCACAGAGCCCAACCCCATCTGGGCGGTTGCCAAGCTGGACCGCACACAGCAGAACCAGAGAGCTGGGCCCCTGCCCGGAGGTGCTCAACCGGCCGGCAGGGGTGGAGCTGGCTTTGCATTTCCCACGAGTGCCTGGGCAAGGCTGACACTGCTGGTTTGAGGATCAGGCTTTGAGAATCACTACTGAGAAGCTGACCATTCTTTTCTTCTTCTTCACTCCCTTTTACCTAATGTGTTCTCTTTGATCTCAGTCCCACTCTGTGAACAGCGCTCTGAGGCACAGCTGAAGTCTATACCCAGTCCTGCTGCATGCTTACACTGATTTCTGGGACGCACGCGCACTCATCTCTCTGGAATTGTTCTCGGGTCACCTGGCTGGAGTGACCTGAATGTACCTTTGTCTGGAACTGAACCTCAAGGACTGACCCAGAGCCCACAGGCCCCAGCGAAGACCTGTTTACTGTCTTCATGAAGTGGTCCCTTAAGACTTGGGGTTGGGGAGGAAGCGGGGGGTGGAGTGGGGTTCTGTGACATTTGCCTTTGTCTTCTCCTCTTCAGGGAAGGTGTGCCTGTGAGCTCCTTGCTCACAGTGAGTGAATCTCACCACTCTGGCTGCCGGGACGTACCTCAGGTAGCTTCACTCGGCCTTCCTGGAAGGAGCAAGTCTTGGGGTCGTGGGTGCAGACATGCCGGTATTTACACCAGTGGCAGCGGAATGGGCTCTCCACGCAAGACAGGCACCTGGGCACAGAGGAGGGAGAGGCGCAAATCAGGGAACCAGGGTGAACCCAAAGCAGAGGGCCTACCACTCTGGGGTCTAGCAGAACAGTTTTGAGCAGTCAGAGGAGCTACCGGCGAACCCCCAGGAAGAGCAGAGCTTACACAGACCCGTCCATCCCCTTTCTCTCGAAGTCCTCAGAAAGCCAAGAAGCTCTGGCCTCTTCCCTTCACTCAAGGAGCTGACAACCCTGCTCACCAAGGCCCTCGTCAACCATCCCAGGGTGTCCTTTTCCTGCTGAATTGAGGAACAGTGAGGTCTGGAGTAGAGTGGCTGCTCCACAGAGCCCATGAGAGTCAAGCCAAACAAAGACATTGAGTTTCAATTCAGACTGACTCCAGGATCTTGGCTGACAAGACCCACATAGACCCATGGTGGCAAAGGAAGGTCCTGAGGCTGCTTGCTCAGTGGGATGGGCTCTTGCACAGTCAGCAGCCCTACCTCTACACTCGTCCCCAGGAAACACAGGCAGCTTTATACGAGTTCCTTCCTGCTTGAAAACCAACATGGTTCCCTCTTCCAAAGGGCAAGGGTGTCCAGGCCACATCCTCATGTGTGTTTGGTGCGTCAGCCACGAACAGGCCGTGCCCTTCCCATGCCATCGTTCTACCTGGAGTGCCATTTCCCCTTCCTCCACTTCGCCATGTCCTCTCCCTTCTTAGACGTGGAGAGTCGGCCCCACTGGGCCCTTCTCCCATCAATCCCTTTATGTCTCTGGGATAGTACGGGCCTTGTTACATCCATATTTCAAGTATTCACTGTCCAGTTCATGCGCACTAGTCCACTAGGCCATGGCTCCGGGAGTGCACGGAATGAGTCTTGGCGTCTTATTAACGTTTGGTGATTTGATTATCTGTCTAATGAGTAATATATTGCCTCGTACAGGGTAGCTGCTTACAATCATTTTATGGACTGAATGGAAACTTCACACATGGCTTCATCTACCTCTCTGCTTTCTGAGAGAGGGGGGAGTGGGGGATGAGGCAAAGCCACGGGAAGGGCTGTGGTGGAATCGGGAAGAGAGGTCCAGCAGTGAAGCACTTGTGTTTGGCTGCGAGGTCTGATGGCCTCTTACTTGGGGCCCCAAAGAGAGACAAGCACTGAACTCACAATGGCCATACCAGAGAGCTGAGCCTGAAAATCCCACCCGGCTAGAGTCTCAGATTGGCTCGGGTTATGGTGCCGAGCTTGCCCTGTACGGAGATGAAAAGAGAACAGCAAGCAGGCCTTGGAGAGCAGGCCCCACGGTTTTCAAGCTGTGCTCTCTGGAACCCAGGGGGTTCCATGGAGCTTCTTTGGAGACTGTGTGAGGAGATGGATGTGTGGGGTTCCCTGACAGAGGGGTTCTGGGCCCCCTCAACCCTGAACCAAAGTAGCTCTTGCTTCCACCCAGTTTGCATATTGTGTTTCCACACCTAATTTTGGTTGGAGAAAGGTTTCCATGGTGAAAAAAGAAAAATGGCTTGTACCTTCTCAATCAGGTCCAACTCCATGTTAGAAAGGAAATAATAATTAAGGACAACAACAATAATAATGATGATAATAACAACAGCAAGAATGGGAGCAGAGCCCGAACAGTGAGACCTTCTGTCCTGTGGGCTGAGCAGGACTGATGGGCAGAGGCAGCCACCAGCAGTGTCCCCGCCAGTGACAGCTCTGCTGGGACAGTGCCCATTGCCATGTCAGCTGGGTGCCATCCCCGGAAGCAGGACGGCTGTCTCTCCACTTACAGAGCACACGGGGACACAGAATGGCTAGGATAGCAGCAGGTCTGACAGAGCGGGACCCTCTGTTCTCCTCCTTCCCTTGGGAGGTGCAGGCTTCAGTCAAAAAGGAGCCAGAGTGGGAGCTGGAGGTGCCTCTCCCCCCAAGCCACGTTCCGGCCACGCCCCCCACCACAGCCCACCCAGCTGGTGCCATTCTGCCCCCTCTGCCCTGCCATGGCCTGAGTCCTTGACCCAGCCTATAGGGCACTGGGCAGAGCTGAGCATTGGGTGACTTGTTGGGCGACCTGTCCCTCCGTGAACACACATTGGGGGGGTGTTCTGTTCTTCAGGTGAGGTGCACCCCCACCCCCCAAACCTCAACAGATGGTGGGCAGTGAAGTGGGTTAGAGGTTTATGCCAGAGAGGAGGTATGGCCAGGGTTGTGAGGCTCCCCACCCCATAGCCTCTCCCTCTGCTCACTCTAGTTCTTCCCATTGGCCCCGTGGGCACAGAGGAGGGGCCTGCCTGCTTCTGGGGCGAAGGTGGCATCCTGGCAGGGCCCCCAGATGTCATTCCATGCAGACAATGGTGGCTCTTGTATCTCTCGATGGGTCTGACCCCAGGAGCCGGGAGCTGAGCGAGGAGGGGGTACTTACGAATTGTGGACGCTGCAGTTGTAGAAGACAAAGCTGGTGCTGGCAAAGGTCATGCCCGTCTCCTTGGACTTGAGCTGCAGCTGGACGACATGGTGGTCCCCTGAAGGGCAGAGCCACCAAGACATCAGGGGGAAGGCCGAGGCCGTGTGTCGGGGTCCCGCTGAGAGCTATGCACCCTGGGAAAGGGAAGTCCCCTGGACTTTGAGATGGGGGTGCTCTCAACTCCAACAGGACTCTGACTCAGTGGGCCCAGTCCCGGGACAACCCTGACGTAGCCGGAGGAGGCAATTCTGCTCTATTCCTCATTCTACACTGTACCCCTGGCATCTACCCTTCATTTGTTCATTGGCTCCTCAGTGTACACACAGACACATGTTCTGATAGGTAGTCAAGAGTGCATTAATTCACATGCATAATATCCATCCCAGACTCACAGAATTACACACCCATTGATTAGCTACAAGGCAAAATGAGCTGCTTCTCAGTAACGCAGCCACAAACTATTGTACACAAGAGGCTGTGTGCGTGCGCGTGCATCTGCTTATTCTGCATGTTTATAAAGAGAGACCGTGCTCTGACACCCCTCCTCCGGCAGGCCCAGGGCTCCATGTGGGTGGGCATCCCTGGAATCCTCAGCTGGCTCCTGGGAAGAGCTGGGACTGCGTTTCATTCGCAGCCCTGACCTCGGGCCCCACTTGCAGCCTGGTGCTGCGCCTTCCTCGAAAGCCTCATTAATCCATCAGTTCAGAACAAATGTGACAAGCCCAAGTGGGAGGCCAATATGGGATCAATCTGCCCGGGCTGGGTCTGCTCCTCAGCAGCGCTGGGCCGACGTCCAGCCCCTTCCCTCCCAATGCAGCCAGCTAAGAACAGGCAGCTCCGGGGGCGCAGGGAAGGGTGGGGGTGGGGGGCTGTGGTTCAGGGTGAGAGACCCCCGGTACCTCCGTCCCTGCTCCTGATCCGCTTCCCCTCCCCCCATGCCAGCCCGGTCATGTTCCTGCATAATCTGTGGACTCGGCCGCTTCCCATCCTCTCTGCGGTTCCTCCTCACCTAGAACAAGGGTGCTTCTGGGATACTCACCTGGTTTCAAATGTCAAGTCCAAGTGCAGTGGAGGGACACTTCCTCTCCCTCTTCCTGTAACCCATACCTTCCTCTGCCCTGACCCACCCGTAGGTCCCTGCAATCTCTCCACATCTGTCCCGAGTCCTCATCCAGGCGGGAGGACCCCTGCCCCACCCCCAGTGAGGTCTCCAGGGACCGCTCACCATTCTCCGTAATGATCCGGGGCACCTCCTTGGCGGCTGGGGAGTAGCACTGGATCTGATTGCCCACCACCAGCCCATCCATCTCTGACAGGTCCTCAAAGGTGCAGTTGACGCCGGCTGACAGCTCCGGAACATTGTATGTCTCCAGCACCAGCTGGGAACGGCCCGGCGGGGGAGACAGAGGAGGAGAGTGGAGTGGGAGAATGAAGGGCATGGAGTAAAGGAGGAAAGAAGGAGAGCAAGTGCGAACAGACAGAAAGAAAAGAGAAAGCCAACCATGAGGCCGCGTTGACAGAGCCGAGACCCCGTTTACTACAAGAGCATATGAAGAAAGGGATGGGATGCAGAGACAGCGATGGCATCGTTATGCTGAACGGAGGTGGCCCAAGGGCACAGAATTTGGAGCATTTGTGTGTTGAAAGAAAGGTGGACAGGACTGAGGGATTGCTGGTGAAGCTCCTCTTCCATTGTCCCAGAGTTTGGAAAAATGGCCACAGCAGCCACCAAGTGCCCAGAGCAAGCATGTGGGAACCATCTTACCCCATCCCCCTCTGCGCATCCATCATTCCCATCTTACAGACAAAGATATTGTTCCCAACACCCCCGACCTTATGGTCACATGCATAGAGATTCTTCCCCGCTGTCCCTGTGTGTGCCCACCTCCCCCCCCCCCACTTGCCCCCCAGGGACACATTCTTGGGCACCCTGGCCCTATTGAGTGGCTCTGCCAGCCAGGCAGGGCCCAGCCCTCCCAAGTGACGTTGAGCTGTGGCCCTTTTTGGTGGGAGAGGGCTCTTCCTACGCCCCGGCCCCGGGTCCCACTGCCCTTACCAGGACATTGTACTGAGAAACAGAGATGTTGCTGGGATGCACCGTCAGCCGCACGCACTGCTTCACATCGGAGGCAAACCGGCGGGGCTCCTTGGACCGCTCGCAGCGCTCCTTCCGGGTGCACCTGGGTTGGGGGGGGGCGCATCAGGGCTCAGCAGAAGGCACCTGGCCCAGCGAGGGGACGGCACGCAGGTCAGGCAGGATCAGCAGCTCCCCTGACTGACCTTTGGGCTTCTGTCTTGCAGCTCCATCTCCCCCATCATGTCCGAATTTGAAAAAGAGGCAATTCCAATCACTGGCTGCCCAGTGCAGAAACTTGAGTCACCCCCGAGTCCCCTCACCTGCTCCTTATTCCCAGAGAGTCCCCCAGTCCTGTCTGATCCACCTTCCCATGCATCCTGGGCCCTTGGCACTGTCCCTGCTCCGTAGACACACAGAGATGTGCTTTCTACAGACGTAATATATTCTTTAGACATCCTGGTCTTTGTGCATGCTCTGCTCTCTCCCCACTTCGCCCTGTCCCACATCGTGATATCTGCCAGACCTGGTTCAACTATTACGCACCAGCCGCCCCTCACCCCTCCCCACTAACCCACCACCTCCCCAGGCAAAGTTAAGCGTGCAGTGGAGTTCCCTGCAGCCTAGAACTTCTTAGATGAAATGACAGTCAGTGGGCTGAGTGCAGGCCTCTCCTGCCACGTGTGAGCTGCTCAAATGAAGAACCCGTGCCGAACTCATTTTGGAATCCCCTGGAATCCTCATGACCAGCAGGCAGAAGATAAGTGCAGGCGGGAGGGAGGGAGTGAAGTAAGGATCAGAGCAGCAGAGTTCAAAGCCCATGCTCGCTGCAGCCAGCCCGCCTTGGACCGAAATCCCAGCTCTGTGGCACAGGGTCACGGCCGCCAAAGGTTTGCTATTATTGCTTAGTGTCCTGTGTTGTTCAAAGTGTCCTGTGTCACACACAGATGGACCCCATCCAGGGTGACTTGGGATCTTACAGTCTTAACTGATGGGGGCTTGTGAGCGACGCACATCAAAATCATGGCTGTCACCCAAATGCACACGGGGAGGGGCTTAAGCTCTCTGCTGGAGCCGGGGCACGCGTGGCAGTGGGCGCTCACTGCAGGGAGGATGCTGAGCTTCAAGGAACAGCATGTGATCCAAGTCAGACAAGTCGTAGGAACATGGAGCGTCACTGAGCAACCGGGATTTGGAAACTCAGAACTACTGATCCTACGGCGGATGCGGGTGGGGGCCGAAAAAGCGGGGTCCTAAGAGGGAGACAGAGGTCCAATGGAGGCTGTAGGGTCATCACTCTTGAGTGGCTGATCTCTTTGGGTGAAAGAGAATGAACTCTGCAGAGGAAGGAAGATGTCAGGGCTGTTGCAGGACAGGAGCGTGCACTGGACCAGGCGTTTGGTAGGATGTGGAACCCCCTTGGGGCAGTAACCTCTGTGGCCTTGGGGAGGGGACATCTGCTTCAAGAAGTGGACAGGTGAGGTACAGGACAAAAGATGAGGAGAGAGAGGCACCTGGCCACCTAAGATGCTCTTGGGGTGACCCTTAGGCCCAGAGGAAAGCTGTGGGAGGGACAGCGAGACAGTGAAGAATCTGAGAGGCGAATTTAGCAAACAAAGGAGAAATCACGGAAGGGGTACAGAAAGGGGAGATGCGGGGACAGAAGAGATGGCCTTCGACTAGACTGGATGTGTAATAGGAAAGTCAAAAGCAATGCTGAATAGTCGTCCTGGCTACTAGGCTTCATAATACGGGGTTTGCAGTCTACTCGTATGTCACTGCAGCCTCTCAACAATGCAGGAGGTAGCTGCCATTTTAAACTCCACCTGAGGGGTCAGGTCACTGCAGATAGGGGGTAGGTCACTTGCCCAAGCTCACCAGCTGATCAGAGAGAGCCACCATTTGAATGGAGATGAATTCAGAAGCCTGCTCTCTTAACTACTGTGCTCCATCTTCCTGAAGCTTCTAGACCAGGGGTGTCCAACCTCGTGGCTTCCCTGGAATAAGAATGGTCTTGGGCCATATATAAAATACACCAGCACTAACAAGCTAAAGAAAACATGACAAAAAACTCTCCCAATGTTTTAAGAACGTTTACGAATTTGTGTGGTGCCGCCTTCAAAGCCACCCTGGGCCACATGCGGCTCACAGACTGGGGGTTGGACAAGCTTGTTCGAGATGAAGACGTGAGAGGCCCCCTTGCTGCAGGCAAAGCCCAAGTTCCCTGCCATCAATGGCATTTCCTTCACGTGATGAGGGCAATTAGGAAAACATTGCCCTCAATCTTCTCCAGGCCAATCACTGCTTTCGCCGGCCACCAGGAGGCTGCACCTTGAATGCTATCGTGGCGTGACTTCTCCTCTTAGGACTCGCATCCCCAGAGTGAAATGTCAGACACGAGTGTGGTCGTGTCCGTGGCACTCGGCAGCCGCTCTGGCAGACCCGTGGCAGCAAGGGCGTCTGCCTAAAAGTCTGGGAAGTTCATTTCGCAGGCTAGCCTCGGCGGGAGGACTTCATTACCTCCAGCCATTAAGCTAATGTTATGGACTTTTCCAGGGTGTGTGCACTGACATCGCTATTAATAGTGTTATTATGCGCATTAACGGCAGACCCAGAGCGCTGGTACAGGCTTAAATTATTCACGGACTCCCCAACTTTGAAGTTCCTATTTCTAAGAGCAATCAGCAGGTCTGAGACATGTCTTTGATTAAATGATGAAGAGAGGAAAAATGAAGCTGCTTTTGGGCCAAACAGCTGGAATTGCCAAATAGAGACCCAGATGAAAAAGAAATGACCCCCTCTCTCTTCCAGGGGGTACCAAGGAACTTGTTGGGGGGCTCTCAAGGCACGTTTTGCCTACATGATTTGTGGTTCTCCAAGGTCACGTGGCCTCATCTTGCCACGCTCCTGAGAGCCCCAAATGGGGCTTCACCCATCATCTCCCCCCAGATCTAAGTCTCACCAGGGAAGCCACCCACAGCTTACAATGTTCGACATCTCATCTTACTGTGTATCCTTGGTCAAATTACGTTACCTCTTGGTGCCTTGGTTTTCTCACCTATAAAATGGGGACAGAATAGTATCTACCTAACAGGGTTATTATAAGGGTTAAAAGATTGTGCAACTGAAGCATTTAGATCAGGGCATAACTCATACATAATCAGCCCTCAATAAATGTTCGTCTCATTCCACCCCTTCTCATTCTTTCTCTCTAACTTGCAGCTGATAGAGAAGAAGCACTAATCTTTTCCCAGACTGGCTAGTGGAGCAAATCAGAGACAAAATGATAGGGGTGGCTCCCGCAATGTCCTTCTTAATGAGAGAGAAGGAGCCCCAGAGGTCAGGAGGGAGAAAAGGAAGAAAGAGTGGTCTCATCTACAGCCCTGCTTCCTTTCTGGCTGTCACAGGGCATCCAGAGCTCAGCTCTTAGTGGAAAGCCAAGGTTAAGTTAGTGTCAGTGGGTGTTTTGACATTTCAATGATCCCTCGATGCCCATGAGGGCAGAGGCTGCAAATGGTCCAGAGTATAGGCAATGGATCTGAGATGTGATAAGATAATGCAGGGGGAAGAATGAATTCCTTCTGGGTTCTTATGAGGTCTGACAGGGGAACGGCCTGTGCTTTTCTAGGACCGTGACTTCTCATTACCCCACGTAACAGCTAGAAAATTGGTCCAGAGGGTTCATTCATGACTCTAGGTCAGGGGCAGCTTAGATATTCTCTTCCACGGGGCTCCAGAGACTTCCTAAGACCTTCCCTCCAATTCCATTGTGGGTGCACCCTGAAGGTCAAGAAAGACTACTTCACCTGTTTTCCAGGAAGAACTCAAAAAATGCCATAAGGATGTAGAAAGGGCATGCTATGTGCATGCGTTGTCAGACACTCATCCCTTCTACCCTCCTTGCATCCCACCCAGACACAGACCTGCAGCTGGTCAGCAGGGAGCAGGCCCCAAGAGGACACCCGGCCCCTGGAATTCGAGTCTGGCCCTGCTCACCTTCTCTTACCTCCCTTCCTCATTCTACCTTCTCTGCAGTTTGTCCCTCCAGTCCCAGTTCCGAGGTGCTACCAGCCCTTGGGAACAATGGCCCCGGGCCCTTGGAGGGGTTATTATTCAAGTCAGTGGTTCCAATGAGATTATCCCCTCTAATGAAGCAGCTACCTCCCCTAAGCCTGAACTTTCACTGCTGGAGAATTCCCAGCCAAGTGGAAAATTAGAAGGGAGAGGAATGGAGGAAGGAAAGAGGTGAGGGGGAGGAAAAGAGGTGGTGATTAAGTTCTCCGGAAAGTAATTCCTAAATACAATGATAGAAATACGTTCAGAAATATGGCCAGTGCTGCTAGTCAGGTAAGCACATTTCAACTTGGAAGTGAAGTCAGCCTCCAAGCTGGAGGTGGTGGCTGGTCCATCTCCCCAAATCCTTCAGCACGGGTCTACTAGCCTAGGTTACTGGAAACAGCTTCTTGCTTCTTCCCACAGGTGACCCCCAAACTTTAACATTGCCCATTGGTCATGACCTCTCTTAAAGTGAACCACCAGGGATTCTGTTCTTAGAATCTAAGGAGATTGAAAAAAATGGAATGGGAGGGGACTTCCCAAATGAGCTTTAGAGAACACTTGATCAAGTAAGAGATCATGGGGGTTCTTTGGTCATTGTCTCCACATCTGGGGACCCTGACAAGGGAAGAGACTGGGTTTCCCAATGTCATGAGCTTGTTCTCTTCAGGAACACCCACAGAAATGAGCAGGTGCATCTGTGGTTTGAGACAGAAGCCCAACTCCTCAGGCTGTCCGCAGGGAGCCATGTCACTAGACAGAGGGACAACCAGAGTTGGCGTGGATGACGGCTTTCCTCCTTCCTGTAAGATGGCACTGCTGGCTACTGTTCTCTGGCCATGAAAGCACGTGCTACAATATGTGTGCAGGGGGCAGCGGGCAGGCAGTGGGGGAGAGAGGACCCATACTGTGTAGCTGCTGGGCCACAGGAAGACAAATTCCAATACGCTTTCCTCTGGAACCGGGGCTGGCAACTTTTTGGCAAAGTCAGGGAAGACCACAGCTTAGGCTGCAGGGAGTTTGCTGGGCACAAGTGGACCCCAACAATCCCTCGTGATTGTGTAGACGTTCTGCAAACAGCTCCAGGAGGGATTAAGTAACCCTTGGAGACCAGGCTCTGGGATAGGCCAGGAAGGCAGGACGTGCATTTAAGAATCAGCTTTGCTACATTAAGGGGACACTCAGCCGTGACTGTGGGACAAACTGTTCTCTTTGGCCTTTCCCAGGTGGCTGGTGGGTAGCCACACGCATGGCCACAGAAGATGGTCTACAGGGCGTGGCTAGTTGGAATTGCCCACGGTAGGAAGACTTTCTAGCGGTGGGTTTGTCCCAGCCACCCAGCCATTGCCTTCTGGTCTTGAGGAGGACAGGAAGGGCAAAGGGACCATGGTGGAGGTCCTGAAGCCCACGACTCATGAACTCTGCTTACACAGTCGTTGAAATCAGGGCTGTCCCCAGGCACAGTGAGGAGCCTTCTTGCACACCCTCTCCCTTCACTTTCATCATGTGGCTGTGAGATGGCGCTTCCATTGCCAAACTGGGTCAGTCCATAGACAGGTTCTTACTTGTAACCCATCCTCCTGCCCTCCCCTCCCCTCCCCTCCCTTCCCCTCCCCTTCCCTTCCCTTCCTTTCCCCCGTCTCCATCTTGACAGAAACTATATAAAGAAGAAACCCAATGAATCCTGAATAGTAACCTGTGCCAACCCATCGGAGAGAGGGCATTTGTCCAACAGAAGAAATCTGCAAAGAGGAAGGGTCCCCAGAGGGCCAGGCGGGGGGACTTTATAAAAGCTGATCCTATCTTTGCCCTGTTGATGCCGTGGGTTACATGAGCCTCCCAGGAGTGACGCTGAGGACCCGTCTTCACAAAGGCAGCGTCTAGGCCAATCGATGCGGCTGCGTCTGCCACAGGATCCCGTTACCTGCCGAGCCTGAGGGAGGCTCCTTGGCCTGGGCCTGGGAGGAGAAGATGGGGAGGGGCCTTGGGACCTGCCAGACCTGCTGGTCAGAGGGAAGGTTCCAGGCCCAGGAGGCTGGGCTACAGGCTTTTACCCAAGTCAGAGCAGGCTGGTTCCGGCTCAAGGTGAACGCCTGCGAATAAAGGCTCCAGATTCATGGACAAATGGACACCCAGCTTGTTGAAGCTGTTGTTGCCATTAGAAACCAGCAAGCCTGTGGGCTGGGGCCAGGGACTGGGAGACAGGGCCTCAGGGTGACCTCCGTGCTCCTGGGGCTGGCAGGCCTGTGCTGCCCGACAATTGAAACTGAGCAGCAGGAGGCAGGATTCAATTACGTGAGCGCTTCTTAAGCCGGTTCGGTCTGTAACCCCCCTGTGCCCTTCCTGGTACAAACGGCCCTCTCAGCCGCCCGCGACACCTGTGAGCAGGGGCCCCGCCCTTGAGCTGTGCGTGTTCTCACTCTCCCGTCCCTCTGTCTCTACCTGTCTCTCCCTCTATTCCTTTCTCTCTCTGTCTCTCACGCACACATGCCTTCGTTTGTACTTCTCTTCCCACAAAGTCAGGCTAACCATACGTACCATTTGGAGCGGAACAGAAAAAAAAGAACGGGTCTGTCCCATCTAAAACGGTACATGTGGTCAGCCTACACAAAGTTCCCACCCTCCTACTCCCTGCAGCCACAGGCAAGTTTGGCATAAGTGACAGATAAAGCAGACACGACGCCAGGTTAACTGAGGTGAGAGGCATCCGCCACGCAGAGGAAGGTGGTCTGAGGCTGCGAGAGCCCTGGGAAGGGAGGCACGCAGTTAACATAGAGCCAACGTGATCATCGCGGGGGGGGGGGGGTCCATGAAAGTCATAAGGAGCAGAGCCCCCGCGAGCGCTCAGTCCTTCCGCAGCGGTGTCCAGCCCTGCCCCGCCCCCACCTCACATCTCACACACGCCGCAGCTCACAGCGCCCTCCCACCCACGTGATCTCCCGTGACTCTCCATGACCCGGGCGGGTGGGAATCCCCCTCTCCATGTTACAGAGGCGGAGCTGGGATGCCGCCCTGGTTGCCGAACAGCTGGGGGAATGTAGACTTTGAACTTGGTGGCAAATGGCTGTTTTCTTGAGAGTAGACAGGCTGATGGCCTCCTTCATGGACTGTCCTGACTTGACCTTGGTTTGAGTCCACCCCTGTTTTGTGCTGCTTGGCAGGAGGCAGGTGTTATATTAGTAAAGGGGGAAACTGAGGCCACGCAGGAAGACGTTTCTGGTACCTCCTCTCATTCCTGTTGAGACCCAGCTCTGGGGATGGGAGGATGGGAGGTGGGTAGCCAGCCCCCCTGCTGCCTTCTCAGAGCCCGATGTCCCCTACACCCCACAGGGGCTCAGTGTGACGAGGTACTGGCCAGTGTCACCAGGCGGGATCAAAGCTGACACGGAGACCTGCTTCTGGGTCCCACGGGCATAGAGTGTCGGAGAGCAGCTGGCTTTTCTGAGCGCCCTTGAATGGTGCCAGGTGTAAGAGCCCACAGGGGCAGCTGAGCTGGCCTCTGCCGGGCAGAAAGTCAGCTGGCCTGAGGTCCCCAGGGGGCAGTGGGTCTGAAGCACGGTCCCTTTCTGGGAGGCCTCACGGTGTGGGACAAGGACAACATGTGGCCCTCTGCCTTGCAAAGTGTCCTGTAGGCAGCGCTGGCGGGTTGTCCAGAGCGGATCTGAGTTCTGAAGGCAATCTCGCCTGTCCGCCGTGATGCTGGTCATGTGCACGCCCCACTGCTCTCTGTTACAACAGCGCCCAGCCTCCGACCGTCTCTGAGTTCCATGTACTCTGGTGCCCAGACATGGGTCTTGACTTCTTCCCACCACAGCCCACCTGAGGAATGTCAGACCTTCCCTGACAGGACGAGTGATGCCTAAGACTGTCACTCAGAGATGGGAGGGTGCCCGTGCCCCTGGAGAGGAGGTGCTAGAGTTTAATGGGGTGCTTCTAATTTTGACAGGCACCCCTGGGTGGCGGTGGGTGGGCACGATCCTGTTCTAATCCTCGGACGGTTGAGAATGACTGGTCAGTGTTGGTCACTCTCTGTCCAGGCTCTTGGTAGGAGGGCTAAGGTCATTCTCCTTAACTCATAATGCTTGTGTCCAACTCACAGGCTGTCAAGCTTCGTGGGTGACCCAGAAGCCTGGGATTTCAGCAGCAATAGCTTGACTGGGACCAGATCTCATCAGAGGGGGGCCCAGTCACCGATGCCAAGGGTCTTTGGGTCCCCTAAGAAAGGCCTTCCACGCTCTCCACACGTCTGGGCTGGTTGTCTGTACCTACATCCCACACTCAGTTCATCTTCCCCGCTACCATGTGCCTGCACTGTATACCGTTGCCTTCTCCCCACTTTTAGAGAATACAATGGAGTCCACACAAAAATGAGTGCCCAGCACTTGGGGACAGGGCTTCACTGGTCCTGTGAGCCCAGGATCAGGGTGTTCTGACAGCCAGATGGGTGTTATGATGGCAGAGGAAGGGCTACTGGGTGCTCTACACTTGAAATGGACACCTATGTACCGAAACTATGCACCACAAGTATTGCAAGATTCGGGGGGCGGGGCATCAAAGTGCCGGTTCAGTGGATGTGGAGTCACTACATGGACAGCACATGTCTCGCACATGATCGAGCGGCCCAGCTGAGCCTGGAGAAAAGAGTCCCATTCCTTTCTGTCTGCTGTGCCATCCAGGAGTGTCCGTTGCAGTCAAGTCATTGTCAGAAATGTCCAGCATCTCCCTCCAGCCCTCCAGTGTGTCCCTACCCGGCAGGATTCCATACCCTAGCCCATCCTTGTGCCTAGACTGCCACTTTGATGCCTGGCATGGGAATCTGGCAATTGACCGTGAAATCAGGATGAAAGAAGGGAGACAACAACATTTGCAAAGGATTCAAGGAAGGAAGAGTACAGAAAGACAGGGAGAGAAGGAAGGTGAGGAGCACCACCGGGGGAAGTGGGAGGCAGGAGGCAGGACTCACGTGTTGTGGAGCACACACCAGCCGCAGTGGGGGTCACCCGAGCCCAGGCACTCGCTGCAGCTCCGATACTGACCACAGGACTCTACAGGGACTCTGGTGAGCTGTGACAGAATGACAAGGGAGAGGGCAGTCAAGACTACAGAGCACTCGGTAATTCACCAGGACATGGCATTCATGAAGGGGCTGAGGGAAGACAACCACCTGGTAGTTCCTCTAGGGACAGACTTCATATGAAATTGTTCCATACAATACCTAGACCGTCTACACTCGAATGTTCTCACCACCCAAACCCGAAACTTCCTCCACAGACATTCCCCACATACTTGTTTCTTACCAAGATCATAAACCCACATGTGGATTCTTTCTCCGTTCATTCCGCCGTCTTCCCAGGCCTCCTTTTTTTTTTTGTGGTTCCAGAGAGTGTTTAACCCAAGATCAAGACCTTCACTTTCACTTTTGCTGTTGACTTAACAAGTCTGTGCAAACTCACGTTGTAGCTGGGACCTGCCCTCTGAAAGTTTGTCACTGCTGCTTTCTCAGAGCAGCGGTGCCATTGCGCCTCCTACGCACACCCTTCTCACGATGAGAGGATTCCTCTCAACCCCAACACTTTCCATTGGTTTTCACCAGTCGCTTGTTAATGGAAAATGTTCCCCAGGACCTGGTTGCTGAGCTCCGATGCTTCCACGTCCTGCAGACCCCTAAAGATCTTTTGCATTTCTTTGTTCTCCAATGTAGTTTTGCCCAGATACCTTTTTATGTGACTTCTCAGAGCCTGTTGTTCCATTGGAGGCTCTTAATAACAATACAGAGGACTCAATGGGACCTTAGTTTTCTTTCGCTTGCCTTGGTCTCTATTTGCCATTTTGTCAGTTTCTTCTTTGCAAAAAGTTTATTATTTTTTAATTATTCTTTTCCATCTGGGATATCTTTTTATTTCAATAGAGGATTTTGTATCTGATCTTTCAGCTTGAGCTAAGAGACTTTGATGCAGTCATCCTTTTTTTTTTTTTTTAATTTCTTGCCATCAGACAAAAGGCATTGAGACGTGTAAACCACGCAGGTCTGGCCGAGTCTCCGAGCTTCATGAGCAAATGCAGAAGCTGTTTTCCCTGCTGCTCCCAGGACATCTGCCCACAGAAAATGATGGGCCACGTTGCAGGGGCGACTCGGAACTCCTGCCCAGGCAAATTGGTACCTGTGCTGCCTGCTTCCTTTCGAAACTCCCTGTTGGAATTAATAACTAATTTCCAATCCCACATGATCTCTTTTCCTTTTCTACCTTTATTTTTTCCCTTTCTTTGTGTGTGTATATTTGTTGTTGTTGTTATTCGTTTATTTGTTTTGAGTATACACTGAGCCTTCTTCATGACTACACTGCATTTCCACTTCTTCTAAGTCTCCCTTTTGCTTTCTGTGCCCATTCTTAGAGCTTTGCTCCTGGCCTTGGGGGCCCTTTCTCCATAGTCTCAGATTTTTTTTTTTTTTTTTGTACATTTGGAGTTTTATCTTTTCTTTTATTACCGCTCATGGAGTGAGCATGAGTCACGCCTCGGCTCTGTCCCCATAAAACCTTCCCATTTTCTTATTCACCCAGCTAATTCGTTTCTTACAAATGACCCCACTGACTCTGTACCCAGCCAGGAACTTGGTGCCTTCCTGTCGCCCCCTTAATTTCCTTCCCCATCCCTTCAATGGGCATAGACATTCTGGTCAGGTAAGCATGTAAATAATGGTTCCCAGCTCCAAAGGACCTGGCTTCGTAGGAATTCCTGAGTGGTAATGAGGTTCACATGGTATTTTCAATATTTCTAAAAGCGGAATGGAAACTGAATTGTTGCTGCGTTCTGTTTGTATGCATACCCGGTGATGCATGTCACATATTAAGAATAGGAAATACATTATTACTTAGTAAACACAGTTTGTTTAGTAGGCAAAAACCTTTCAAAACTTAATGCCTGGAGGGGAAAAAAGGCAATAAAAGGGGGCCATAGATGCTGAAGGTTGGTAACATAAGTACGTAATCATGTTTCCATATGTTGCAGCTGCTGGTCCAGCACTCCATATTTTGCATGGTCTTAAAGAGAAAATCATGGCTTTTTCAATCAAAAGCTTCTTCTTGGTCTAAACTTAGTATCCTCCCCAGTCTCTCCCACTGACATGCTCTGTAATTTTTCTTGGATCGAGGTATCCGGGGGTTCTGGGGGGTGAACATAAAGAGCCAGCTGCTTGGCCAATCTGAACTGTCCCGAAGCCTTTGCATTCATTTTTCTAAAAATATCTTGCAAGTGGTGTTTAATACTGTCGATACCTGAAATTGTAAAGTCCTTCTTGTCTTGACTTTAACTGAGAGCCATTTCCATTTGGTTGAAAGAAAGTAGGAACCTGCAGAGCGAGGTTCTAAGTCTGGCCTCACCGTGTGTGGGTAATGAGGTCTTATTGTCTCTGAGCCTCTTTTATCCCCTCATCCTTCAACATGGAGATGAAAATCCCCCTGAATTTAGAGTTTCCCAAAGCACAGATGACCCAATAGGCATACAACGCTCTGTATGCGATCAAGCACATTGCGAGTGATTGTTATTGCTCCTTGTGATTAACATCCCATCGTTCATTGCACTGTCAGTGTACCTCCTCCCACATCACAGAAAACTGCCCTGGCCGTCTTCCTAGGCCTCACACCCTCGGCCAGGAGTTTAACAGGCCTGGAAGAACTTTTCTCCTTTCGGGACTCGATCACATCATTTCCTGCTTGAACTGTGATGCCCATTGCTTCCTCTTTGGGGCTCTCCCAGCTTCCTAGACCTAGTTAGTGCTTTCACTAGCTACTGTAACAGTTCTGTATTTTTCTTTGCTGTCCATCTCAGTCCCTCCCGATGGGATAGGGACATAGGTCCTGGGCAGTTATTATGAGACCCAACTTCCTTGAACCTTTACTGTTAAAAGATTTCTATCATTTTCTTTTCTTTCTTTTTTACTCTTTTGAACTTGATCTAGGCAGTCTCTATTCCTCTTAGTGCATAAATACTAGAACTGGGGGAGCAAACAGAATTCTGACAGGCCAAGTAGAAAAGTCCCCATTATTTGAGAGCAAGGTGCACCCCCCACCCCATGCCTTTCTAAGACTTTGAAGAAAGGCCTGAACCAGGGATCTCTCCTAAATCACACCCTCAGGCAGGATTGCTCAACACGGCCACGCCTCCCAGACTGACCCCAACTGACACCATTGTATTGTCTCACGCCCCACCCCCCTACCTCTGAGTAATTCGGGAAAGCGTCAGAAATATTCCTGACTCTTTAAGTCACTTGAAAACTTGATTAAGCTCACCATCTATCTTGGTGCAATTCTATACCCCAATGGCTCTGATCACCTTCCACACATTGCTAATAAGTTTCACAGGTGGCCTGTGGCTTCCGAAGCCCCTTGGCAATAGGTTCTCCACCCACACCATGCACCCCAAACAGCCGCCTCTCCCATCCCCTCCTCTCCTGACCCTGGAACACAAACCACTCCAGATGCACAGACACACGATTAATTAAAACCACCCCACGCTGATTAAAGTCTTCAGCTGCAGCGCCAGGCATGCTAATTAAGCAAGTGAGGGAATTCAGACCACAGGAAGAGGTGCGGAAAGTCGTGGGGGTGGGGGTGGAGCTTCTGCTTGGGGAACAACTCAGATGGCTGTGAGACCTGAGCTATTGTAGTGACTGATGGTCTCAGAGACCACAAAAGATTGAGGTCTGTCCCCTGGCCACTGGACTCCAGGAGAGGTGTTGATTGATGTGACTGCAATGGCTCCCTCCCCGCCTCTCAGAACCTCCGCGTGTGCTTACAGTGTGCTGGGGGAGAGGAGCTCCATGGGTGGGGGAGGACGAGGGGGTCTGCACGCAGACTTCTTAGCACATTCTACGGGCTTTGTGCCAAAACTCATTGGGCAGCACAGCAGTTCCCCAAAAAGTTACACATAGAATTACCATATGATCTAGTAATACCACACCTGGGCCCATACCCCAAAGAATCAGAAGCAGGGACCTGAACAGTTAAGTTACTTTTACACCCATGTTCGCAGCAGCGTTATTCACCATAGCCAGAGGGCAGCAGCAACCCAAGAGTCCACGGACAAATGACTGGATAAAGGAAGTGTGGTCTGTACAGACAATGAGATATTGCTCATCCTTGAAGGACATTCTGACACCTGCTACAACACGGATGAACCTGGAGGACATCATGCGAAGTGAAACGAGGCTGTCATAAACATATAAATATGGTATGATTCCACTTAGATGATGCACTTAGAGCACTCAGATTCCTAAAGACAGAAATGAGAATGGTGTTTGTCAGGGAGTGGGGAAGGGGACTGGGGAGTTAGTGTTTAATGGGTGTGGGGTTTCTGTTTGGGAAGATGAAGAGAGTTCTGGAGATATTGTAGCACCACACGGATGTACTTACTGCCACTGAACACTTAAATATGGACAAGATGGTCAATGTAATGCATATTTTACCACAAACACGCAAAACCTATTGGGTGGAGGTGAGAACAGCTCCCTGGGTCAAGGGGGAGAAGCTTTCTGTTGGTAGACTGATCAATTCATGTTTATGAAATATTCCGAGATCCTTGAATGAAAAGAGGGGCATCCTTACTCCTTTCAAGTTAATCTCAAACGGACAAAAGGGTTTCGGATGAAGGCCTCTTACTGTGTATTGTTATATCACTGGATGTGTCATTCCCAAGCTCTGAACCACCACGTCATGATTGGGAAACATAATGTCACAGCCTTATGCTACCCAGAACCATTCCTCACCTCCCACCCCATCCAGAAGGCACACGGGAGCTTGGGTTCCTGTGAGGTTAGCTGCTCCCTGATTGTAGGCAGTTCCGTAACCGCTCAGCCTCTGCTTTGTCATTTCTCTTCCCCAGTATAATCAGAATGCACCTGTGTGCCGCCCCCATCCCCATCCCTCCTCCCTCCTCCGTGACCTTTCTGGGAATCGCGTCGGTTTGCTTTATCCTTTGGCCACCAAGGGGACCTTCCCTAAATAATACAGTGTAGTTCCGTCTGGTTCTGAACGCTGCTGAATAGAATCATCCTCTCTGCGCCCTCACTGGTCCAGCCCCATGACCGAGGCCAAGAATTTACAGAACAAGGGCCTGCGATCGGAAGACAAGGGGTGATTGAGAACAGAGCCAAGGGGTCCCCCCAGGACTTCAAGCCCAGGTTCTGGCCTTTGTGAGCTTTGCACTCTGGTCAACAGAGTCCTTTGCCCAAAGAGCCTGGCTCCTGGGTGTGCTCAGGGCAGCCGGAGCCAGTTCTCTGTTATCGTTCCCTGGAGTCCTGGACGCTGCTGTCCAGCCACCGCTTGGCTGCCCTAATATTTTCAAAGACATTTTCCTCTGGTAATAGGGTCCCGCTCTGCCCATTGCCATGAACATTCTGAAGGGTGCCTGCTGCTCTCCTGATGACATTCGAATTGTTCCATAGACACAACGTACCGTTTCTGTGTGTAGCTCTAATTTGTTTAAGCATTTGACATTCTGGTCAAAATGTGAGTTATTACTCCATCTCTCCTCTTATAATTGGATGCTAATGCTATAGTGGTTACATGGAGCCTGACGGTGGGAGTTAATTTAAATGTCCAAAAGTCTTCTTAAGTACACAATTTTCTTCCAAATTGTCAAGAAGGAAGCACAAAGAGGCAAGGCGACCCATTAAGAAACTTCTAGACGCTGCTGGGGAGCTGTCAAGCTGTGCCTGGGACCTACTGTTCTCTAGTGCTGTCCCACCCATCTCCCATCCCCAAGCAAAGGGTGTGTGGGGGTGGGGGCGTCAGCCCTTTTCTAGAAAATGAACTCAGCAATGCATGTGGACCTCAGTGTCATGGTCTTTGGGAGCCCCTGAAAACCTCCCCAGGGGCCATCCTTTCCTCTGGTGGCCTCTGGCTGTCTTTCCAGGCCCCATTTTGCTGACTTGGGGCCACAGGGGGTTCTGCAGAGCCCCTCGTCTCCCCATGATGGCCTCTGAGCCCCTCCCTGCTACAGCTGCAGCAAGTGGGGATGAGCATTGGCTCAGAAGTCTGGCTTTACTTCAAGTCACTCCAGGTGCCTGGAACACGGTCATTCACCTCCTCTTTGTTAAGAGGTGGGAGGCATCTTTGAAGGCAGCAAGCTGGCAAAGACAGGCAAAGGCTAAGAAGCTGGTCACAGGCTATGGCGGATTGTCATGAATCCCCTAAAGGGGCCTCCTACATCCCTGCCCCCACCCCCACTCGGCCTCATGGTGAGTGAAGAGGTGGCGTGTACTTGCCCAGCCTTAGCTTGGACTCAGGACTTGATTTGGCCGATGGAACGACAGCAGTATGAGGCAAAAGCTTGAGAGCCACTTATGTGGTTGGCCTTGACCTCTTGTGCTTCTGTCATTGCCATGAAAAGAGCTCGCCTGGGTAGCTGCTTCCTCTTCAGCCTGGGTCCCAAAGGAACCCATATGGGGAACACCTGAGCCCAACCCACAGAGAGGAGATGAGTCCAGCTGGTACAGTCGCTTGAAGCAGGACTGCCCAGCTGAGCTTAGCCTAGATCACCTCATATGCAATGGCTCTCAGGTCCATGAACAGAATTAATGTTGACTGAGTTTGGGGGTAGGTTGTTACGCAGCTTTATTGTAGCAATAGCTAACTGATACACAGGTGCTGGGCAGAAAGTCACACCAGGATCCAAAGTCCTGTGAAAGGTAGAGGAAAACAGCGAAATGGAGAAGGAGTAAGGTTGCATTGTGGTAGTTTCTTTCTAACTGGAGTATCATGTAGGTCTAGGTAAACATGAGGTCACACGTATCTGGTTCCATAGTGGGTAGATGATTAAAACCTGGGTATAATATGACAAATGACTCTTCCCAGTACCGCCCATGCACAGAATGATGCTCTCTTAACTCTATGATGATACATCTGTAGAGCTCAGGGAGGCCCAGCCTTGAGTTAAACATGGGGAAAGATTTTGGAAAGAGATTATAGCAATAAAAGCATCTCCAGAATGTTTTGCCTTGAACATTGCACTTCCTCCTGCTTGTTTTCTGGCCAGGGGCTAATCCAGCAGGGGACTCACTTGAGAATATACCGATGCATCAGCCTTGGCTGTCACCATTGTCCCCACCTGTCTCTGGGCAGAAGTTCTGGGGTCAAGGCCATCGATACTCAGAACTGCAAGGACAATAACCTGAGAGCACGAGGCTTGGGGAGCTGAGGTCCTGAGCTCCAATCCATCCTGGGTGTCTGGGTGACCTTGAACAAATCCCTTTCTCTCATTGCGTCTTCACTGACTCATTGTCAGATAGAGGGACTCTACTCTGCCTTGAAGAAACGGTCACAAAATACTACAATACTAATATCAGTGGCCTGGGAAGCTCTGTGCACATGAAAAGTAGAAGATGTTGTGGAGGACTGCAATTGGCTGCTATTAATAAGTCTAAATGCCTAATAGGAAGCCAGTTTGCTCTGGAAGCTCGGACAGCCAAGGAGTGAGCGCCGGAATCATCAGCATATGCTGCTCCTCATTAGCAAATGGCAGGAGCCGGGAGAGAGCGCCCAGCACGCCTTGGGCAGAGCCTCCAGAAATCACCCATCCCTGCTCCTCCCACAGCGGCACGCGTTCCTTATTAGCTGTACCCCTCACCAAGCAAGAGAGCACCCCCCTTCCCTGCCCCACAGATGGAAAAGCCACACCCCGAGGAGGCGGCAGCCCAAGGTCACACGGCAGGGGGGTGGGAGGTGGGCTGCAGCCTGTGGGCCCTGCTCACACGGTCTCCCCACCTGCAGCCCGGGGGATGGGCCACCACGGGTCCCGCCGCTGGACCCGGGGCCAGGGTTGGACATTCCACAGGATGATTGCTGTAAACCAAGATGGTTCGGCTGTGTTCAGGGGCTGAGGGGCCCCTCCTGTGGGCAAAGAGGCCCACCCCAGAGGAGGAGCCCCCAGGAGACCTGCCAGCAGTCTCAGTGCAGCCCTGCCCTGCCTCCTGGCTCCTTCAGATGTGGCTGCAGAGGGACACAGCGGTTGGCATTGCATTGTCTCGGTACCCAACGAGAGGCGGAGATTTGGGGGTTTGAGTCCTGGGTCTGCCGCTTCCCGCCTGACGGATGACTTCACCTCTCTGAGTCCCCCGTATCCTCACCCGAGAATAAGAGTGAGCATCCTGAAGGGCTGTTCTGAGAATTAATGAAGGTGAAACACAAGAAGGTGTTCGTGCAATGCCAGCAACAATGCTTTGTCTGTTCCGGTGGCTCCCTCAGATGAAGTGCTCCAGGAGGGGTGGGGTGAGACGCCCTCTATCCCACCACACCTGGTACTCGGCTCAGGCACGGCACCCGAGGATGAAGCCTCGTGGCGTGAGTGCTTGCATGGAAGAGTGAATGAGTGAATGAATTTGGCCCCTGTCAATCTCCAGCGTATTCCAAGGACCCCATGGGGTAAGAAAGTTGACACTCTTGGCTCTACCCTGGATCCTGTCCTTTCTGGGTTCTTGCCACACATCCATCTCAGGTCACATTCTCTCCCCCATCTGGGCTCTCATGCTCACAGTCACACGGGGGCTTGGAGGCCTGACCTGCTGGCCTGCGGTGCCATAAGGTGCATTCTCCTGGGCAGGTCTCTCCTGGGCATTTGCTGAGGAGACTGGCAGCCACGTGCCGCCCAGACAGCCGTACGTACCATCCGCACACAGGCTAGGAGGTGCCCGGGAGCGGAGCCATGCTCTGGCGTCCACGGAACTAAGTGGAAAGGGGCTTGCACACAATCTAGCACCAGTGCTCTCATGTGTCGGGTGACCCTCAGGGGTGTTTCCAAGGCCACATGGTCACCAACGCTATTCTTCTGATGCCCAGTCTCTAGATATAGACTGCTGCTCTCTGTTGACCCACCCTAGGGTCTGGGCTAGAAAGAGGGAGGTGCAGAGCCTCCGGGACCCACAGCCACTAGAGGAGGTGAGCCCAGAGCCCCAGGGACCCCTCCCACTGGGGGAGGTGAGCCTTCTTCCAAGCCCAGGCCCAGCACGTGGGAGGCAGCTTGTGGCCTGAGGATCAGCGCGTAGCTGCTCTGCCCAGTCATCTTTTACCCAGTGCAGCTGACAGACATGATGGTCCCCTCAGAGCTGGGACTGGGGACCCGCTGGCATGAATTTCCTAAGCGCAGTCTGCTCAATGCGGGCCTTTGTTCCAGCAGCCAAGGAGGAGGGGGAAGGGCTGGCACCGCGACACCCCCATCCAAGCCAGCACAGAGCCAAGCTAGTTCCGAGACATATGCGGAAGCCCTCTGGCTCCCTGGCACGGCTCTTGTAGCCAGTTGCAGTGCAGGCCGGCGGGCACTCGCTTCTCCCCACGTCCTTCTGTCCCCAGCAGTGGTCTGACTGTTCAAACCAGAGTGGTCATGTGCAAATGGTACATGAGTACAGGTGGGCTGAGTGTGAGTGCCTGGTAATAGGACTGGTGTTTGCACGCACCTGTGAGCAGAAAGTGTTCGTGGCCCCAAGAGTGCAAATACACACGGCTTTCCTTGCAGACCTCCCCGTCTCGGGAGGTGACTCCTCTGGGTCGCAGACAAACATCTTCCCTCAAAAGGAATTTGACCCTGGGAAAAACCACGGTGCCTGAGTGAATGGAAACTGATATCCCTCAGCCGGGAACCCCGTGGGTCCAGTCAACGTAGGGCCCCTTCCAGGGAACTGGTGCCACTGGCTTAGGAGGAGACACATGTCACAGGCATATCCTGAAGGAGCCGGGTCTTCTTCTTCTGCCTCAAGGTAGCCACGTAACTGGCCCGCACCCACCTGAGCTTGCGTGTGGGGTCCGGGACCATGCGGCTTCTGGGGAAGAGGAAGAGGGTCCTCTAATGTCTCAATGTCCTTGGACATGACTCACCTTTGCCCACAGGGGCAACTGCGTCATCCCCTTGAGGATGTTCTCTAGGACTTCTTCAAGTATCATAGGATGACATTGAAAATAAGTGTTTTTAACAGGTGTCTATGCTTTAGACACTGTCAGTGAGGGGTTTAGATGGGCACCACCTTTTTGGAGGAGTAATTGTCCCACAGGTTTTCCTCTTGGGATCTTTGTTGCAGAAATACCAGCACCTGGGTTCGGGGGTATGCGGTGGACATTTCCTGTGGCTTTGTATATGATGACTACTTGGAAATAACCTCAGTGGCCACCGTCTGAGATTGATCAAGTCAGTTAATTGTGCTACATCCAGATTCTGATCAGATGTATTATGCTTCACCAACACAGAAAAATATCCACGATCCATCTTTGAGTTCAAAAAGCAAGTTTCAGAAAAAGTACACTGATGCCATTTTTTTTTTTAGAAGACAACTCTGTAGCTCTGTATTCATATCGGCACAGACAGAGATTTCGGTGCAAAGAATAACATCTGGAGAAACAGTAAAACTGCTAAGAGTGGTCAGCTCTGGAGAGTTTGAATTTTTTACAGGGCATCGTTTAAAACATGTTTTGACTTAGGAATTAAAATAATTTGAAAAGACGCATTAGCTTTTCGACGAGTCAGCTCCACATTTCTGTGAGGGTCAACATTTAGATTTTTCATGATATCGGCTCGATTTCTAACGTTTGGGAACTAGGGGAAGGGCCCACGGCTGACTGGCCTCTTCTGCCAGGAAGTGGACCCTGAGCACGGAAGGGTTTTCTCCTTGCAAAATTAACTAAGTATGGGGGTGTGTGTTTGTGCGGGGGCTGGTCATTGTTTGGGAAGCTAACTGGTTATTGAGGGAGCACCCTTGCCCACCCAGAAGCCCCCCACAGAAAAACCACCTCATCTCCATCCAACACAGGGAGGACCCCATTTCTCCAGGAGCTAAGTAAGGTCCCCAGTGTTCAGATCCCACCAAGCAGTTATCTTGGGGTCAGCTCAGCTTCTGTGAAGAGGGGGCTCGAGCATCACGGGGCTGGGGGTCCTCAGGCCTGGGCACTGGTCCTCGCCCTGTCCTTCATTTGCTGTGTGACACCATGGGCAAGTCCCTCCAGACACAAATTGATCTCTATTGTCCTTTTTACCTGGAAGGTTCCATCACAATGAATTGTCTTAAGGCTGGAAAAGCTGCCAGGAATTTCACTCTAAGATCTTCCCACATCTTATTCTCATCTCGGTAACTTCATCTGTCTGATAAAACAAAGGTTCAGGGCTCCCTTCGCGGGTTCTTATGATCTTGAAAAGGTTAGCTGACATAAATCTGAACCTTATATGCTAAGAAAGAAAATGACCACAGCTTACGATGATCAACTATGAAGCCACCAGTGTCTATTCTCACGCTTCCTATCTGTCATCAATATAAACAGTTGCAGGAGGGGTAAGTGTCGCTATGCACGGGAGTGGCGGCCTAAGGGGACAGAAGGAGCACAGGCTTTTTGAATCCAGCCTTAGGTTCAAATCCTGGCTCAGCCACTCGTCACATGTGTCACTCTTGATTTGGAGCCTCAGTTTCCCCCTGGGCACATGGGAGTAGTAAAAGCACGCTGCTGTCACGTGGCAGTTGGATCCTGGTGTGTAGTCATTGTTTGGCAATGGGAGTCGTTGTGTTTCTCTAAACGGGACAACACAGTCAGGGGACCGAGCCGTGCCCCCAGCCGCCGTGTTTTCCAGGTGTCAGGCGAAGAGGTCAGGCAGGGGCTCTCACTTCCAACTGCCAGGAGCTGACCCCACTGGACTGTAGCCAAGGGTCAGCGGGTTCCACTGAGAGGTTCATTGTCAATGGTGAATAGTGGTGTTGCTGGTGGTACATCCCTCACACACTGTGTGCAGCCGGGACATCTGAGTGACATCAAACTACGGCTGGGGACAGATTTCCCCTTCTGAAATGAGAATGATTGGCCAGGGCTATATTTAGATGGGGGCTCAGGGAGGTCAGAAGTAATTGCTAACTGGGGGCCGGGGTGGCTAAGGTGTACTCCATCTCAGAGAACCTGTGTGTGGTGCGGCCGGGGAAGGCCAGGGGCCCCCCACCCCTCTGTTTCAGCCCCCCTGATATCAAACACCATTGCCTACGTCAGACAAGCCCACAGCTACAGAACCGGGGACAAGGGACGTGGGCTACAGAGCCTGTGGCGGTGGTGGGTCAGTGGGGAGGGGGCGCGCAGCTGTCAGGACCTGGGCTTTGCCATCTGAGGGGTTATCATTGAGATTCTAGGTCTGCCAATGAATAGCTTGGTCAGGCCCGTAACACTTCCAAGCTTCCAAAGGGTCATGCAGATTAAATAATTCAATATGTGTAAAGCACTCAGCACAGTTCCTACAGCCTCCATACCGAGTGAATGGCAGCTATCTTAACAGTGATACCAACCCCGGCCCACTCGGCCTCTGGGTTTGCTTCTTCCGGAAGAGATAGCATGCCCTTAAATCAAGAGTTCAACGTGAAAGGTTTCCAGCTGCGTCCCCGTGATCGCTGAACACTTCTGTCATTGGTTACCTTAGAAGTAGTGCTGGAAAGGGTCAGAACCTGAGATCTTATTCCTGGCCCATCGTCTCTGCTGATGGACCCCCGATGACCCCCGGCTTCCCTTTTAATAGGAGTTAGACTCCCGCCAGCCCAGAACTTTCCCTCCGGTCCCCTCGCCAGCTTCTCTCAGCCCTTTCTCTGCTTTTGAATAGCGGAGGGCAGGCAGTGAATTCATCTCCCTGCCCGCAGCACCTAGGGAAGTTAGACGGAGCTAGGGAGCCACTCTGACGGTGAGAGGAAATGAGGTCAGGGCTATGGGCGGCCCTCATTTATTCAGCCCCTCCCCCGTTGTCTGTGGGCAGGCATAATCCGAAGCGGGCAGTGGGGCTGGCTCCTGGCCAGACACAAGGGGCTGTGTGCTGTGTGCTGGCATGCAGGGACATCGGTTGGCATGGTGCGCCTGGCAGGCCAGGGTCGGGCAGGGAGGCCCAGCATGGTGGTGTTGGCACAGAGTCCGGCAGCCCCTGCTGTGACAGGGACACGAGGATGCGGCCGGCAGACGCGATGAAACCTGGCACAGTTGCTGACTTAGCAGACGAGCCCGCAGGACGCAGGACAGGGGCAGCCGCCAGGAAACAGAAGGTGACAGGCTGGGGCAGGTAGCATGGCATAAGTGGGGTGCATTTAGCAATCCGTTGCTCCTCCATTAAGCCCGATGGGGGTGCTGCTGCGGATGTAGCCTGACCTGGAGAAGAGTCGGGGGCCTGCTCGGGGGGACTGGTGTGGGGTGTGGGGCAGCCCGGCAAGTTCCCAGGCCACCACTTGCTGAGTGTGGACCACCGCAGGGCACAAGCAGCAGGTGTAGCCCCTGCCAGAGAGGAGGGACAGGCTGGGGGGTGGGGTCCAAGCAAAAGGCTCCAAACGCAGCCCAGCAGGGTGCTTAGAAAATGCTGAGGGCCCGTCAAGGTCAGGCTGGCGAAATCAGGATTTCCAGTCACTGGGCATCTGGGTTTTCCCCAAAGCCCCATACTCCTCCCTTCATCCGCCACTAATGACCCGGATGATGGGCTGGGGTGGGGACAACGGGCCCTGGCCGTGGGGAGCAGAGACCTTGGGTTCTCAGTATGTCCACCCTGGAGTCTGAGAGACGCAGAAAATTGCACGGGGCAGGTGGAGTGGGCACAGCGAGCATACGGACCACCGTGCGTGGCTCCACTGTTTATATAAGGCAAGTCTGCAGGCACGAAGCGTGTGACTCCCACTGTAGCCTGGTGAGGTCACCAGGTCACAGATGACAGTCTCCATTTTACAGAGGAGGATGCACAGGCTGGGAGAAGCTAAGTGGCTTGCTCAGGGTCACAGCCAGTCAGTGACAGAGCTGGGACGCTAACACAAAGCTCCGGAGCCCCTGCCCTCATGGCTGCTGCAGCCCCCCTTGCCACTGGAGTGTCCCCTGTCGTGCAGAGGCCAAGAGGCCCTAGCTCCCCCGTGGGGAGCAGCAGCTGCCTGAACCAGCTCCAAGCAACACGGACGCCGACAAAGGCAGAATGGGGTTGCAGAGGTCTCGTCTACAGACCTCTGTGAGCTGCTCTTTGGCCAGCATGTGCCCACGGCCAGTTCTATCCAACATACACAGCTCACATCTCCAAATAAGGCTTCTAGCCTCAGGGACCTGGCAGGACTCATGACCATGGCTCTGTGTGGGATGATGCCCCCTGGCAGGAGCAGGCAGGCAGGGGGATGGGGGCATGGGTGTGCCTGACTTCCTGAGGTTTTACCAATTTTGGAATTGTTTCCCTGCCTCTGGGGGCTGTGGCCTTCAGAGCTGGCCTGTGTCCTGGGGTAGCTGCTTCCTGGGGGCTCAGGGGGATGGCCTGAGATATGGAGCCACCTGAGCCTGCAGGGTGGACAACACATCGGGATCACCGGAATTTCGCACCGTGCACAGCATGCCGGGACGGGGTGGGTGGCTTGTTCTGACCCCGAGTCACTCTCGGCTGCTCAGTGGCGGAACCCTCGCGATCTGAGGGCACACTGTGGACCGGCTTGCATAGGCCCTGCCCTGAGAGATCTTCCCTGCTGTGCTGAGTGCCTGCTCCACCCCTGCAGCATCTGTAGATGGGAGGTCTGGACTCCGTTCTGGGCTAATCCCCATCAACCCAGCCTCCTGGACACAGGGCAGACCCAGCAAAACCATAGACACCCCTGACGGCATCCTCGGCCAGCAGCTCCTTTATAAACCCCCTCCTTAGGGAAGAGGGCATTGAAGGCAGAAAGTGGATGAGAAAGCTCCCCCACTGAGGTCCCCACGAGCCCCTCCAAGAGCCCCTGTGCTTCCATCCTGTGCACTTCGAATCGGCAAAAGAAGGAGAGGGTCTCGCCACTCCTGGTGCCACTCCGTCCCCAGCTTCCCCAGGGACTCAAGCGAATATGAAAACAGCACAAACCTGCTCTGTCCCAGCAGAGTCAGTAGACGGAAGTTCTGGGTTCTCAGAGGAGGGCAGGAGGCTGAGCCAAAGGCAACATGAGGGCTCAGGGAGGGGGCCACGGGGAGCGGGAGGGGCTCCCTTGTCAGCTCCTCCCACCTCAGCAGCTCCCCTATTCAACCATCTCTTCTCTTTTTCTCCTCAGGCATTTCCTGGCAAGATCCCTCACTCACATGTCAGCCTGAATGAGCTGTCGCTGGTGATGGCTGCTAAAGGTTTCTTCCTGGGACCAGAGTGGGGACTAGGAATCAGAGTCCCCAGGAGCCAGGGACCCTACCTGACCATGCCCTCCACCTTTGCGACTGGCTCTTTCTTTTTTCCCCTCACCTCTTTCACCCTGTCCTGTGACCAGTCCTCCGGTGACCCTGGTCGAGGCTGTAGGAGCTGGTACCCAACCTGTGTCAGACCACAGCTCCGAGAAAATGTGTGGGGAGAAGAGAAAAGGGACTGTAAAGTCACAGCCCCGCTGCTCAAACCGCATATGCCAGCAAAGAATCCCCGCATGGGGGGACCTTCAGACCACCTGATCCAGGCTTTTGTTGGATACAAGCTCTCACCTCAGCTGTTTACGTGAGGTGTTTGCCAGTTACACACGATTCCAAGTAGGGACTGGGAATATCATTAAATGTAGCCAGACGTGACTTACTAAAGAGTCTGACGCAGCCTACACTGCGCTGATCTGTCCTGGTGATTTTATTTGTTGTTCATGTACCTTGGTAATCTACACATGATTACAAAAACGAAGGACCGGGGGCGTTCTTTACATCTCTTGGGTACGTAGCCTTCTCCACCATCACTAGCAGGCAGATAGAGAGGCCCTTCTGAGTGTAGGGAGTGGGTAGGACCCCTGTGGGGGAAAGTACGTCCTCCCTAGTTCTTTCTGCCCATCTAGACTTGCTGAAGACTCTAGGCCTCTGGGTCTCAGGTCTTCTCCCTAACAGTGGGTGGCAGGCAGATGACAACAAACCGGATTTGCACGTGGGTGTTTACAGTAGCTTTATTCATAATTGTCAACACTTGGAAGCCATGGAGATGTCCTTCAGTAGGTGAATGGATGAATAAACTAAGAGACATTTGTAACAGTGGAATATTTTCCAGCATTAAAAAGAAATGAGCCTTCAAGCCACGAAAACACATGGAAGAAGCTTAAATGTATTTTGCTAAGTGGAAGAGGCCAATCTGGAAAGGCTATATACCACGTGATCCCAACTATATGACATTCTGGAAAAGGAAAAACTATGGAGACAGTAAAAAGACCAGAGGTTGCAGTGGATCGGGTGGGTGGGGGAGAATGAATAGGTGGAGAACAGACATTTTTTAGGGCAGTAAAAAATTTCTGTATTATACCATAATGGTAGTTAAGTGCCATTATGCATTTGTCTAAACCCAAGAATGAGTAAGAGTGAACTCTAAGGAATGCTGAAATAGCTCAGTAGGCTGAGTAGGTCTGGGGATTGAATCCCAGCCCTGGCCCATGCAAACCCATATGCTGAACTTTAGTACAACCAGTAACCACTGGGATGGCAGCAAAGGTTCTCATCTCCCATGTGGGAGGCCCCCGGTTTGGTTCCACCCTGCACAGCCCCACATCCACCCGTGTGGAACAAAACCATGTCACAACCAATGATGTGCAACTATGGAGACTGCTCTGGGCCCTCCCCCTTCTCTCTCTCTCTTTCTCTCACCTTCTCTCAAAAACAATTAAAAAAAAGAGTGAACTCCATGATGTAAACTATGAACTTTAGGTAGCAATAATGCTTCAGTGTAGATTAATCCATTGTAACAAATGGACCACTCTTGTGGGGGCAAATAATGGGGGAGGAGAGCAGGGGCTAGATGGAAATTCTCTATACTTGCTGCTTAATTTTGCCTAAAATTGTTCTAAAAAGATAAAGTTTATTTATATATATATATAAAAAAAAGTAGTGAACTAGAAAAAGAGGCAATATACTGTTATTAAAAAAAAAAACAAAAAACATGCCAACAGGCGTGTATCCACCCTTTCTTGCTTGCTTGCACAGCCAACTATGTTATACCCAAGAGCACCCTGGGGGAGGTGCAGGGAAGTACTGTCACGCAGTCCCCAGGGAAATGCAGTGGTTGGGGGACCCAGGGACCTGGTCCAGAGAGTTTGATGGGAAAAGACCCGGAGTCCTGTGAATGGGACGCCCTGGGCTGGGTGGGAACAAAAGGAGGGTGCTGAGTGGACTGTGACAATGGACATGAGACTCACCTCTGTGATGCCCCGGGCTTCCCTGGAGGGAGTGACCAAGAGCAGTGTGTGCACACATGGCAACGCCAGCAGCACTGACCACGTTTTCTAGAATTTGGGGCTCAGATATTGGTGTCTCTGGATATGTAGACACTCTTGTGCTGTCTATAAATATGCTTCTGCCACCCCCCGGGGTCAGAGATTCCCTGCCTGATCGATTACACTGGGCGAGACACTGGGCAGCCCGGGTGTCCCCAGGTCCACAGCGGAGCCCCTCAGTCAACTGCCCCATTGAGGCTCGAATGGGCACCACCCAGAGGACCCCTGCCAGCTGCGAGCTGATCTCTAAGTCACGAGTCCTAGATGGTGTCTCTAACTCCCGCTCTGGGAGCAGCAAGGCCCGTGCTACCACACAAGACGTGGCTGCACGTCAGCGTGGACACAGCCCCTGGGGTGGGCCACACCACCGTGCACACACACTCCCAGGCGAATGAGCGCATCTGGGGTACAGGAGACCTAGGTCGAATCCCAGCTCTCCCTTACCCACCATCTGAGGCTGGCCACACACCGCAACGTCCCAGGGCTGTTGCGCCCTCACCTCCTGCCCTAACGATCTCAGACACGTGGGACATGCAGGCAGCACATTTCCCTCCCTTTCCCTCTTGAACTTGACCCGGTCCTTCCAGACCAGGCTAAAATTGAAAATCAATTTTAATTATAAAAATCCGTTTACTGACCCAATAAATCACCCTGGCCCCGGCCTGGTTGCAGGGGAAGGTTACACCTACCTGGAGCGGGGCTAATAAGTCACTCCCGCCCCCTGTCTCCCTGCACGGGGGGCTGCCCCTCCCCCCAGTCCAGTATCCAAGTCCATCCGTAGGCTGCGGATTCGTAATGACGCCCTGGGTCAGTGGCTGGGAGCTGAGATGCTCTGAGACCCATTGTGCTGGCTGTAAATTGATTTCCAGTGCATCCCTTGACAGAAGAACCTGATGGGCTTCCTACCCCATTCCCAATATTGGGGGGTGTGCTGTAAGGGGAAAGGAGACTGTCCTTTGAGGGAGCTCCATGTTCAGGAATCTGAAAGAGCCAGTGGCGTAAACAAGAGAGAGAACACAGCATTATCTATATATGAGGGCGGATCCCCCAAACCGGAATTACCCTCTGGAGGGCGGGCCCCTTGTAGTGCAGGCTTCCCCTGCCAGGTGAGGGTTCTAGGAGCCCATCTGCATCCATGTAGCAGCTGGCGCTGTTGCAATAGGCTGTGTTCAGCCTCAGTGAATATTTTTTAGAGACTCTTTCAATGCATTTGCCCATTTCATGATGGGTGACTTACACGAACAACGTGCAGCATGACCACACACCTGCCCACACTGTGCCGAGTGCTCAGCAGTTTTTGACCAAAAGCAACATGACTGCCATGCCCCACCCTCCCTAGCCACCCTATCTCACCCTGAGCAGCACTTCTGTTTTCCTGGATGAAAAATGTCCTGAAAGGGAAATGTTTTGTCAATGTGGAAGAGGTGAAACAAAAAAACGGCAGAAGCACTAAAAGCCTTCAATACCGACAAGCTCAAAAACTGTTCTGAGCAGTGGAAAAGGCATCTCGATAGGTGTATTGCGTCAAACAGAGAGTCCTGTGAAGGCGACTGAAGTGTAAACATGTGAGAATAAATACGCAAACCTTTATAAATAAATTCCAGGGGTTTTTGGGTCCCCGTGGTATATGCCAGGTTCCCAGAGCTATGAGTCTTTTCAGTGAATGAGCTGACCAATTAGTATTGCTGTCAGGCTTGCCCCTTATGTGCTCTAAGGAGAGGGGCAGCTTATGCTGCGCATGGTTACATGGGGGCTGGGGAGCGGCCCCATCTGGTGTGAGCTCAGTGACATACCTAGAGAGGAAGGGAAAGGCAGTGGGGCTGAGAGGGGCCAGGGGGTCAAAGCATCAGGGGGCTGCTGAGCCCTGGTCCCGGCCTGTGCCGGCCCATATGCTGAACTGGGGTGCACTTCCCATGTGGGGGGCCCCCAGCCTGGTTCCCACCTTGCATGGCCCTATATCCACCTGTTGAAAACTGATGATGTGCAGCTATGGAGACTGCTCTGGGCCCTCTCCCTTCTCTCTGTCTGTCTCTCTCTGCCGTTCTCTCTCTGTCAAACAAGAAAAATAAATATTGAAAAAAGAAAGATACGTTAACAATCAATGTCACCCCAGCAAATTTAACAATTAAAAGAAAGAAAGAAAGAAAGAAAGAAAGAAAGAAAGAAAGAAAGAAAGAAAGAAAGAAAGAAAGAAAGAAAGAAAGAAAGATGGGTACAGATCCCTGCTTCAGTTGTTGGGAGGGCATTTCACAAAGGAGGTCTGGTTTGGAATGTTTTTTGCTGCCCATCAGCATCTCTTCCTGAAAACAGGAAAAGGAGCCAACGCCCAAGCGCTCTACCAGATTGGTTATCTCCTTGCACTGATTTTGTGGGAGGGAAAATGAAAAGTGCCACCCTAAGTGAGAATTGAGAATTGTTTGTGGAGTCATTGCAGAGGCATCGGACCTGAGGCTCGCTGTGCCATGTACGACTTGTGTGGCTTGTGAGAAGTCACTTAACCTTCCTCCTCTGCTCCGTAAGATCATGAGGGCAACCCTAAGGGTGGCTGGGCCGGTTCAAGGAGGCCCCGTGTGGAAAGGCTCTGGGGAGCTGGCAAGTACTGAACTGAGCCGTGACACCACTTCATTGGCCACCCCTGTCCCATTAGCAAAGATCATTTAGAGTTCTCCTGAATCAAGCTTTCAGGGAGCATACATGATAGTAACGATCAGCTTCTTGATTCAGTTCTTTCACTTCCTTCCATTAAGGCACCAGAAGGGACATCGTTTTTCTTTTTTCATCCACTCATCACCGTTTTCAATATCTCGCTACACTGAGATGCAAGTCCAAGGAGGCAAGAACATTATAAAGGGAATAGGGTGGGAGAGATGGGAGGGGGAGTAGGGAGGGGGAATCAAACACACGGTGATGGAAAGTGAGCTGATTCTTGGTGGTGAGCACATAATGCGATGTACAGACAATGTCATGTAGAATCGTACATCTGGAAACAATGTAATTGATATCAATTAATGTCACCCCAATAAATTTAACAAAAATAAAATAAAATAACATAAAATGGAGTAGGCTATAAAAAAAATAATAATAATAAAAATAAAAAATGAAAATGAAAGAAGACAAAGCAACCGAGCCCAAACATAGACCGCCAGCTGAAGAACAGGCTTAATTGCATTGAAAGCTCTGGTGCTTGTGGTAAATGTTAGAGAGGAATCCGTATGACGTCAGAACCCTCTCCCCGGGAGTTTACTCTTTCTACTTTCTGCATCGGGGACAAAAATTGCTTCTATGTTTGGACAGATGCAGCCACAGAGCCCAGAGATCATTGTGGGGTCAGTGTCCAAGATGGAGCTGGGTAGCAGCAGCAGACAACTCGGTTCAAGCCTGGCCTTGAACTTGAACTTCCCTGACATGGACCACATTCATTTCTTCTGCAAAAGGGCAACATAAAGCCCCCCTACCCCCACCCCCAAGCCCGGAATTTATTTATTAAAAAGTTGTGTGCTTATTCTGACATGTTTAAACCTCAGTCACCTCACAGTACTCTCTACGATGGAATGCACCTGGCAAGACACTTCTGCTCAAAACGGTTTTTGAACTTGTCGATGCCAAGGCCTTTTAGTGCGTCTGCCATTTTTTGTTTCACCTCTTCCACATCGGCAAAATGTTTTTTCTTTTTTTTTTCATCCAGGGAAACAAACAAACAAAAAGTAACTCTGGGTGAGATTGGGTGAATAGGGAGGGTGAAGTACGGGGATCATGCCATTTTTGGTCAAAAACTGCTGAACACTCAGCACAACGTTGTCATGCCGCACATTGTCCGTGTAAATCACCCATTCCGAAATGGGCAAATGGATTGACAGAGTCTCCTCCCCCCTCCCCCCCCAAAAAAAATCACTGAAGCTGAACACAGCTTCTCACAACTTCAGCTGCTACACAGGTGTAGATGGGTCCTTAGAATACCCACGTAGCAGGGGAACCCTGTATGTATTACAAGGGATCTGTCCTCCAGAGGATCATTCCAGTCTTTTTTGGGGGGGTTCCCCCCTTGTATGTCCTCCCTTAGGGCTGATCATCAGGGGGCACATAACATAGGTGACACCTGCTTTTGGAGCGGTTCTGCCGCATCTGCTGTATACGAGGGGGCTGTGTTTCTAACACTAACCAACCTATTGGCGCTATTGGGATTCTGATGCCCCAGTGCCAACTGTTACCCACTCTTAGGGCACCCGCTGGCGATAGGAAACATCTGGCCTGTCCTTTTTTGATGCCACTCGAGCAATTAGGTCCCAGAAGTAAATAAAATGGCAAGCTTTTAATCACGCTTGAAGCAAGTACAACTAACGATTAATGGGGGCAGCAGGAGGCAGCTTGATAGAGTGGGAAGAGAGATGTGGCTTTTGGACCCAACCACACCACTTCCTGGGTTCAGAACCTCAGGAAGCGGTTGGCATTGATTCTGAGTTGTGCCTGGCAGCCAGCTGAGTCCGGCCTGATGTAGCTGGCCTGACTCCCCAGGGTTCCAAACCATTCGGAAGCATCTGGATCAAAATAGATGGGCTGATTTCATACTTCATAAAACAATATTATGCTTATCGATTCTGTCAGAGCCAAATATCCCAACCCTGTCCATTTTTTCCCCAGCCTGCCAGCCAGAGTCAAAGACTGTGTGCCTTTGGAAGGTCCCCCTTTCAAACGTGACCGTGAAGTTGGAAGTTCCTGGAGCCTTCTGATTACACGTTGTGCTAGCTCATGCCTGTTTGACTCCTTTTACGTATATTTTTTGGAAAAAAATATACACTATAGAACAAATAGCACCTAATCCAAATGCAGGCTGCTATAAATCTTCACCATAATCAGGCAAGGGAATGAACCCGTGGGGTTTCTACCCATGCCCGAAATCTGAGTCCTGGCTTCCTCGCTCCTGCCTCCTTCTCAGCAGTGTGACCCTGCCCATCAGGGGTTAACTCCATCTACGTCTAAAGCATGGACTGCCACCCCGAACAAGGAGGCAAGCCGTGGACAACCCCGCCAGGACCCCTATTGACTGGCTTGCTTAATTAGTTGGTTAATTGAATATCTCTGCTTTCTAATAGAATTCAAACAAGATAAATACTGGAGTTTTGTCCCATAAGTAAGTGCCATTAGTGATCATGGTGCACACCCTGATTAAAAATGCAATCGACTCGGAGGATAATTTATGAACTCGCCAGCCTCTGCTGCCAGTCCGTGGTTTGTGGAGCCTGGAAATAGTACGACATGGCTGGCATGGCACAGCCCTGGCCCCTTGGGAAAGGACTTTATTACACGAGAGAATAGACAAGATGGTTTCTCTTTGCAGGTAGAGCTACTCTGTGCTCGCCACAAGCTCCTTTGTGAAGTATCGGAGAGGGATGCCTATAGCTCCGTGGGACCAGCATGACCACTTTCCCGTTGCCGGACTTCCCTCAGTCCCAAATATAGTATGGGATTCCAGCCCATTCTCTGCAATCCTTTGTTTTTTATCTTCCTCAGGTTCATCCTGAGTTTGAAATGTTTGGATCCCTGATCTGATCATGAAATATTTATGAAAAAGTACTTGAGGCGAAGCAGGTGTGGTTAGTGCGGGGGGAGCAGGGCTTATTTACTGGGGGCAAAGGGGACCACTCCACAGGCTGTTAAGAGAAGTAGCTAAACACCCTGGGCTTTTGCCTCATATGCGCATGGAGGTGCCCATGGAGTGATCCACACCCGTTAGACATCTCAGCCCCCAAGTGCCTCCTGGAGGAGGGGCAGGCTGCCAGGCCCAGGGAGCACAGGTCTCAGCCTTCTTCTCTTCCTCAGTCAACTGAGGCATGTTTTTTGACACGTCTATCACTGGCCTGTTGGTGACTATGTGCTGGTTGGGCAGAACAATGCCATGTCCCCTGTCCTGAGTCATTTCTGTTGTTATCTCAGTGGGGCTGCTTAGAGCAAAGGGGATAACCCTTCCCTGAGACAGGGGTGGAGGTCCTGGTGAGACACAGTTGGTAAAGTTAGAGTAGGTCCAAGGAAGGTGCTATTTAAATACAAGACATGAATACTCTCCTCGTTTATGCTCTTAATTTTTAGAATGTCTCCCAGGTGTGCTGACTGGTGAGCAAAGATCACAGATCTGGACGTGCTGAAGGACTCTGCTGTTGAGGACAGAGCAGGATGGACCCCACAGCAGCCCTGCCTCAGAACGGGGTAATGTGCGGACAACGGGTTAGGTATGTCTGACGAAGCCCCAAGGCGCCGGAGCAGTCCTACTGTAGAAGTAAAAACAGAACTTGCCCTACTGGTGTGGCCCTGACACCAGTTTTTTATTTCCTGCAAAAAAGACATTTTTCTGCCAACTGTTGTCCTTCTAGAAACATGTCCCTTTATTATTATTTTTTTTTCTGAGAAAGTGGCTCCATCTTGTTGTCCTTTTCCCTGAGATGCTGTCAGGTTTGGATAAACAGGGACACACTGCTGAGACCTTTGATATTTCTACCACTAGAGAGAAGAGAAAGGAACGAGGCAAATAGGGAGGCCCAGAGGGTAGCAGGAGCCGTTCTTAGCACATTATGGGTGGTCAGGGCCGAGGACCTAACTTTAATGGGAATCAAAAAGAAACATGCTTGAGGGGTTGACGGTAATAATCAAGTACACCAGCATGCTCAGAAACCCACTGCGTTCACCCTTAGGTTTTCTAAGAGCTGAGCTTATCTTCCTCAATACTTACTTGGGGAAAAAAAAATACTCTGTGTAAAGAGGTACATATATACAGAGACATTAGGACCTATCTCTACCTACAGTTTTGTTATGACTTTGCCATAAAAGAAGTGCTGATTAATTTCTGTACCAGATAGGGAGGGAGCTGCCACCTGTGAATTTCTCTCATCAGTAATTGCTGTGCCTGTGACTTCTTAAGTTATAGGTACCACTCTCATTTGGGAGATGGTTTCCAAATGACAACCTGGAGAGAAGGATGGGTTCACAGATGCTAGCTAAAAACGTCTAGAAATTATAGACCAATCAAGGTCAGCAAGAAACAAGTTATTCCATATATCCCCTGGCAGGTTCAGCAGAGTTTTCCCCATGGTTCCGAAATGACTTGGCAGTTTCATTAAGCCAGTTCAACCTCATACGTGCAGAGAGCAGAGGTTGACACTTAAAATGTAGATGGACTTGTCAACCAAACACTTAGAGAGGATGACATTTTGATGGCTTCTTCCTGCTCATCAAAGAAGTTGCCCACATTTGTGCGACGGAGGGATGAAAGTAAGGAGGGTTTTAAATGGCTGTGTATATGGCTATGTCTGTATGAAAATTCAGGAAATGCGGTACTGCTAAGAAACCGGACATCCAGGCGGAATCATTTACAATGCCAGGGAGCTGTCCTCTAGTTCTGGTGCTGAAATATAGCGCAGAGAACTTTAGCATTTGCAGTGCCTTCACCATAGGAACTTAAAGCTTTTTTCCAGCCCTGAACAGAGTTACTACTCAACCATCCACGACTCATGTAAAGCCAGAAGAGTACTTGTTCCATCTCTAGAGCATGGCATTTTATGGAACATTATGAAAAAATATTCTTTGAATGTTGTCATTGTTGCAGAAATAAGTAGTCTTTGCTCAGATCTGGCTATTTTCTTCCTAGGCACATAGAAACTGAGCTGTCCAGCCCCCTTGCAGTTATGTGGGGCCATGTGACCACTTCTGGCCAGTAGGATGTGAGCAGAAGTTACATATGTACAACCGCTGTGACAAAGCATTCAAGGAGTATAAGCACCTAGTCCTCTCTTTCCTCTGCAGCAATAATAATGCAGACCAAGATGAAATCACCCTCGATCCTCAAGTTCCCTAGAGAGCTGCTAGACCTACAGTCATCTCTGGATGAGCCAGAAACAAAACGTTGTGTATTAAGTCTCTGAAAATTTGAAGCTTATTTTATTTTATCCTATCTCATCTTCATTGATACACTTGGTTACTCATTTTTAGTGTCTTAAAATTGAGACCACAATAAAACCTTAGGCTGTTACCAAAGATAGTAAATAAATATATAGGGAAGAAAAGAATGTTGTTCACTAGAAAAAGAAAATAAAGAAGAAGAAGAAGAAGAAGAAGAAGAAGAAGAAGAAGAAGAAGAAGAAGAAGAAGAAGAAGAAGAAGAAGAAGCATACCTGACAATGACCACTACAGTGATGGCTTGTATGTTGACTTATTTGGGAAAGCTATGAAAGAAATGTTTCTTTTCCAGAGGCTGAAGTTTCTATTGAGTATAGAAATATATTTCTGAGATTCCTTTTAAAACGGTGAAAGAATCTAAGCTGGGTTTTTGATGAACAGAGTTCTACAATGTATGAAGAAGCCAAGTTAAGGTCAACATCGCTGCCATGAAATGATGGATGCAACCATCAAGCAGAGGTCAAAGAGGGCGAGAGCTGAAAACAGACCATGGGATTTGGTCAAGAGGAAGTTACAGGCTACCTTTTTAAGAGAGTAGTTTCATTGGAAAATCCAGATTGCAGAGGGTCGAGAACGAAGTTAGAAGGAAAAAAAATAAAAGTAGAAAGTCTAAAGGAAGAACACAGGACTGCAGTTGAAAAGAGAAAGATAAAACTTGAGTTTGATTGAATATGAAGGTACAAGAACCAGATGACAAGAAGCAAAAGAGGATAAAAATGAGGACAGAAATCCCTTGTATGTTTGAAGAGAGTAGATTTTACAGCACAAGTGGAATGTACTTGTCACAAAGAGAGAGAACATATGGGGATTTGGAAAGGCTTTGCTCCTCTATTATTTCTTATCTGAGTCTACGGCACCATCATACAGCTCATTTCTACATACTGAGAACGCCAAGAAACTTGAACTTCTTTACCTCTTTCTACTTCCCCTGCATGCTCCTGCTTGCTGTTATCACCAAAGCTACTCAATCTCCTAAGTATCTCTTAAACTTAACTATTTGTATAGCTTTAAATCAGGTCCTTAATTCTGATGAAACTATTATAATCACAGTTTTAGCCCTTACCAGCGTGGTGACCTCAGACATATTACAAACCTTTCAATTTCTCATCTGTGAAATCAAAATGAAACAACAAACAATATTTGTAGCGCTGCGATGAAGATTAAATTAAATAAGTACCTGGCACAGTGACAACAAAAAGTTTGTCCTTGGTCTCCTGAGCTCTGGGTTCCCTCCCCGACTTTTTAATTTATGCACCACATTGCCACCAGAATGATCTGTTCGACATTCAAGTCAATCACTGTCTTACTCCTGCTTAAATCATGCCAATGAATCTCCACTGTTTGTGAAGTGAAATCCAAGTTTTATTTTGGTATGACACTGAGGATGCAGTATGATCTCATTCCTGCCCAACTCTTCAGCTTTCACCAATCTCTCACCTTAATTCATGCTTAATTCATGCTTAATTCATGCAGATGCATTGTAGCAGTGAAAACTATCACACACTGCTGGTGAAAATGCAAAATACAGTCATCCTGGAAAACAATTTACTAGTTTCTTATAAGTCAAAAACCCCTTGTGTATTCAAGAGACACAAAAATGTATGCTCTTATGAAAACTTGAATGTGAGAGTTTATAGACGGTTTATATGTAATCACCAAATACTGGAGAAAAGCCAAATGTTATTCAATTTGTGAATGGGTAAACTGAGTTATACCCGTATCATTAAATACCTTCAGCAACACAACAGAGCAACAATGTGGATGAATCTTAAAAGCATTGTGCTGAGTAAAAGAAGCCAGATACAAAAGACTATGTATTGTACGATTCCATTTATATGAAATGCTAGAAACTGCAACCGTATAGTGACAGAATGAAATGAGTGTTTTCCAGGGGCTAGAGATGGGAAGGAGATCAATTGCAAAGGAACATGAAAGAACTTTTGGGGGTGATGAAACTGTCTATGTCAGAAATGTAGTGGTGCTTGTATTATTGCATACCGACGTGTTTTTTTTTTCAATTTTAAGAACTACTTATTTTGAACTAATTTTGGACTTACAGAAAAGTTTCACAAATAGTACAAAGAGGTCCCATATCTGCTTAACCCAGCTTTTCTTAAATTTTTTTTTTAAGATTTATTTTATTGTTTGAGAGAAGGTGAGAGAGAGAGAGAGAGAGAGAGAGAGAGAGAGAGAGAGAGAGAGAGAGAGAGAGAGAGACAGGGGAGGAGGGCCCAGAGCAGTTTGCATAGTTGTACATCATTAGTTGTGACATAGTTTCATTCCACACAGGTGGGTGTGGGACCATGCGGGGTGAGAACTGAATTGGGGGCCTCCCACATGGGAGGGGAAACCATTTACCACCATCCCAGTGGTTACCAGTTGCCCTGCAGTTCAGCATATGGGTTTGCATGGGGCGGTGCTGGGATTCGATCCCTGAACCTCGCAGTTGCAAGGCAAGTGCTCAACCTGTTGCGCTATCCCAGCGTCCCCAGCTTTTTAAAAAATATTAACAGCATACATAACCATGTTACAATGATTGAGACCTGGAAATTAATACTGGTGCAATACACTTAACTAAACACTAGGCCTTATTCTAATTCTACTGGTTCTACTTAATTTTCTATTCAGTTCCAGGTTCCCACATTCCATTTAGTTATTGTATCACCTTAGTCAACTACAGTTTGTAACAATCTTTTCTTCTCTTCATGACTTTGACACTTTTCATGAATACTGGTCAATTATTTCGTAGAATGTCTTTCATTTGGGGTTTGTGTAAGGTTCTTGCTTAATTAGAATGAGTTTATGCTTTTTTTTTTTTTGGCAAGAATATCACAGAAGTGATACTGATATTGATAGTTCTTGTTACTGATGATGTTAACCTTGTAGGTGTTTTCTCGGATGTAAAGTTACTATTTTTCCCTTTGTAGTTAATAAATATCCTGGAGGAAATACTTTGACACTATGCAAATATCCTGTTTCTTCTTCATCTTTTACCTACTAGTTTTGTATCCAATAGTGGATCTTCTCTGCAACAATTATTATTATAGTGTAATTTTTAAAAACTTTCATCTTTCTTCTATATACAAAGTTTTTTATTTATTTTTTTAATTTCAAAGACATATTTTATTTTGAAAGAATTATTGATTCATGGAAAGTTGGAAAGGTAGTACAGGGAGGTCCCACATACCTTTCATCTAATGTCCCCCAATGGTTGCATCTTACAAAAAAAGTATAATATCAAAACCAAGATATTGACATTGGGGTAACGTGTGTATCATCCAACCTCATTTTATCACATGTATTGATTCATGCAACCACCACCATAGTCAGGATACAAAACTATTCCATCACTGCCATAGACTTCTACACTTAAAATTGGCCACTGTATATTAATTTTACCTCAATAAAGCCTGCAAATCACAAAACACAACCCCACTCCCACCCCTCAAAAGACCTCTGCCTGGATAACTTTATCAGAATGATGAGCTCTCTCATTATTGCTGTTTTCGCCTGGACTTGGGTGGCTAGTGGACTCAGATAATCAAAGAAAGGCCAGTCCAGGTAATGAACAAAGAGTGGAAGGGGCCTCTCTTTTTGCATGTCTCCCTGACTGTGGCTATACTGGAAGGATTAAATAGAAAGCTGTCACGCACTCTGGGGCCAGCACTGTTGGAGATCCCCAAAGTCATTTCCTGCACGACAGTGAGGGGTCCCCTTTACTCCTGACTTCCCTCTGTATGGTGACGCTCTTTCTGTTATGTGAATGTGCCAACTGCATCCTGCTTCAAGAGTTTGCACTTGCTGTCCCCTCTGTCTGGAATGTTCTCCTCTAGATACTCAGTGGCCAGCTCACATGTCACCTAGGTAGGAGGAGCTTCCTGGGCGACCTCATCTCAACCTGTCCGCTCACCGCGGTTTCAGCTTCTATCATGTGATTCCATTGTATTTCCATGATAGTGCTTATCACTAGAAGACATGATCTTGGCTATTGATTGGCTGGCGTGTTGTCCATCCCCATTCCCTCTAGAATGTAAGCCACGTAAATGCGTGGACACTGCCTGCTCTGTCTATATCTGCAACTTGTATATTTGTCGAGTGACTATGATCATACCCCCACCCTCACCCCCACCCAGGAGTTTCTTGCTGCCTTCCTTCTTGTTCTCTCTCTTCCTTTCTTTTCTCTCCTTTCTTCTCTTTCTGTCCCCTTCCTCTTTCATCACATACCCATTGGGATAAAAATGAAGTATACGACCCCAGTGGAGGACTCACAAACTGAGCCAGCCACTTCTGCCTACTCCCTCAGAGCCCATATTGTTCAACCCGTGGCCCACATGTGGCCCAGATGGCTTTGAATGCGGCCCAACACAAATTTGTAAGCTTTCTTCAAACATTATGAGACTTTTTTATTTCTTCTCCCCGTCCGCTATTGTGAGTGTTAATGTATGTTGTGTGGCCTAAGACAGTTCTTCCAATGTGGCCCAGGGAAGCCAACGGGTTGGACATCCATCTTTTCTGTCATGACTCCCTTCTTCCCAACCCTCCTCCTTGGGCCTCTGTCTGCCCTTGATGGGGGCTTGCAGGAGGAATGCCCGGGAAGGACTTGCGCTGAGTTGTCTCTAAGCCGTTTACTCATGAACTGCATGCACCCTAACATGAAAGGTCTCCTGGGTAAGGTGACCAGATTTTAACATTGGTAAAGCGGGACACAATTGACTGGGTGGGGGTGGGGGGTAGGGGGGGTGGTTCTTGATTAAAAATTTGGTCTATCTCCCACCGTTCCCTAGCTTGTCGTGCATTCTTTCCAAAAATCGGGACTTTTTTAAAACGGCACGGGACGCGGGACAAATTGTTAAAAATCGGGACTGTCCCGCCAAAAGCAGGACGTCTGGTCACCTTACTCCTGGGACGTCTGCAGGCTTGTCCCCTGGCTTGCTCTTGCCCTTTGCCCTGTCTCAATCCGTCTCAATCTAGACAGCCCATTATTCTTCTTTCTGTGGGATGGCCTATACCTGAGCCATTACCTCTGTATACTTCTAGAGGAAAAGGGAGGAAAGACTGATTGTTGATGAAGTAGAAGACATTCCTCCCCCACCTGGGTGGCCAGGTCGACTTTCGGAACGCATTTCTGTGCTGAAATGGGGCCACCTCCTCTGTGTTAGGAGGGCTCTGTGCTGATGGTCTGTGGGTAACAGCATTTCCTGATTTATGAATGGGCATCGGGAGGAGGCACTGAGCTCCTGGATGGATTTATCATGGGGAGAACAGCCGCATAAATAATCCTGTCACTCAAAATGATTGTTCTCATTTTGATGAAAAAAAAAAAAAGTTCTTTTTCTCTGTCAGTGGGTTTAGGAGATGTTAGTGGGAAAGCCGGAGAGGAATAAGTGATTTGGCCCTGTTGTCCCTATATTACCGAAATGCACAGATATTCTCCAGAAACAGTGAACTTGCATAGAAGTCAATGACCAAAATGGTTTAATTATTTGGGAGACCCTTGGAACTTGGCTTACCACCAAAGCCAACATCCTGGCCTGAGGTGAGATATAAAGACTTTGATCTCATGGGCTTTGTCCAAGCTCAATTTGGGATATTTTTTTTTAATTGGTAGAGAGAAGATTATCTCCTGTAGGTTTCTGCCACCTTCCCCCCATCAGTGTGAGAGTTCATTTAGATGCACCCAGTGGCTACTGAGCATCTACGTGGTACAGATCTCCACACCAGGATCCTGGGACTGCAAAGACAGAGGCAGGAGTGTGCAGTCCGGAGGGTTTGGGTGAGGAGGGCTCAAAAGTAAAATGAAGGCTTCAAAGTGTGCACATGAGTTCCCTGAGATGAGTTGCAGGGCATTCTGGGCATGATGGCAGCAGAGGCCCATGGGTGAGGACACACGTCATGGGGCTGAGCCAGGAACCAGAAATTGCTGTCAGTTTGTGCTTTATGTGCTTAAGAGGCCTCTCACCCATAAACTTGTAACCTCCCTGAGGGCAAGGATTCAGCCAGACCTCTTTTGTACCCACCCCTTTGTTCCCTGACCCGGAGGCTTAACACATAGTAGCTCAGGAAAAAGCACACTGTTGTCTATAAAAGGCCAGAGTTTTTATATGTCAGAGTTGGGAGAGGCAATAGGGCCTGTCTCAAGAACTCAACTTTGTTCTTGTGGTCAAAGCAGCCACAGATGATATGTAATGAATGAGCATGACCGGGTTCCACTAAAACTTTATTTACAAAAAAAGGGGTCCATCAGATTTGGACTATAGTTTGCCAACCCCTCTAGTAGGTCAACAGTATGTGCTTGTTAAATTCAGTTGACAGGATATCATGCGATAACAAGGGCATCTCACTTCAAAAAAAAATTAAATATGACCTGACAAAGTAAATAGCTGCCACACACGTTAAAAGAGCTACTTTCTATGCAGACAGATTCCTGCGGTACTCTAACCTACGCTCATTCATATAAGCATGTTTTAGAGAACGGGTTCTTTCCGTTACATAAAAATAGAATTTGATTCTTCTGTATGCAAGATGTTGCATAGACACCCTCTCTTTCTAAGGCTTCAGAGGGCCATAAAAAAGGGGGGGGGGGAATGGTATCTCTCTTGTCATTTTGCTGCTCCGGAGAGGGGAGCGGGGCGAAGACCCTGGGAGTGTCAAGCTGGGTCACCAGGGTCCTTCCGGTGGGTGCGGCCTTGGGGACCAGGCTAGTGGAGGCTGCTGAGCCTTCTGCAACCAGTGTGTCTAATGCTGGGGCTTCTGCTCAGCCCTCTAATTTATTTCTTTGTTTTCATGGCAGAATAAACTCCAGATTCCAGGGGTCAACTAAGTGCCTGCCACCAGCCCATGCACGACTAAACAAAAGCTTGGTGTCATCAGTCAATGCCAGCTAGTTAATAATGACCAGCCTCTTCGCTAATGGCCCGAGGCAGGGGTCCTCGGGCAGCAAAAGCTCTAGCAGAGAGGCTGGTTTGCAAGATGCGTTTCTGCTGGCCACTTCCAAGGGCGTATCCACCCGTGCTTGGCTCTCTAAGAAGGCAGTAATTAGTTTTCTTCCCTTCGGTGCTCTCGGTGCATGCAGCAGGACTTGGCGTTTGGAAAGCCATTGGAGACTGTTCCTTTCGTCTTGACTTGCCGTAGGTTTATGTCCATAAGTAAGAAATAGCAAGATTGCAAGGCCATTCCGGGCTCGTGTTCAGTTCCTACACCTTTCAAGTGTCAGGGCTCTGGGAAAGGCAGGGCCGCTGCAAAGGCAAGCTCATCATGGCTCAGAGGGCCCCATGCCTCACCGGGTCACTTGCAAACTGCAGGTGGTGGGCACAGACACTAGGTAGTAAGCTCCTGGGGAACACAGAGGTCTTGTGCATCTCTGTATATTCCCAGCATGGACGCCTGCACCTGGACTTGAAGGGACAAAGACTTCCAGGCATACTTGTAGACTGTGGTCACCGGGGCAGTGCTTCCCATGCTGCTGAGGGGTGGCATGCTGTGACGGTGCGCATGGGTCATCTGTGTGTCCCCATCTTGAGCCTTTCAGTCCTTGGGGCAGCTGGGAAGTGCCTGGAGAGGACAGTGCCCCCAGAACCTGGTCCCCTCTGGTCAGGAGGGACCTCTATTATCCCAGTGAGCTGTACAAATACATCATTTTCCATGTGTGCCTTAACAGAATGACATGTTGGAAAGCATGGTCCACAAGGGAGAAATCGGAGCCTCAGAAGTCAAGATCTCCCAAGTCCAGAACTTGATTCTAGAGACCCTGACTCTGTGTCCAGTACTGACCTTTCCAGTGCCCCACAGCTATCACACTCAACGGCTAGCAAGCAAATCTGAAAGCCGAGTTATTGAAATTAAGAAATCACTTGAATAAAAACAAGTCACGTGATGTCATTAGGGATGCTGGAAATGTGAGTTGGATGCCCTAAGCTGAAGTCAATCGATTGCCAGTGGACGCAGACTTGATTCCCTGAGACCCTGGGCTTCCATTTTGACCGTGACTTAGGGCAAGAGAGGAGTTTTACATTGCAACCCAGGGCACACACATATGGGCACATACTACAGTCTCACAAATAGTACTGATGCTTACTATGCTTGATGGACATTATTTTATTCAATTTTATTTTAGTCCATTTAAAAAAATTCTGGTCATGACCCTTTAAATTGATGTAGTGACCCACTAAATTGATTTCTTGACCCACTAATGTGTCATGACTGACAGTACGGAAAACATAGGCCCAATCCCATTCTGCACCCCCCTCTGCCCCCCAAGGACTGGGACAATGGGGTGAATGTGGAGAAGAGTGAGACCAGATTGAGATAAGCTTAAGGAGGAAAGTGGGAGAAATACTAAAAATAGGGTAGAGGAAAGAATGGGAGTGAAATGGGACAAAGGAGAAAGGGTTGGCAAATGGTAGACAAGATGTGAAAAGGCTACGTCTGGACTGACAGAGTTATATAACCATCTTCAAGCTCCGCAGTCATTCTGGCCACATTTATCCGAGAATCCTTCTCCCCAGCTTTAATGCCCATAGACATCGTAATTAGGCTGACCAGATGTCCCATTTTAAATTGGACAGAAAAGGAAGCTGGGATGCCTCAGTGGGTTAAGCGCTTACTTTGCAGCCCCTGAACCCAAGGATTGAATCCCGGCCCCGACCCATGCGGACCCACATGCTGAGCTGGGGTGTGCCCCCAGTTCAGTTCTTGCCGGGGCCTATGCGGGAGGCTCCCGGCCCAGTTCCTGCCCTGCGCAGCCCTGTGCCCACCTGTGGAGTGAAACTATATGGAAAACTAATGTCAACTATGGAGACTGCTTTGGGCCCTCCCCTACCCCTCTCTGTCTCTCTCTGTCTCTGTCAAAAATCAATCAAAATAAGTCTTTAAAAAAAACTGGACAGAAAACAATGATACTGTGCCATTTCAAAGGGAACATATAGTCAGGCTACTGATACCTTGAATGTAGCCCAGTCAGACTAGGTTGACCAAACATACCATTTGAAAAGAGAGTGTACCATTGTTTTCTGTCCCATTTAAAATGGTACATCTGGCCAGCCTACTCATAATGCTATCTATAAGATTTTCTTATCTGCCAGCACCATCTCAAATTACTATGGTCTCTCTCAGAGAGAATTTTCTGTCTGCTGTCCAGGGATCTGGGCCCCAGAAAGATCGAGAAGGCATTGGGTAAATTACCTAGGCATAAAGAAACTGACCACGCTAACTCCTCTCACGTCGATGCATCTATACACAGTATGAAGCAGCTGCAAATTTATATACTCAAATGGCCAGTGGGTCTCTGAAGAGTCTTGATTGTACACCCTGAAGTAAAGAAGAGTTTTGAGCATTTACATACAAAGTCTATGTATATGTTTATAAAGAATGTACATGTGGGGATGCCAGGGTTGAGCACTTGCCTTGCAACCGTGAGGTCCGGAGATCAAATTCTGGCCCCGGCATGTGCAAACCCACATGCTGAACTGTGGCACAACAGGTAACCACCAGAATGGTGGTGAAGGTTCTCGCCTCCCATGAAGGAGGTCCCCAGTTAGGTTCTGCCCCATGTGGCCCCATATCCACCTGCGTGGAATGAAACTATGTTGAAAAATTGATGATGTACAACTATGGAGACTGCTCTGAGCCCTCCTCCCCTTCTTTCTTTCTCTCTCTCTCTCTCTCTCTCTCACCATCTCTCAAAACAATAAAATAAATCTTAAAAAAAAAGAATATCTATGTTCTCCTTATTAACATCATTGCATTACCAAATATACACAAACTTTGGAAATAGAGAAGTGAGATAAAGATAAAAGAGCATCAATTTATTTTATGTTATTAATGAATGATACAAAACATTTTGCTATCCCCAAGAAAATTATTATTAATAATGGTACAACCGAAGTGTTAGGATTGACTTCATTATTTTTGAAAATCTGTGTCTAGCACTCTGTGATATAAGATTCTGAGGTCTAAGGTTCAATTTATTTCAATACTTTGTTTTAATGGCTGTCATAACACAAACGACAACACACATAGACACAGAGGGAGAAAAAACGCATTGCTGGCTATGCCGACTAAATCATGAGCCTTTTTTCTGGTCTCGTGCACCAATTACGCGAAAATTGCTGTTGAGATTCAGCTAGTAGATTTCCATCTCCTCTGATGTCAATCAGCTGTTCTTTGAACTAATCAGAAGGTGCTGAATTTTTATATTTTCTAACAAATGGGTCCAACCAACTCTCTGAAACTGTTCCTTTAGAAGAGATTTAGGCAAGCAGAAGATTCCGTTTCCAAGTTTTTAAAGTTTTTAGAGATAAGTTATTAAAGTATTATAGTCATATCCACAACAAAATCACATAAAGATAAAATATTTTCACTCTTTTTCCCCCCTTCCAAAATGGCCTCCCTGTGCCCTAAATTCTGTCCAAAAGCTGCTACTATCCAACACACCGTTAACACATTGCGTTGATATAAAGGGGGCAGGTGAAGTATGTAATTTTTCAAAGTTATCAGTAAAGTGGCATACCTCTGGCAGCTGCTTGCCAGAACTGAAAAGGTCAGCAAATGCCGAACATTTTGCTTCTTAAAAAAAAAAAAAAAATTAATTATGTTTCCATAATCAGCAAACCTCTGTGCTGTCCAAAAAATGTTTCATGGTCACTCCCATCTCATTGCAAAGTCTTAATATTGTAAAGATCCTATTTAAAGGATTGTTTTCATGATACTGATAATATCTGTCACACATCAATGGCAAATTTGTTGTAATATATTGAAACTGAATCGGCCGGTAAGGACACCCGTCTCTACCAGTAGGAGGTGTGGCCCTCCCACGTTACTCCGTACCTTCCTATACATGAACGGCTTGCATATAGACCAAGGCACAGAAGCAGTATCCAGTGGTAACTGTACACTCAATATGAGTAAAGCCTACATTCTTGTAAAAAAAAAAAAAGGTCTACGTGTTTATTCCCTTGCCCCTTCTGATTATTCTTAGCACCCCAAACTGCCTGATGATTAAAGTGGTACCAAGGCAAGGGACTGAGGGGGACCTCATTTACATGTCACACTTCATGTGTGTGTTGCTGGCGTCCTTTTGAAACATCCTCACCTTTATGAGAATGAGAATCTGTCACCAGGTCTGTGGCTTAAAGGTGGTTTTAGGGGCTTAGGGGCCTCTCCTCTTACCCTGATAGTGGTGACGCCCACAGGGTCTCAAGGAAGCGAGTTGGATATAAACAGTTCACTAGACTCAGGCTGGGAGGCCATGGCTGACTGGGAAGTATGGCCGAGGGCGGCCGCCTGGTCTGCTTGTGCACTTAAGTACCAGGGCCTGATATGCCCTGGGGGAGAGAGGGGTAAGTTTATGAATGAGGGAAGTAGAAATATTACAGGCGAAATGCTTTTCAATATAGACTATCTTCTATTATGTTTAAGGTGACCAGATTTTAACATTGGTAAAGCGGGACACCATTGACCAGGGGGGAGGGGGTTCTTGATTAAAAATTTGGTCTATCTCCCGCCGTTCCCTAGCTTGTCGTGCATTCTTTCCAAAAATCGGAACTTTTTTAAAACGCCGCTGGATGCGGGACAAATTGTTAAAAATCGGGACTGTCCCGCCAAAAGCGGGATGTCTGGTCAGCTTAATTATGTTAGACCAGCATATTAAAAATAACCAAGAGAAAAGCTAAGATTTATCGAGACCTCGTTATGTGCCAGGTACTGCATGAACAATTTTATTGATGTTTTCTCATTTACTCATTGTAACCATCCAGACAATGGCACTAGCATATCTCCACGAGACTGCTGAGAAAACTGAAGTGCAGAGAGGTCAAGTAACTTGCCCAAGGTCATGCAGACAGAAAGCGGCAAACCCAGGACCGGAAACCAGGGCTGGTTCCCGCTCAGACTCAGAGCTACCGCAGGTCACCCAGCTGGTTCCTGGAGAGCTTCACCACCAGCCCTCATCCTTTTGGGGAAGGACACCTATTTCCTGACTCGTTTCTCCTCTGCTGTGTTGTTTTGCACAGCATTCTTTAAATAATTATCCAGATTGGCTTCTCCTCAACCATTACGGGTTCCTGTGAAAGGATCGCATGGTCTCTGAGTCAGTTTGAAAGTCGCGTCTCCATTGTCTGCGCCTACCATTTGAAATGCGCTGAAGAGCCTCCATTCAGATACAATTCTGCCATTTGTCATTTCTCCTTTTATTCCTGTTGTGGTGGGAAAGTCATGTGACATCACTAATGCCAACTAGTCATCTTGAACAATGGCACAAATTAACACGCATCTATTTACCTCTGAAAACATCTTATGGATATTCAAACTGAAGACACAGTTTGTTCAAGCTTCCCCTGTTTCTAACTTCTCCACAGGACTTAGGCACAAGTCAATCAGTCCTCAGGAACTTAACCGCTTCCATTCAGACATTGTCCCTAGAGGATAGGGGAGGGGGAGGGGTCAGCTCCCAGCCCTAGCCACCCACGTAAGAGGAGGTGGGGAGCCATGGGGCGCTCACAGAACTGAGGACTGCCTCAAGAAACACCCCAAGAGCTCTGACCTTACAAGCTGACACCCTTTTCCTCCTGAGTCTTCACTCCACAAGGAAGCTGGTCCCCAGGTTCACCCCCACCATGGTCCCTTCCTTTTCAGTGCCCTGCCAGCTGAAGGATGTTCCCACCTCACCCCTGCAGAGCTTCCAAAACAGGCCCTCCTTCCGCTCTGCTTCATCCTGCACAGTGCCTAGCCTTGCGCTGGGCACACAGCGGACACTTAACAGGCACCTGAGGCAGGGATGGCCGGCCAGGGGGCAGAGACGCCACCCCTGCCCTGTTTGCCCATGCGGCGGAGTGGGCTCACAAGCTGCTACGGTAAGTGAAGTAGCACAGGCGGTTCTCTTAAAAACGTCCCTTCAAGTGCCCTGTGCGTATGGAGATGCTGGCAGTGAGTGCAGAGGAGATGTAACTGTCAGGGCAATTGCTGGAGACAGATGCTTAATGGAGTTCAGCATGAAAGAGCTTGCCTGGGCTTTTCCCTCATCACCTGCCCCTTAGATGTCCTGCCTCCTCTTGCTCCAGCCCCTCCCTCACCCACCCCTGCTCCACCTTTACATACTTGTTCTTCTCTTGTTGGGCAGAGAGAAGGGGAGCAGGCCAACGTTCCCTATTGCCCTGGAAGTCCTGACACATGAGGAGCCAGAAGCTAGTTCAGCTGCTCAGTCTGTGATAGCCTCAAGTTCAGGGGGGCTGGACTCAAACAGACTAAAATTCCCCAGAGCAGAAGTCGTTACAAAGGACATTCCACTGAGCCCTGCAGAGGCCACAGGGCTCTGACTGGGGAGGGGATCTCAGACTCTGGGTTGGTCTCCTTGAGAGCAGGGCTAATAGGGGTGGGGGGCACCTGGGCTTTGGATTTTCCCAGGGGGTTTCAAAACAGATGCGGGTGCCGGGGTACCCAGAGCAGCTGGCACCTGGAGCTGAAATGATCTTCAGCCACAGAACTGTGGCTTGTCCCAGCCCCCCTGGCCCTAGCAACAATGCATTTCCTAAGTGTCAATAATAATAATGATGACAGTGATTACGTATATTCCCTTTCATCTTAAAAGACCTGAAAGGTAGACGTTATCATTTGCATTTTACACAAGAAGAAACTGAAGTGCAAACTGCTGGAGGGACCTGCTTGGGGCGGCAGAACTGGTGAGTCCTAAGGGCCAAGAGGAAAACCAAGTTCAAGGCCTGGTTATGACCACCTGTGGTCTCCCTCCTGCACACATTCCCGATTCCAGCCACCCCCACGGCTGTCTGAGAAATGCAGGACACTGTTACCTTATCCTCTCAGGCAGGCTACTGAACTCAATCGATCCTATCAGAGTTGACTTTTATGCCTACACGAGCGATCACTAGAAGCGAGTCTGTTGGCAAAGGAGGGCGGGGTGAAATGGCTGTATCTGGAGCCCCGTGTACCCCAAGATACTTCAGGAGAGAGGTTGCAAAGAGGCTCTTGTCCTAACTTGCTTCAGGCTGGAACTAAGGAGCAATAACGCCAGGGTCCTCCTTCACTGAGGACAATTCTGAGTTCTCATTGTCAACCCTAGGGACCCATTCATCCCTCCCAACCCCAGCTCCTTTGATTGCTAGGGCTTGTTTGCGGGGCTGAGGAATGGGGTGCCTAACTCTCCTGCTTGAAGCCTGGGGGATGAAGAATGCTGTGGGCCCCACAAGGAGCTCCAAGTTGCTCACTGGAAGACGGGCAGGAAAAGACGCCACAGCAGGTGCCAAGCTGGATTCTAACTCCGCTCCTCTGCCAACCTGCTGTGTGACTTCAGACAAGCCATTGACTGTTCTGGGCCTCAGTCTGCTCATCAAGCCCCGGGGGAAAGGCAGCAGGAGAGACTTGGACCCACTGAGTCCTGAGTCCTTTTCTAGTTCTCAGGTTTTACGATACAAAGGGGAATTCCGGCTACCAGCACCCAGCATGGAACCGGAAGTCATTTCCCCGCCTAGTTCCCTCCAGTTCTGCGATGGAGAAATGGAGACGTTCACCAAGAAGGGAGTGAGGAGTGGGACCACCTCGGTCTTGCCCGCTAGAACCCGTGGTCTCCAGCTCCAGGCAGATGGGAAGGCTCTTTGCCCGAGTGAAATCCGCTGCCATAGCTCTTCTCTTTTCTGAGTGCCAGAGGTGGCCCCATCTCCTGTCAATCACACTGCTGCCTGTGCTTCAAGTTCCCTGTCCCAGGAGCTCTCAGGAACTGCCCAGTCTGGGTGCCAGGAGCAAATGTCCAAATGGACTTGTCACAGTGTCAGCCATCCAAACACAATGTGGAGTGTACAGCTCAGTCCCTGCAGGGGCGGGCAGAATGGCGGAAAGACAGGCTAGGCTGTCACCACCAACACACCTCAGGAGAAAAGCGCTCAGGGACCCAGAATCAGCAGCCCCGAAATCTTTCCTGTCAGAAGCCATCACCTCTGGCCGTAGAAACAGTTTCCGCAGCGACACCTTATGTGCGATGTCAGCAGACCTCTGAGATTGTCGCACCTCACATCAGAACCTCAGGGCCCCAGAATCTGACACCCCTGAGAGGCAGGCTGGGAGTGGGCAGGCCCCTGAGGCCCACAGGAGTGATAGTGCCCCCTTCATCCCACAGGGGACCCAGCAGACGTGCCATCCAGTCAGGAGTCCGGGCCCCCAGGGTGTGAGCGTGTCTTGGACACAACACCACCTTCCGCTTGAGCCGAACTTGCCTCCGAAACTCTCAGCGTGGTAGACATCACAATCACTAACCGTCCCTCTGAGCCATCCCCTCCTCCGCACAGGCGTGACCATCCCTCAATTGCACCTCCCCCCCCAAGCGATGAGCGGGAACAGAAACACAGAGAATGGGGGGGGGGCAGGGACCCTCAGCGGGCTCCCCTTAGCTTCTCTGGGAAGCCTTCGCTAGCCACTCCGTTTACAACGGCAACCCTCCCAGATCCCACTGACCCTCCTCCTCCTCCTTGCGCCTTACCGCTTGTCACCTGCTCTTCGATGATATGATTTATCTGGGCTGTGATTGCTTTACTACGTCCTCTTGCCATTAAACCTGCAAGCCCCTCCAGTCAGGAACATTTATCTGTGTCTTCACTGCTGTTGCCCCAACGCCTAGGCTAGTGCCAAGCAGAACTGCTCCCCAGCACCCTGCTTTCCAATCGCAGGGGGTCCCACCTCCAGACCCACCTCCTCAGCCCCTGCAGGCTTCTGTTTGTGTCCTGCATCACAGCTAGGACTTGAGTGCCACCCGCCCAGGAAGGCGACAGGCTGTGAGTGTCCCCAGGCACCTGGAAGCAGACCCGCTTGTCAGCCGGAGCCTGGAGTCAGTAAAACAAACAACGCCATGAAAGGCGGCGTTGGCCCAGACACGGCCGAGACTGCATCGCAAAGGCAGGAACGTGTTCGAAGCCTCTAGCGTTCAGGCACGGGCGAGGTGGTCGGGGGGATGGCAGGGAGGCCGAGGTCTCCTGAGAAACCTGGCCCTTGCTCTGCGCCTATCAAAGAAGACAGTTGTCTTGGGTAGGGGGCAGCTGCCCCCCTCTCTCCGTCACAGTAAGGGGTCACTCCAGGGCACCTCAGGACAATCCCGGCTCTACCTGTCTGCCTTGCTGACATTTGCTCTCACTTCCCTCTCGTGGGTTTGGTAGGCTTTTATCGGCAGTTCCAGGGCTATAGAGCTGGAGTTGTAGTGAAGACATACCATGTACATAAACAGACGTGTGCAAAGCAAGGAGGAGGCTGATGGAGACCCAGGAACAGGGATAGATGGGGGGAAAGGTGTGTACAGGCACACACCACACACACACACACACACACACCACACTCCACCCTCTACATCTCTTAGTGATACGATCCTTACCCCTTCCGCCCCTGTCATACATGGTTGGCTCCCCAGGCAACCAGCGCCCCATCTTTAAGGGCTTTCCAATGGTCACCTCATTCACATAAACTCAGTTGTGGTGGAGAGGAGCTCGTTAGCAACAGCACCACACCCATTCCGCGTTTACGGCTCTGAGATTTCTGGAACCGAGGACAAGAGACGCGATACGGTACAACATCAGATCTACACGATTCCCACGTAAGAGGTGGTTAAAGTAGGCTACGTTTAAACAGTAAGTTTGTTTAAGTAAACATACAAAGTAAAACAGTTCAGGAGAGGGCAAAAGTGATAAACAGATGACGAGTTTGGGAGCTGCTTTCTTTATCTGAAGTGTAGTTTTTTAAATTATATAAATTTGATCTCGGGAATTAAAATAAGCAATAAATAATTTGTATCAGTCCCACTCTTTTCCAAATACGGTTCAATGAAGACACTGGGGATTCATTCATTCATTCATTCATCAAACATTTATCAAGGGCCTGTTAGGTGAGGGTTAGGCAAACAAGAAGATCCAGAGCTACCCTCAAGCTGCTGATGGTCTGGAAAGAGAAAGACAAAGCAGTCATCCTCACAGCCCCGTGGGAGACGAGGGGCCATGCAGGTGTCTAAGCACGGGTCATGCATCACAGCTTGGAGCGTGTGACAGCAGAGCTAAGTGTTGAAGGACAAGGACAAGTTAGCCACACGAGAAAGGGAAACGTCTTCCAGGCAGAGCGGAACTCATGGCTGAGCACGTAGTCTTAGCCTGCAGACGCAGGTCCACAAAGTATGCCACAGGTCCTGGCTGATGACCCTGACCCCCAGCCATGGAGGGTGGGGTGAGTCCAGATTCCCTGGGCTGGGACACCCCCAGTCCATTTCCCAAGACGCTCCTGCCCCAAGCTCTACCTGGCATGCAGTCAGGAAAGCGGGCTGTGGGTTCTTGATGTGCTCTCCCGGGGCCCAGATCTCTGCTCTCTGCCCACTTTGGCCTTGACCTGGACTCCTGAGCCTCACCTTGATGTCACCACCTGCTTGACTCCAAACATGGCCCGTGTCCAGACACTCCTGCTGCAATGTCACAGGAGTAAGAGCCTCCGTTTATTGAGGTCTGACTCTTTGTGAGGCTTCGTCTGTGCTCATTACCTGGGTTATATGATTTGATCCTCGGGACAACACTATTGTACACTGTGATTATTTCCATGTGACAGTTAAGAATGCTGAGTCTTAAAGTGGTTAAGGAACATAAAGGGGATCACGCTTAGTACATGGCAGAGCCAAGGGGCATGCTCACATGTTCTGACCCAAAGACCTGCCCACATAGCCATTGTGCTACACTACCACTGCCCACAAAGCATCTGCACACCCACTGGCTCACAGTGTTGGCCCAACTGTCAGGACCCTTGGGATTGTGGTTTGGGTGGCAGGTGACCCTCAATTCTGGGAGGATCAGCCCTAGAATGGATGAATGCTCTGGTCCTATCCATTCGTGCCTTTTCCTTGCCAATAAACCAGAGCTCCCAGAATGCCTCACTGATGGGCTCTGACCACTGATCACACTCTCAGGGAAGCTGAGGACAAGGGCTCAGAATCCCAACTCAGTGATCAGAGGGGCCTCACAACTCTTACATTTTCCATCTTTGGGAGTCCTCCAATGTTTTAAGTACCACTTCAGAAAATCTTGGCTTTCAGGTCAGACAAGAAATCCTGAACTATGGGGGATGGGGGGTGGTCTCAGGTCCCCAAAGGGGAGCTGCTTTCTCTCCATGTCTAAGGCCTTGGGAGGAGGCAGGGAGTGGGGAGTCTGGGCCCCACGGACAAAGAGCAAGGAATAAAAGCGAAGGAGCAGCCTCATGCCCAGCCCTGATCCCTGGGGTAAATGTTCCCCTCTTGGCCCCACGTCAGGCCATTTCCAAGGCATGGCAGCCTCAAGCGGGCACCACAATAGGTCCCAGTATAGCGGGCTGGGCGCCCACACCCAGAGAAGATGTCATCGCGCTCTTGGGGAGGGTGAACTGCTGGGAGCTGCTGGGGCATAATGCACAAGCCCTGTGGGTGGCATAATGTGGCATTTATCTCCCTCACTGTGCAGAGAGGGGACTGGACGAACAATCCAGACTCTGTCAGCAAGGTCCTCTGGGGAGTTCAGGCCTCACTAATGAAGATGAATAAGAGGGGGGATCTGCCCTTCATGGCGGCTGCCTTTGCCACATACATATTCATGAGCTGGAAGGACAGCTCCTGGGAGTGACCTAGCCCCATAGAGATGACAGGGGCAGAGGTAGAGCTGATCTCCACGTGGGCTTTGGGGTGTCCTGTGGGGTGGGACATTCCAGGCAGCAGATTGGGGTGCTCCAAGAAATACCCTTCAATCATTGAATTTCCAGGTGAGATGGATTCCTTTGTCTGCTGTAGACAGAGGCCTGGTATGAGCTTAGGAAGCCCTAAAGAACTTAGCACTCAGTCGAGTTCCAGAAGCAAAGCTAAGTTTGCTCCTCCTGCCTCGGCATCAGCCAACAGGAATGCCCGCACCATGTCCGTTCTGCTTGGTGCAGCCTGACGGAATCTGATGGGGGGGTCTACATGAGAGCTACAGGTGCACCTGGAGCCTCAGTACACAGCCTATGTCATCTCATCTCTCACACACAGATCTTATTTCCGGAATCTCCTTCCATCTGGTTTTTCCATGATGTTCCCTCATGGATTTTGAGGCAACAAATCCTTGCCCCCCATACACCTTCAGGGGTTACGAAGGTAACCTTGGCAGGAGCTTATACTTTGCGAAGGGAAACCTGGACAAAAAAAAATCTGTACCATGTGCCTTCCAAAGAAAGTAAGTCTTGGCTGAGAACCTGTACGCACCTGTTCTACACTCAGATGGCTTGCTATTTACAAGGCTCCACTCCCCGCTTCAGCATACTCAGCCTCAGTCCCCAGGTAGCATGACCAAAAGGATACACACTGAGCCAGAAATCAAGTCCCCTCTGCTGCTGGTTTCTTGCAGCTGTCTGCGGAGCCACGGGTTAGTACTTAGCTGTGCGACAGATGGCTGACCGCCCAGCGAGCCTTACCTGCCTTTCTGACATGACGTAGAGCTGCTCTTGGTTGTTGGAGAAGGCCATGTCCCGAAGGACGGGGCCGGGGTCCACCACCTGCACAGTCTCGTACTGGAGGGCGTTGCCTCTGGGCCCATCCACCCGGATCTGTGGAGAAGAGGAAGAGGAGAACGGAGGTGAGTTCAGATCCTACACCATCCACCGTCCAGAGGCAGCCCAGGGACCCTCCCAACAGCCAGGAATGCTGGTGATGACAAAGAGAAGGGCAGCGGAACCTACACGAGGCTTCACCAACAGGGGGCGCTATTCTCTCTGATTCTCCATGCCTCAGACTTAAGTCTTTGAGGCTCTACGTGTATGTCTTTAGAATAGGGAGGAGCTGGGATTGGGGAGCAGGGTTTGTGGATGGGGGAACAGTGGACAATGAAAGCTGCCTCAGATCAGTGTCACGCTGTAATAGAGGCACCAGCATTTGCCACCTTGGTTAGCAGAAAACATGTGGATGTAAGGATGGGAGCAGAGTCTTTGAAACTGGTGCCCAGCTATCTCTGCAGCACCTTGGAGCCAACCCCAAGAGCTTCACACCCAGTGCGCTCTTTTGGCCACTGAAAGCAATGGCTCAAATCTCAGATTTTGGAGTAAATGTAGGGTCCCACCCCCCCCCCCCCAGAGGTTATATGCATGGCTCCAGGGAAGGGGGCATGGGCCTTCCAGGAAAACATGCCTTGGGCATGAGCCGTCTTCAATTCCAGGAACATTTAGTCGAGTAGATCATCCCTGGGCTGCCCACACGTCCTTCCCAGAACGGTTTAGACAACATGGAGACAACTGAGAAAGATTTGTGCCCACACCTCCCTCCATGACAGGACAAATCTAGAAACGCTGGCCTCTGCTTTAGAATCAGAATCATCACAAGGCTGAGCTCATAGACTCCACAGGATCACTGCCCAGTGCTCATGGTACCACTCGCATAAGTCAGGACCAAAGATTGCCGTATTTGTCCATGTATAAGACAATACTTTGGTCTAAAATTATTAGACCAAGAATTGGGGTCATCTTATATATGGAAGTAACCTGTGTATTGATTTTTTAATGTTGACTTAGAAAAGTAGGGGTTGTCTTACACATGGGGGCACCTTATACATGGAAAACTACGGTACTGACAATGTAAGAGGGACGAGGGGACCACTGGAGGGACCTAGGGAGGGGCCATATATAGCTAGGGGGTCCCCAAACTCGATTAGATGCCATTTGTATAAGACTCTGTAAGACATCCGCAGTGTAACTTTAGAGATTCCGGTAACAAAGCTAAAGAAACAACTGTATTCTAAATCGTCCTGTTATATACTCTCATTTTTAATTTTTAATAGTTCATTTTTAACCTCTCATGAGATCAAGGAGAACAGAAGAGTTACGCAGAGGAACTCCACACGAATGACAACTGATCAGGTCAATCCCTCTGCAAGCCTGCTGCCTCTTGTTTCTGTTGAATTCACTGAACTCTGACACCAGGGTATTTTATGATTTATGTGGTTGATTTTCAGCTTGCCCCAGGCTGTTTGTTTGTTTTCCTCCTAGGTATTATTTTTAATCCCTTCCTAGATGTCAGGCTCTGGTAGATGGTTTTGCACATAATTCCTTATTGATATACCATATTTTGCTGTGTATAATGCTCCTCTGTGTGTCATGCGCACCCACGGTTTTGGCCCAAACTTTCAGTGGGGAAAATCTTTCATTTTAATTTTTTAATTATTGATTTCTAGAGTTACACTTCTAATTCATAAGCATAAATAAAGGAATTAAATACATTTATATAGATATAGATTAGGAATACCCATGTATAATGCACATCTTTATTTTTCCCTGACAAATTGGGCCAATAAAAGTGAGCACTAGACACAGCAAAATACAGCAATCTGGGGAAGCCGGGATGGCTCAGTGGGTTAAGCGCTCACTTTGCAGCCCCGGGGACCGAGGATCGAATCCCGGCCCCGGCCCATGTGGACCCATATGCTGAACTGGGGAGTGCCCCCAGTTCAATTCTCACCGGGGTAAGACCCTGGCCCAGTTCCTGCCCTGTGCAGCCCCCCGCCCACCTGTAGAATGAAACTACCGTATGTGGAAAAACCAATGATGTACAACTATGGAGACTGCTCTGGGCCCTCCCCCTTCTCACTGTCTCTGTCTCTCTTTCTGTCAAAAACAATAAAAATAAATCTTAAAAAAGAAAAATACAGCAATCCTCTCAATCCTGAGTTTCGTGTACATTTGGCATGACTTGCTTGGTCCCTCCAGCATCCATTCCACACTCTCTCCCCTTCGGGCAGGATTAGACCCAGCCCTGCTTTTGGGGGTGATCTTGACACCCATAAGCAAGTCAGTTTAATGTCACTCTCTCGTCACAGTGATTGAGAGAAAACGGGCCCAAAGCAGAGACTGTGTTTCATGATGGGAAAAGGAGGGAATCTCTCCTCACCCTCTTAGAGTCAAACAAGGAGCTCAAAGAATGGTTGGCAGCCCAGTTGGGCTAAGGAGGGGAGCTGGAACCAGGAAAGATCAGGAGCAGAGATGGAAAAAAAACCCTGTGTTGATTTTTTTTTGGTGATGTTCCTGAGCCACTAAATCAAAATAATCCCAAAGCCCACTCCATGTTAGGACTTTCCAGTTACTCAAAACATTTTCTTTATTTTTGAAGTAATAAAGAGGCTTTCTGCAACATCCAAAGTCCTAACTGATATATGGAAAACAGGTGAGGAAAATGAGACCCAGGTACATTAAACAACTGGCCTGAACTATAAACTCTGGGGACAGAACTCTGAAGACCATGCTTTTCCTACCACCTGTGACATGAGAGACCTGTTCCTTGACAGGGTTCACGTTTATTTCGTGGGGGTGTGACCTGAGGCGGAGGGGTGAGCTCTGGTCTATTCAATTCCAGTGGCTTTCGCCAGTCATTTCTGACACTGATGCCCATGTACTTGAGCTTGACAGATATTTTGAAAGTGAAAACATAAATGGGTGAAGTTAAAACCCCTCTTTGCTAATTTCCCATGAAACTCCTTAAAATACACACACACACACACACACACACACACAAAACCAGCAAAGGCATTGAAGAGAGAGAGGTTGATTTCTGAACATCAAAATGCCTCCCATTCCAGTGGCCCTCCTGCTTCTGCACCCACCTGCAAGCCACCACATGCCCACCTAGCCAGGTCCTGCCCTGATCTCAATGAACTGGGAGTCCATGGGAAACCCATTGGGATTACACTCAAGTCTGACCGCACAGAGATGGCCTTGGCCCCCAGCCCAGCCAGGCTTCTTCTCCAGCTGTGAGTCACCTGAGGAGCAGCCTCACGAGAGTGACAAGAGCGAGCCTGGACAACGTGGCTGGTCGCCAGCCCCCTCAGCCTCTAGCAGGAGCAGGCTCTCCGAGGGAATTCTGGTGAGACTGTCTTATCCCGTGTTCGTGTGGTCTGATCCCTGAGAGTAATTGGATGCAGTGCCTGAGTGAGCTTCCTCATTTGGCTCCAACCCCCCTGCTCTTTAGGATAAGGTGATGTGCTGGAGGGAGGTGGACATCCGAAGAAAGAAGGGACAGGAGGATGGACCAAGGAGCATCAATAGGAAAAGTTCTCACAGGCCTGGCTTTTCCCAGGGAGGCGGGATGGGCTTATGGCCCCCTCCATACTCTGCCTGGGTAGGAAATCAGTAATTGGAAAAACAAGTCTTCCTCCGCCACCCCAACTACTTGTCTCAGAAAACGAAAAGGAAAGCATTCATTCATCCATCTGCTGAAAGGATCTCATACAAGACAGGGGCCAAAGGAATTTGTGGTGGGATTTGAGGCTCGAAGAAGCCTGTGTATGCTAAGGGACGGACAATCATGAAATGTAGGTAGGATGGATGAGCAGCCAGCTCTTGGGCCTTTATGTAAACAATTGCAACAAGGGTTGCTGGTGACTCAGTGTGCTATGTGTCAGGCATGATGCTAGGCATTCCACATGCACTTACCTTCTCATTTAAATCGCATACAGGAGGGTGATGACTTGGCATGGTGACAAATGGTTACTAGACCATCATAAGGTAGACCAGTATGGTAGGCACATCATAAGGTATACACTGTCCAATCACTATGTTGTACACCTGAAACTAATATTAATATAATACTGTGTATCAACTATATTTTAATTTAAAAATCTCATAACTGTGATGCCAGGAGATCTCAGGGGTTGAGTGCTTGTCTCACAACCGCGAGGTCCAGGGATCGAATCCCAGCCCCAGCCTGTGCAAACCCACATGCTGAACTGCAGCACAACTGGTAACCACCAGGATGACTGCAAAGGTTCCTGCCTCCCATGCAGGAGGCCCCTGGTTTGATTTTCGCCCTGCATGGCCCCACAGCCACCTGTGTGGAATGAAACCACATCACAACTAATTATGTACAACTAAGGAGACTGCTCTGGGCCATCCATTCTTTTCTCTCTCTTTCTCTTTCACCTTCTCTCAAACAATAATAATAAAAAGGTCTAATAAATGTGAGATAGGCATTAATATTATCCCGTTTATAGGAGAGGCACAAGGGAGGGTTAAAAACTTGTTCAAGGTCACAAATCTAGTACATGGCATAATCTTGACCCATACCAAGGTCTGACTGAATCTGGTGTCACGCTTCTATGCGTTTACATACTACACTATTGGTTAGCTAAACCTGCACCTCTTCAAGGGCTTAAACAAACATCACCCTGGGAATGCTGAAGGAACCATGTCTACACGTATCACTGCTGCAGTACTTTGGGGAGAAAATCATGCATGTGAATGAGGAAGATGCCATTGCCAGTTTTCAAGATTATGATCACATATTTTTGTTTATACCTTTCAAAGCTCTCTTAAACTACACTGTCTCGTCTGATGGTTATAAAATTTTCACAGTGTTGACTGCCAGCATAGTCCTTCTCATTACTGATGAAGAAACTCAGATTGGGGCTGTTCCGCGCCTTGTCCAAAATCCAAGGATAAATCAATGACCTTCAGGAGCAGGACTCAGGTCTCCTGATTCCTAGCTCAGCACTCGCCTCTTAGCTATTTAGATTTTCCAACCGCCTTTGACAAGGTTCCACATGAAAAAGGTGTTTAAAAATAACGAGTCTCTGCGGGACTTTGGGAAGCTTGGCCATGGAGAAAGAACTGAGTTAGAGACATTTCTGTGTGGAGGGTGGGACGTGGGGGGCTCGCCAAGCACTAGTGTTATGACTAGTCGTATTTAATGTTTTTGTAAGTGGTCTGGATGCGGCAACAGGAAACTGTGCCGAATGTTCCAAGCATTTGGGGAATAGCAAGAAGGCCAGTGATGGAGAGGAACTGCAGACAGGAGGGACATCCTCTCTGGGGGGAACAGCTGCTCATGGGCTGATGGACCTTGGACTCAGAGTCTCATGGGGGCAGAGAGCATGACTGTCGTGTTCAGCGCTGCCCCACTGGTGGGCATGGTACCCAAGACGTGGTTGGTACTCAGCAAGTAGCTACTGACAAGCAAGACGTGGGGAAACAGGACGTCTTATGCACTATTGGTGAGGATGTAAATTGGTGCAGCCACTATGGAAAACAGTAGGGAGGTTCCTCAAAAGTTAAAAAATAGAAATACCATAGGATCCTGCAATTCCTCGCCCGTGTATCTATCCAAAGGAAATGAAATTGGTATCTCGAAGAGATATCCGCACTCCCATGGTCACTACAGTGTTCTTCACAATGGTCAAGACATGGAAACAACTTAAGTGTCTGTCAATGGATGAATGGATAAAGAAAATTAAAACAGGAGGAAATCCTGCCGTTTGCCACAACAGGGATGGATCTGGAGAATGTTCTGCTAAGTGAAATAAGCCAGACACAGAAAGACACATGCTGCATGATCTCACTTAGATGGAATCTAAACGAGTTAAGCTCATGGAAACAGAGTAGAATGGTGGTTGTCAGGGTCTCAGGGGGGTGGGAAATGGGGAGATGTTGGTCAAAGGATCCAACGTTGCAGTTATAAGATAAAGTTTTGGAGATCTAACCTATAGTATGGTGACTATACTCATAGTTAATAATACTGGATTGTATATTTGAAATTTGCTCAGAGGGTAGTGGAAATAAAAAAGGGTTTCATGGGAAGTAGCCTCACTGGGTTGACCTGATTGTAAATTCCTAGCTGGGCAGTTCAGAGTGGGTAGGAACACCCCACACATAGAACTTCTTTAGTAAGAGGTTTCTCTTTGTCTTAAGCAAGCCTGGTCTATTGTTTCTGTGCATACAGGTTAACATGCCTTTAAAATAAGCATAACCACCCTTAAGAGGGCACATGCTCTTATTACCAATATTATAATCCAATCCTCATCCTGCTTTCTCCCACCTCCATGTAATCTTCCTTAATTCCCTCCTTAATTTCAAATGCATACAAGAAAAAGCAAAACTGTCATTTTCCAGAGCATTTAAGATCTTGCTTCCCAGCAATTGTCATTAGTTTTAGCTCAGATGAACCCTTATAAAAATTTTTTTACCAGTTTGGACATTCTTTATATTGATAGTAGACCTTAATGGTTCTTATCACCAAAAAAAAAAAAAAAAAAAAGGTAATAAGAAGTGAAATGATGGATATGTTAATTACTTCAATTGCGGTGATTATTTTATAATGTATACATATATCAAAACATCAAGTTGTACACCTTAAATATATACAATTTTTATTTGTCAATTATACCTCAGTAAATATGGGGGAAATTAGTAGTTACCAAACAAATGATCAACTCCTTCTGGAAAAAGAACCCATGTTCTACCAATCAGACAATAAAGTCATAGGTGATCAAGGTAAGAGGCAGGAAAGAAAGGAGAATTCGGTGTCACCATTTACAGCTCCCAATACTCCGTGGGAGCCAAAAAGGCCAGCAAAGGAGACAGGCTGGCCAACGGCTGTGGTTCAGCCACCAGTTCAGGGAGCCTGAAGCTTGGGAAGTGAAACAAGCAAGAGTCATCATCACACATTAGGACAAATACCAATTTCTTATTTGTACAGTGTAGATGATATTGGTGGATCAGCTAAGCAGTGGGAAAGGGTGAAAACAGAAAGTGTAAAGGAGCCACTAATGTAAATTTGGGTGTTTAGAAGATATTGTTCTCTGAGGCTGAACCCAAGGGGACGTGGTACCCTAACCCTATGTGTCCCTTGAGAGTGACACTCCACACATGTTCATTATCTGCAGGCATTTATGGAACCCTCACAGTGTTCTAGGCTCAGAGCTAGCTCTGGAGAAGAAAGGGGCATCTCGGCTCTGCTCCCCAGGAGGCCAGGCCCCTGAAGGGATCAGCATTCACACAAATAGAGCCACGTGACCAACGCCACCGTAGGAGTGTTCACAGGCTTTCCAGCCCTCTTCCCAGAAGATCTGGCCACTCATTGGAGCGTAGCCAGGGATGATCAGCTCAGGGCCTAGCAAGGCTCGGGGGTGCCTGTGTGTGCCATGTGACAAAAGGGCTACCAACATGGCACCACCAGCTGGAACCTGGCGAATGAAGCACATAGTAGGTAATACCAGATTTATCCCCAAATCACCTCAGGAGACAAAATCCCTTAAGTTACCAGGAAGAGTGACCTGAAGTAGCAAAATCAGATCGTTATTAACAGACTGTATAAAGATGTTGCGTACTGGCAGAGGGAGCTAAGAGTAAAGACATATTAAAAACGGGCCCAAAGGGAAACAATTTGGTGGTCTTCCTTCATCACTGTCCTGAGGGAAATGAGTCCAAATGTGTTCTCTGTGGTTGGGCAGATGTTCCTTCAGGTTTCACCCCAGGGCAATGGCATGTTCTTCTAGAGCGCTGCTGGACAACAGAAATGTAACGACAGCTACAGATGTGGGCCATATAGGCAATACTAAACTTTCTAGCAGTGGTCACCCTTAAAAAGGAAACAGGCAAAATTAATTTTAATAAACCGAAAGACACTCCTCAGTCATTGATCTAATCCAACATGTCCCAAATATTGACACTTTAATACGTCTAAAAAATTGTAAATAGATAAAAAAATTGTCCATGAGATCTATTACGTTCCTTTCCTGATACAAAATCTTTGAAAGCGGATGTTTCTGTATTTTATATGTACAGCCAACTTCAGTTTGGACCAGCTACATGTCAGGTGCTCAATAGCCCCGAATGGCCGATGGCTGCCATACTGGACAGCACAGTTCTCGATGGTTGTCATCCCTATGTTCCGACTCTGCAGTCTCCAAGTGGCCTTGCTCATAGTTTGGCTTGGTGACTATCCTTCCAAGGGTGCTCTCAGGGAGATCTTGCCCATTCCACTCTCCTGCCAGAGCGCCCCGTGTCTCCTGGGTCCTTTTATTTATAGCAAAGTGGGTGCCCCATGGCCTTCCCTTTCTGGGGTGCACAGGCTGCAAGCGCTAGCCATTGTAGGTCCTCATCAGTCCTAGGAAGCCATAACACACAGCTGTATGGGCCCGGTTCCAATCTGGGCTAGCTCTTGGCAGGGAGCTCCTCACCCTGGGTGACAGTCAAGACATTTAAGGACGGCTAGTGGGAGAGGGCCAGCCAGTCAGACGAGTTGCTGAGGGGGCAGGGGGCTTAGAGACCCCCAGCTGCACCAGGTAATACTGCTGAGGGCAAAAGTGGGGGCTAGCTAGATGGCATGGGCACTCACAACCTGGGGACACAGCAAAGTACCCATCACAGGGACATGTTTCGATTATTTAACAACTGGTGAGTTATTCACAACAGGCAAGGCATGGGCACAGCCTAAATGTCTGTTGACGGATGAATGGTTCCAGCTATGGCTGAGTAAGTTCTGGGGACCTAACAAGCAGCAATGTGACTGTAGTATATAATACTGGACTATATGAGGGACCCCAACAACACTGGAATGTATTTATTAAAAAGTGGTATTTATTCTGACACGTTTAAACGTTAGCCGCCTTCCAAGTGCTCTCCGTTGGATGCATCCACCTATCAAGAGGCTTTTTCTACTGCTCAGAACAGGTTTTGAGCTTGTTGGTTTTGATGTCTTTTAGTGCTTCTGCTGTTTTCTTTCTTTCTTTCTTTCTTTTTATTTCACCTCTTCCGTGTAGGCAAAATGTTTCCCTTTGAGGACATTTTTTTACTCAGGGAAACAAAAGAAGTTATTCCCAGTGAGATCAGGTGAATAAGGACGGTGAGGTCTGGGGGTCATGTCGTTTTTGGTCAAAATCTGCTGGACACTCAGAGCAGTGTGGGCAGGTGTGTGGTCATGCTGCACGTTGTTCGTGTAAATCACCCATCATGAAATGGGCAAACAGGTTGAAAAAGTCTCCCAAAAAAGTTCATTGAAGCTCAATGCAGCTCCTCACAACCACGCCAGCTGCTACCCGGGTGCAGATGGGCGCACCTAGACGCCTGTACTACAAAGGACCTGCCCTCCAGAAGATAATTCCCCTTGTTTTTTAGGTCCCCTTCCTATACTTGCAATTTACTAGGAAGGTGTATCTTAACCGCTGCCTCAGAAAAAGAAAAAAGAAAATGGTAACTATGTGAGGCGATAGATATGCTAATTAGCTTGATTGGGGCGATTGTTTCACAACATATATGTATATCAAAACATCAAGTCCTACACCTTAACCGTAGACCTATTTTAATGTGTCACTTATACCTCCGTACAGATCAGAACGACAACTGGGAGCTCACACCAGGACGTAGTGGCTGAGCTTCAGTCCTGCCGGGCCTCGCATCACAGCGTGTAGCGTGCACTGCGTGGTCCCCTCTGTGTGGCTCACCAGGGACTTGCTCAGTTGAGCTTGAGGGCACACACGGGCATCCGCAGTGCCCTCCCCAGCCCCTCAGTCCTCAGCCTGAGCTCTTCCTGCGCAGCTCAGCCCCCTTGCCTCCCGCCTGGCCACCTCTCTCGGTCGCTGGCACGGTGAGCGGCGGTGCCGCCAGGCAGACCGCTATTGAAACATCAGCAGAGTGGCCCCCACAAAGGTCAGCCACCCAGGGAGCTCCTGGCAGCTGCGTGTTTGTTTATTGGAACATTATCTGGGCTGGGCTGTTTATTTACATCCATTGAAGGATTAAACAATAAATACCATCTCCCAGTAGCAGGCAGATGCTTGCGGTAGAGTGTTCTGGCCGCTGTCTTGCTTGGAATAATCTCCCTAATGAGCCAACAGCACGATTCATCGTTAGAGACGCAGGCCACCCCTTGGGCTCCCCCTTTCCTCTCTCCCTTCACTTCCTCCCCAAACTCTTTAGTCAATGTCTACGTTGGCCAGACTTCTGGGCTGAGCCAAGATGTGGGAGGGTGAGGATGGAGTCTTATCTGGCAGGCAGAGGAAGGGAGCTAGAAATGGAGATGCAGGGGACCAATGTCCCAGAGCCACTCTGGACCCTCAAACCTCAAACCACCTGCTGCTGTGGGTGTCCGGAAGCTTGGGCCTCCTTCACAGAGCCAGGAGGCACAGGGTGATGGAGAGGCACACCCCATATCCGAGTCTCCCTCAGACAAGTCTCCAAAGTACCCAGAATCCCATGGGGCTCCTCTGCAAATACCTGCAAACCAGTCAGTTTGCAAAATGAAGACCACGTCTAGCAGCAGGTGCGGGAGGCAGGTGACAGGCCCAAGGAGGGAGAGGGGGGACTCAGAGCCGCAAGCACAGGACTTCGGCTCTTTGGTCTCCTTGCTCTCTGTCCCGGTCTTGACCTGTGTCCCCCTGAGGTGGCAGTAGAGGTGCGGAGCCCTGGTGGGAAAGGAGTGATCGTAGTAGGGTCTTCTTTGCGGGTGCTCTGCGGGGCTACAGTGCATCCCAGGACGGAACAGACCACATACCTCCTGGATCTTACAGGTGCAGTTTATTCAGTTGGTCCCCAAAGGTTCTCACTGCCATAACCCTGATCACTAGCACCCCGCATCTTACAACACAGGCTGAAAAGCCGATGAAGGGATGAATAGGCACATCGCAGCGTACCAGCGTCAGGAGCAGAGCAGGCGTTCCTTTGTTGAACGAATGAATGAACGGATGATCTGAGACACTAACTCTGAGTTGCCGTAGTTGAACAATTAGATGTGTGTACACACACGCACGCACGCACACACATACATGCATGTGCCCACGTGCTCGCTCCGTCTTGGCCTCAAACACTTGAACTCTAGAACTTTCCCTGGATAATTCCACAAGAAAGGGATAGAAGGCAGGGATTCAACTGGTGCTGGGGTAGGAGGTGTGGCGGGACAGCAGCAAGGCTGACGCAAGTATGAGGTGTGAGTTTGTTGCCAAACTCTTTAGGGAAAAGAGCCCTTCTATGGCAGAGTTACCGAGTTTGCCTCTAAGTTCCTGCGAGACTCTCAGGGGCTGCAAGTTCAGCTGCTGCCTAGGATGGCTCACTCATGCCCCAAGCACTCACCTCGTGTCCGTAACCCCAAACTGAAGAAACCTGAAACAAAACTTGACTCATGTCACTTGTGTTTTCCCCAGTGCTTTCATTCCACCTGTGTGGAATGAAACTATGTCACAACTAATGATGTACAACTATGGAGACTGCGCTGGGAACACCTTCTTTCAAACAACAAAAAATAAATCTTTTTAACAAAGGGGAGGAGGGTCAATAACAAATGACGGGACCGGTACTGTGTGTGCACAAACCGTGTGCCATGTTACCAAACACTGTCTGGCAACGGGTCCCTCTGTGACTCACATCACACATTCATAAAGCCGAATGACAATTTCTGGGTTGCGATTAGGTTTGCCCTGCATTGTCCAAGGCAGAGACATCAGGGACAATGGCCTCCATTCCTCCCCACCTGCTTGGGTGGTTAACTCCAGGGGTGGGGGAAAGATACTGAAGAAATATAAAGGAAAATCAATATGGTTGATATGAAGGAAGGGCCAGGCAAAGGCTCAAGCCAGGCTGTTTTAAATGCAAAATATTTACAGTCCACCTCTCTTGCTGCACCCTTCCGAAGAGCTTCATAGGAGAGAACAGAAAGGTACAGGTTGGAAACCTTGGTGGACTAACCAGGTTGTGACCCTAAACCAATCTTGTCCAACCTGCGGCCCGTAGGCTGCATGGGGCCCGGGACGGCTTTGAATGAGGCCCAACACAAATCCATAAACTTTCTTAAAACATTATGAGATTTTGTTTGCGGCCCCCTTTTTTCAGCTCATCAGCTATCATTAGTGTGAGTCTGTTTTATGTGTGGCCCAAGACAATCCTTCTTCTTCCAAGGTGGCCCAGGGAAGCCACAAGTTTGGACACCCCTGCTCTAGAGTCACTGCTGACTTGAGTCACTGTCCCCCAAGCCTTGATTGGCCAAGTCCCACGTTTCTCTGGCCACAAAGGGGCCTGCGCAGAGTGCTCCCACTCCTCGAAACACAAGCACAGATGAACAGATAGCTGATCTGCACCTGCCACCCACTGCGCCATGTGCTTCCCACACATGAGCTCGTTCCGCCGTTTGGCAGATGAGCCGCACGCGTTCCTGGCGCAAAAGACCAGCGTCCTCCAGCTCCTGAGAGGGGTCGTGCGGGCAGAACGGCGGGGGCTTAGACAGAAGGCGTGAGTCCTACCTCTGCCACGTAGGCAACCAACCGCACTTTTCTGAGCTTCACTTTCCTCAGCCCAGAAAAGGAAATCATCATAATAAGACTTCATTGTTTCTGTGGGAATAGAATAACATCCCAAGCACGTAGAACACTTAGCAGAGCGCACGAGGAATAGTCAAGTTTCCACAAATGTTCTCAGTGATCAGTCTGGAGGCAATGAAAATGAACTGCTCCCCCTGACCTCCCCCATCCCCAGTAGGAGCAGAGCCCCCAGGTGCTATAGAAAGAGAGATGAGAGGATGTGGGGGTCCCCAGAACCCGACAAGGCCACCGAGGGGCTAAAAACAGAGAAGAGAACCCACAGCTCAGCGCTGGGCCATCTGAAACAGACCAGAAAAGGGGCACGACAGGATGGATGGTGGGATGGGGTGGGGGACTGGCCTGGAAGAGTCTGTGCCCATGGACAGCATTGTCTGAAGGGTGTGATCCCCACATGGACCCACATGGCAGCCTCGAAAACCGAGGAATCGTCTAGGAAACCCCAAGTCTGGTTCAGTTCAGGGGTAATTCAGCCAGCAACTCTGGAGAGAGAAAGGCAGCTTCATGCTCAGGGCTTGGGCAAACCCCAGGAGGGGAAGAGGAGAGCCGGCCTGGTCCCATGAGAACAGAGGTGTCTATAAGGACCCATGGGGGGCAGGAGGCTGAGTCGGGGCTGGCACGATGCTGAGGAGAAGCAGGGCCTGTTCCCTAAAGATGATAGCCCTGCATGCTATCGGGCACAGTCTCAGACCCAGAATCAGGACCCCGATTCCTCATCCACACGCCCCTACTGCCCTCGACCAGTCACCATCCCACACTGTCTCGGGGCTCAGTGAAATAGGGGGCTATCTCGGGAGCCCCCACAATGGTTCAGTCACGAGTGGGTTAAGAAACAGAGGTGTATCGTGAGCGCAAGGAGCCGGTGTGCAGTCAGCATTTCTCTCCTGCTGCACATCCAGCCTCTTCCGGAGCGGGGCCCGGCAGCTGCTGAGTGCAGCTGGACCAGAATGAGAAGGAGACCCCCCGTCCAGCTGGGGCACCCACAGACACCAGGGGTCGAGCGCTGGCTGCAGACAGACGGGCTCCCTGGCATGAGCTATGGCAGGAGTTTCAGGAGTCCAAACGGGTGGAGTCCTGACTCAGAGGCCAGAAGCTTCTAGCACAGGGCTGGCCACATAGTAGAAGCTCAGAACTGGGAACAGCATGAGCAAAGCGGGCCCGGCTAGGTTTCCTCCCGGGTTCACAAGCCGGGGCCCCTCCCCCACGCCTTCCTGTCCCAGGTTTCACCAGTTACCACAGGCTCTCGGTCCTCCCATTCCTAAGTCCCAGCCCTCCTCCCATCGGGGGATCAAGACTGCCATCTGCACCCGGTTTCTCATCCTCACCCCAACTGTTTCCATCTTCAGACTCCCCAGCCTGTCATCCTGCCCATGGAGCAGAAACAAACTCTCCCCCGCAGGCCTCCCCTTAGCCTCTCCCCCACTCCTCATCACCCCAACAATCACGGGGCGCTGACCCCCCACACCAGCTGGAGGCGAAGCCCCCCAACTCCCTCTTCCACGTGGCATTTCTGGCCAGGCCAGGGGCTTCCCTGGTTCCTCGCGGGCTAGAAGGAGTCCTCCCTCACAGTCGTGTGCGCCCCTTTTCTCTCCCTTCTCTTCGGTTTCCTCTCCGCTTTCTTTTCATCGCACCGGGGCCCATCCATCCTTCTGAGTCCAGTCAGATGCACACCTCCGAAGGCTTTCTCCATAACACCTCCTCATCCCGCTCGTCTCCTCATCACGTCTGTCACCGGCCACGCCCCACACAGCCACTCCAGGCTGTCATGTGCTTCAGCTTCTGTCGGAGTCTATGCTTTGCTCTCGCGCTTCCAGTGGGTTCCTTCCAGCCTTGAGCTTGTCAGCACCTTGAGGGCAGGTCTGTGGCAGCTGAGCGGCTGTCTCGCTTCTCATACAGCCACTCCTCACTTAACGACTTACCGGTTTAATGACCTGTGGGACTTAGGACCAGTTCCCCTGGGCAGGGAATCCCCCTCTCCGTCTGTCTCGTTCCTTCAGTCTGTTCGGATTCACTACACGAAGCGCTCACAATCATGCAAGAGAGCATGTTTCCATTGTAAGTGTGGTGTCACGTGGCATCTATTGAAACATACATGCCCTATGGCACCACGACACACCGCAAAACAGCCTCCTTTGAGTGCCTTACTTACAGACCAACTCACTTAATGGCCTAGTCATAGGCACGAGACTCAGTCGTGAAGTGAGGCGTGCCTTTCATAACACTTGCAACCTCAGGCAGAATTTTAAAGATTTATTTAATGTTGCCGGCTGAAATGGAGGGCTCAGAATTCTACGTGTAAGGTTGCTGTCAGGATGTTGTCGGGGGGATCGTGAAACACTCTTACTAAAGTGCCTGGTATGTCAAAACTCGAAGCTGCGTATGACTGGCTGTGGCCAGTGAGGATGGAGTTGGGCTCAATTAGTGAGACAAGAAGACAAAGATGAGGTAATGTGCTGGTGATGAGAAAGTAGCAGCACAGAGCGCCCCCAGCCAGGCCCCCAACAGCTTTGGGAACCCCAGAGTTGCTTAATAGGTGTTTAGTAAATTAACGCATAAACATGTGAGTTCCATCACGTGTGGAAAAAATCAAAAGGGTCCTAGCAGCCTCAAGACTCTCCCAAGCTTACACCTCTGTGCTATCCCATCCTTAAAGGGCCAGCAGCCTCCTTTCTAACCCCGAGGGCAGCCGCTGCTGCCAGCCCTGCATGGTTCCCCCTCATTAGACACCATTCATCGCTGTCTGAGAAGCACTGCAGACTATGGCTCAGCCCCTTGGCACCATCCGGCCATTTCCTTGACAAATAAATAACCCAGGGAGTATCAGACATGTGTGCTTCACCTCAACATCTGCTCTCTCAGATGAGCTCTGCTCCGGGCCCTTCCCGGCAGCCTCATCAAGCTTCTGGGGCAGCGGCCCTTTCGTGGGCACCATCCTAGAACAGCTGTGTGTGTTTGTGAGGCAAAGCACAGCCTCTCTTTACTTAGCATGAAGGAACAAAGCGTGGGCTTCCCAAAGGTGGAGAACACAATTCCTCAAGCAAGGATGGGAGGTCCCCGTCAACCACCCCGAGCCCTGATCACAGGACACCTGCTCTGGGGAAGTAGGGTGGTTAGGGGGGCACCCCCTGGCTTCTGGCTGACTATGCGGGTGCCCCTGGCTTCTGGCTGAGTGGCAGAGGGTCAGTGCCATGTTGGTGGATTTGCAAAGCCCTGAAATAGGCAGAGTCAAGTTTTGCTCACTTGGAGTTGATACCAGGTGTTCAAAGTCATCCCGGCCCCTGGGCTGTCTGGGAATTTTTTGTGTGGTCAAGTGAGGTCAGGAGGAAGTGTGTATGCATATGCAATGCTCACTCAAGATGCAGCTCAGCATGACTGTCTGCAAGAATCCTCCCCGTAGAGATTCCACATCGCGCCCCTGTGCCCCAAAGACACTTCCTGGGGCCATGACCCTGGTACCTGTGTCACAGCAGTGTGGGTCCCTACGTGTGTCCCTGTCCTTCCCTCATCCATGTGCTTCTGCAAGGCAGACCCATGTCTTGTTCATCTTACCCAAGACTGCAAAGCCAGTGAGGGGAGCCCTAGACTAAAGGTATTGTCGCGTGCCGTGGCGACCATGTTTATGGCCTAGTGAAAAATTGCTGGCACTTCTTCGAAGTGTTCACTTGGTGCTGTCTCACAGATCCCCAAGTGTTACTTAATTCTTCCTCCCCCTCCCCACGTATCTCCCCCGGCAGCCACGACCCTCATTGTATGGGTTTTTTTCTTCTTCTTTTTTTCTTCTTAACAGCAGCTACTCTGAGAAAGAAACACTTGGAACTATTTCAAATGAGCACCCAGGAATTCATGAGGCCTGGGGTGAGGCATGTGAATGGTTTGCAGTCAGAGAGTCTGGCCCGCAGAGACAGTGAGAGAAACGGCTTTCCGGGGCTGAGAACTCTGGAGTGGAGAAGAGCGTCCCTGTCTGCGGATGACATCACCAGACAGAGCTGGAATGCACAGATGCAGAAAGCGGAGGGGCCTCAGGGCCAGGAGGGAGTTTGGCTGTGATATTACAAAGGGTCTTTTGACCACTCTTCATCCCAAAGAAACCACAGAGACCCGGCTTGAAGCCGCCCCCACCCTCAGCTGAGGGGCCTAAAGACGGCCCTCAGGTCAGCCGGGTGACCTCTGACCCCAGGGAGCAAGAATCTGGAAAATGCTGGAAGGGCCTTGAAGAAAAAGAATCATGACCCTCAGTGCCTGGATGGGACACACTTTCTGCCAGGAACATGGGGAGTTAATTGTAGAGAAATGCATTTTAAAAGAAGATATTGGAAAACCATCCTCTCCGTCACCAGCCGCAGTTATTATAATTATTTATGCGGTGTTGCCAAGGCCCTTGTGTTTTACAGCGATTAAGCTATCGACCCAGCAGCTCCGAGGCGCTGGGCGGAGCCCACAGCCGCCACTCTTATTCCTCTGGGGGTCGGGGGGGGGGGGGGGGGGGGGGGGGGGGGGGGCTGCCGGTCCCCATGCTCAGATGTAGAGGCTAAGGCCAAGGCGGAAGTGAACAAGAGCATAACAGTCAGTGGTTGAAATACTAATATTAAGAATCAATATGCTGATATCATATGCTAAGCATGCATTAACATATTAAGAGTAATCTGTTCAAGTCTCCATTTGGGCAGCACTTACTTTGTCGCAATGTTACTTTCTGGGCTTGACCAAGAAACTATGTAGGGTAGTGATTAAGCGTGTAGGTTCCAGAGGCCGTGGACATGAGCTTCAACCCAGCCCTGCCATGAACCAGCTACATGACCTTTGGCAAATGAGTCAACTTCTCCAGCTCCTTGTATTCTCATCCATCAAATGCAAAGAACAAGAGTACCCACCACATTTGGCTGATGTGAAGAATAAATGAGTTAGGGGGTGAAAAGCATTTAGCACACCACTTGGCCCATACTCAGGGCTAAAGAAAAGTGTTCGGTTAGTATCACAGGAGGTCCACAAGGGTCACCCAGGACACATGTATTGTATCAATACGTGAGCTTTTCGGTTCTGTCATTGGTAAGGAAGAGAGGGCCTTGTGGTCTCTTGGGAGTCTTGACATTGAGATTTGTAGTAGGGTGAGTGACATTCTTTCCTGGTGGTCCTGAGATGGAAGCTGGCCTAGACCTTCTGTAGCTGGCTTTCTGGATATGGGTGGTGATGATCCTTGAACTTCAACCCTTGCCCTTGGCTATCACACTCCACCCCAGAAACATACACTCATGTCTCCATTATTTTTCTTTAAGCCCAGAGCCAATATTAAGCTAACAGCGGTTACACAAAGTCTTATTTCTAAAATGAATTCTGAGTATTATTTAATGTATTTTTAGGTCATGTTAAGGGATACAATGTATTGGATAATGGGAATCTGGGATGTATGAAAATAATTTCCCTTTATAAACCTTTTTTGCTGTAGGAAGTTATATCAAACTTCCTAAAGGATCTCAGAACACGATCTTTTATGTTGGACGGATGCATAGGGACAAACTAGAAATAGAATAGCAGCAAAGAACTGTGATGCTGTGTAAAATGAGGCTTCGCATCAGTTCCTCGGAAATGCCCCTACTTCTCCATTCTTAACTGTCCTGGTTTGTGTTGTTCCTTCCGTTGACCTGCCACTGGGCACTCCCATTCTCTCCTGTCATGGAAGAATTGGAGCTAACTCTAGTATCTCCTGTAGAATTATATCATCAACTGGAGTGAGTGCGTCTAAACTCGTCGTTTTTGGTATAGTCTCCAGGCAGTGGGAATTGAGGAGAAGACTAGAGGTAGAAGGTGATGGAACTTCAAAAAAATCAGTGACAGATCTGGAATGTCACACCTGGATGGCAAGGAAGTGGTCGGACCAAAGAGCAAGTTGGGAGGGAAAACTGGAGTGGGTGTGACAAGGAAGGGTGAGTCTGGGACCATGAAATGCACCAAAAAAGGGTGCATGTCGAACTGTGTCCAGTGCCTTTGGAAAGTCAGGGCAGCTGGTTGGGTAGGAGGTCATTGCTAAGGACTTGTCTTGGGTCACTGTGATGCACGATGTGAACTGTGGAAGCATGACACAAATACCTTTCCCAAAGCCAGAGTTCAGAGCACTGTGCCAGGCTGATGCCTTCCTGTTTTCAGAGCGTCCAAGCTGGCACATGTCATAGATTCCAGACTATATATTCCAGACTATAGATGGCAAAGTGATGAAAGGGAGGGACACAAAGTCACAGTCTCCCACTTCCCTTCATGTGCCCCCAAACCACCACGAAGGGCTCACTCAGTTGAGAAATGAGGACATTCTCTACTTCCCAGCCCAGCTGTTTAAACCAGCTCCATGCCTCAGCTCACATAAACTTGCAAATACACAGGCAGCCACTTTTAGGTGCACATGGAAGACATATGTACTCAGGTGTCTTCTCTACATGGTCACCACAAGCCTTGAATTCCAGTATTTGAGGCACTCGCCTTTGCATGAAGCATCTTCTAAGACAGCGGTCCCTAACCCTAGGAACGGGGCCGCACAGTAGGGGGTGAGTGGACTAAGCTTCATCTGTATATACAGCTGCTCCTCATCGCTCTGCCTGGCTCCACCTCCTATCAGGTCAGCGGCAGCACTAGATTCTCATAGGAGTGTGAACCCTGTTGTGAATTGCACATGCACATGCCCCCTACCCTCCTGTGGAAAAATAGTCCTCTACAAAACCAGTCCCAGCTGCCATAAAGGTTGGGCCCCCTGTTTTAAGTTATAAATATTATGATGAGGGATGGGAAGCTATCATTTAGAGTGTGGTCAGGTGAAAGACCCTGGCCTGGGCGGCATCCAGGAGATGAGCTTGGTCCCAATGGCCCAGTCTCCTCGGCTCTTGGGGAACCATCAGCAAAATGACGAGTTTAGACGCACTCACTCCAGTTGATGATATAATTCTACAGGAGATACTAGAGTTAGCTCCAATTCTTCCATGACAGGAGAGAATGGGAGTGCCCAGTGGCAGGTCAACGGAAGGAACAACACAAACCAGGACAGTTAAGAATGGAGAAGTAGGGGCATTTCCGAGGAACTGATGCGAAGCCTCATTTTACACCAGGTTTCCCAATTTTGCTTACGGCTGGTCTAGAAATTTCCCTCCAAAGGCCTCAATGTTATTTTCAAAATCCGAATTTATCTCTCATTACAAAAGAAGCAAGCACACAAATGAAAACCACAGGGTTTATCTTCTACCCTGATCTAAGACTTAAACTAAGTGGTGGACACTCTGAGGACTGCACAAGTAGTTCAACCCTTTCTGATCACAGACCTTTCCCTTTGGTTGTATTTGGTTGGCTTTATGCCAGAGACCACCACCAGGGGTCGCTGGTTCTCTTCTGCTTCTTGGGGCCACCCAACATTTATTCCAATAGCCTGAAGGGGAAGGGAGGACATGGCAGGGAGGAGGGGAAGGGTCGGAGGACTGAGGGGTGGGAACTCTCAGGAAGGAAGAAGGAGATTGAAGAGGTCCTGGTCTTCAGGTTCCAAAAGAGGCCCCACTGACCCTTCACATCGCAAGGTCCCAGGCCTAGATCGGAATGTCTCTACATCCCCAGTCCGTAGACCAGAGTCCACTGACTAGACTTTACTTCCTGTCCCTGAAGGTGGGCCTGGGAAAGCCGGATGGAAACACCTCTTTGTTCCTCCTCAACCCTGGAGGACTCTGCTCACATCAGCTTGTCGTGTTGCCAAGTGAGAGAGACCACAAGAAGCCAGCCCCACAATCGTCTCGCATCACTTCATTTCGTCCTGGATTTCTAAGCAGCTAATTATTTCCTCAGCCTCCAACGGACGGCAAGTACTTCAGAGAGATTTATTATTATTATTATTACAGACACTACATAAATAAAGGTGTCAGAGAGTTGAGAATTATCTTATCCTCCACTCTCCCAAGCATATTGTGTATCCACTGGAAAATCATGCTCTTCATTCTCTATAGCTCCCCCTCCCCTGAATTTTTTATTTGGCAACTAAGACAAGCAGGTCAGAGGATCTGTGAGCAAAGGAACTATGTCTGTGACTAAGGCCTGGGGAACAGGACTAGAGGGGCTTTCCCACTGACCCCCGAGTGCGACCTCTGAGAGTCTCATTTTCTCTCATTCCACCCTTGCTGCCCATTAACTGAACACCTACTATGTAAAATCCCACTACAGAAGACTCAAAGGGACTTGCACAAAGGATTCAAAGGGACTTTGGTTGGTTCCTACCCTCAAGGGTTTCTTGTCTAAAACAACTAAGATGCAAAACACAACTTACAAGGCAGTTTCACATTTATATTCTAATATCATTCACACTACACATAGTAGGTGCACAGTAAACACTTGTGGACGTAATGTGTAAGCTACAATTCTGATGACATTAAGAAGGCAGTCATTTTTCATTCATGTTTTATGTGTCAATAAAGTAAGATTCAAAGAGATAAAAAGACATGCCTACAGACAATAGAGCTAACAACTAGGATGGGTTCAGAATTTTCTACCAGATCTCCTGCCAACATGCCACACCCCCAGCTCATCCTGAATGAAGTACATAGGATACCAGGCTGTGTGTGGCCATGAAAAGGAAAGAATGGTTAACATTGAGGGGGTACAGCACAGAAGAGTGACCATATGAGCTGATTTTGAAGGAGCAATGTGATTCAAATAGGAGGAGCAGTGAGAAAGAATGTATGTTGGGACCAGCTCTCAGGAGCAAAGGCAGGGACGAGGAGTGTCATGTGTGTGCAGTGGGGCGCTATGGCTAGGGCATGTGACTTTAAAGGGACAAGGTCGAGGGAAGCCTGGGGTGGTGGGTTGGATGTAGGTACAAGCCCTTGGGATGCTTCTTCAAAGCACTGGGCTTTCATCTGGAGACAAAGAGGAAATGCCATCTTCTGATCTAATCTGACTTTTGCAAAATGGAAATAATAATCCTTCCCCCATGTTCCCAACTTGGAGAACCTACTATAAGACCCCTGAAGATGAGCCTCTTCATTATCTTTCACTATAATGAGAACCAACTTACTGTCTCCAACAACTAAAATACTAAATACCACTCCAGCACCATAGGATGCCTACTTTGTGTTGGGAGGTGGATCACACTGAATGACCCACTTTCTCCCAGTTCTCTTATAGCCAATAGCTGGTGTTTGGGTTAAGGGAACAACACATTGCTTCACAACAACCTCTCTAACTGGAGTTTTGGAAAACTTTGATAATCTTAGTGTAAACAGAATCAACCAATTTAGATTCATGGAAAAAGGTGGGCTTAGTAACAGCATGTTCTTTAGCACATCTCTGATCAAGTTGCTGTGAGGTCGAGACCCCAAACGCTCGCCACTGGCCTCCAGACCAACGTATTAAAACACAGACAACTCTTGACTATAAAGTAGTTACTCCACAAACAATAACTTAGCACTTCAAACTTTGAAAAGGGTTTCATGTCCATCATTTCGGCGGGTCCTCACATTGGTGTGATGAGCCAGGTAGTAAAGTGTCCTTAGGCCCTAGCCCTCCCACAGATGAGGAATGAAAACCCAGATGTGAAATGGCTATCCATATGCATGTCACTATTATAGTTCCATAAGGTCTCTTTACTCCTGATCCCACTGTCCTCACCATGCAGTTGTGGCGTTCAACCTGTTAACAATCTTGTAAGTATTGCATGAAGGTGTGACCAGGAAAATCCATTGTTTAGTCCTGCACTTCCTTAGTACTATCAATTCAGAGGGAGATGAATAAATAGGGTGCTATAAAACCACCTGTTGCTTGAACTTTGTTATTATATCTTGTGTTGGGTTGGGTTGAGCTGTGTTGTATTGTGTTGGGTTGTGTTGAATTGGCTTGGGCTGGGTTGGATTGGTTTGGGTTTGGTTGGTTTGGATTGAATTGAGTTGGATTGTGTTGGGTTGGATTGTGTTGGGTTGGGGTAGGTTGGATTGTGTTGAATTGTGTTACATTGGATTGTGTTGGGTTGGATTGTGTTGGGTTGGATTGTGTTGGGTTGGGGCAGGTTGGATTGTGTTAGATTGGGTTGGATTGGGTTAAATTGGATTGGGTTGGGTTGAGTGGGGTTGATTGGATTGGATTGGGTTGGATTAGGTTGGTTTGGATTGGGTTGAGTTGTACTGTATTATGTTGTGTTGTGTTGTGTTGTGTTGGATTGGACTGCAATTACTGGCCTGCAATTTATTAGAGCTCAATTCCAAGATTGCCTTGATGGTGTACGCTCTGTGGCATTCAGTATCCATTTGCTTGCCCTTGCCAACCCACAGTGGCTTCATAATGACCAAGTGTGTGCAGCAAGAGCAAAGTGGGGCACCACAGCAAAGGACAGCACTCACTGCCTGCACACCAGCTTCAGGGACCCTCCCAGACTGTTCCCTCCCTCTGCTAGGTCAGGCTACAGGCAGCTTCAGAAAGGGGTAGGAAAGAAAGCCAAGAGCAGGGGGTGGAGAACAAGACAACCAGGCAGAGAGAAGGGGACAGGCAGGTGGGCAGAGCTTGTTGGCCAGAATCTGTGATTCCTGGGAATGGCTGTGACCTACGGATCTGTTTTCTCTGAAGATCTGAGGTAACCCAGTCAATGAAACTCAACCCCGAGTGGTTTTGACACAAGGCCATGGTCTGAGAAGAGGCAAGGTCAGAAGTTTCTCCGGCACACGACTAGTGGACCTGCAGATGGGAGGGCTGGAGGGCAGGTAGGCAGGGGACAACACAGCTCTGAGGGGTTCTGGGGGTTCCGGAGCCCTTCCGAGCCAGGCAGGGGACACCTGCACACATTCCTGCCCTTCTGGGCACTAGAGACGCTCAGCCTTGGGCTTAACATCCTGGCAGGGTTCTGAAGGCAAGGGCATCCATGTGTTCATGCCACACCCCCGACAGCTCACTACAGGGGAAACTGAGGCACAAAAGACTGAACTATTGGCCAACAGTCATTGCCTCAGGGAAGGGTCTGTGCTCACTTGCTCTCAATACCAGGAGAGCACCGCTAAGAGGGTCAGCTGCTCACTGCCTTTCTGCTCACACCCTCCTGCCTCGCTCCCTTCCCCTGGGGCTGGAGAGGCTGGCTCACCTTTCCTTCCCCCACCCCCACCCCCACCCCCGCAGAGGGAGTATTCCCACAACGCTCTCTAACTCTTTATCTCCTGTGTTCTTTGCTGGAAAACAGGAAGGAAGGAGGAACAGGAAGTCTTTTCAGAGCCGCTGATAATCCTCAGACACTTTCAGTTCCTTTTCCCTTCCTCTTCCCCCATCCCTGAAACCTCATCCTTCCCTGAATGGAACAATCTAAGGCATCTGTACTTGTTACAACAGGCGAACCAACAGCTGATGCTGGGGACTACCCTGGCCAGCTGGAGGGGCCGGGTGAGTGGGGTGTGTGAGTGAGTGTGTGTGTGAGTGAGTGTGTGTGTGAGTGAGTGTGTGTGTGAGTGAGTGTGTGTGTATTCTCAAGTGCTCTTTAACTAGTATGAACTCTACATTGAATTCTGCATCTCCTCCCACAGCCAGTAGGTGGCAGAGCGGTGACAGGCTGATGATTCTGTCTGGCGGCGCTGGGCCCTGCAGCACCGGTCTGGACTGGTCAGTAGTGGGGAGGATGGTGTTTCCACATGCACCTCCCATGGCAGGCCCACGCAGAGGCCCCGGCGACACAATTTGAAGAAAGCTATTTCCAAACTTCAGAAAGGCCCTCTCCTCTCCTGCTCCCTTGTGTTTCTCTGCATTTCCCCTAATTTTATCTAGAAAGGGAAAGCCTAATAATATTTACTAAGCATCCGCAGCAACGATTGGATTCAGACTTCGAAAGCATAAAAGTCTACCTGTGGAGTTGGTGCAAATGCAGATTCCTAGGCCCCATCCACTTGGATTCTCACTCAGCATGGCTGAGGTGGAGCTCAGGAAGTTGCATGTCAAAGAAGGCACCGAGGTGATTCCCAGGGAGTGGCCCGGGAACCCCAACTTGAGAACTAGGAAACCCCAACATCCCAGGGACTGGGCCTAGGTCTTCTTCATCCGAATGTCAGTTCCCAGGCCTCCCATAGCTACTGATTCCTGCCACCTGCTTCCTACTCCTCAAACCTACACCACCGCACCCTGCTGTGAAGGCTAAGGTCTGCTTTCCTAAGAGACCTTCTGCTTCCTCTTTATGCTCATTCCCTGGTGCTCTAAGATCATCAGACGCCTCGCCCCTTAAGAAGGCTTTCCCAGGCTGCCCAGCTCTCATCCAAACGGAGCTCCTGAAGAACCTAGCACCGTCCCCTGACTCAGTGGTCAAGGGGACTGTGCTGGAATGGCAGGTAGGGCAGTGGCCCCACTTCCCCGTCCCCCCACTCGCCATCCCCGGCCTTCCCAGCCTCCCATTCAAGTGCCTGGCGAAGGCGTCCTCTTAGCAAGTGTGTCCAACCCATGACCCATGTGGCCCCTGACGGCTGAATACAGCCCAACACGAATCCATAAACTTTCTTCAAACATTATGATTTGTTTGCAACCTGTTTTGTTTGTTGTGTGTTTTTAGCTCACCAGCTGTCATTGGTGTGAGTGTATTATATGTGTGGCCCGAGACAATTCTTCCAGCCGGGCCCAGGGAAGCCACAAGGTTGGACACCCTTTAGCATGTCTGCCGTAACAAATGACCACAGACTGGTGGCTTAAAGCAACACATGCATTCTCTCAGGGCTGGGGAGGTTGGAATTCTGAGGTCAAGGTGCTGCTAGGGCACTGCTCCCTCGGGAGGTTCTAGGGGAGGATCCTTCCTGGTGTGGTCCAAGCGTCTGGTGGCTGCTGGCCTCCTCAGCACCCCTGACTGCGGCAGCATAAATCCGGTGTCTGCCTCCATCTTCATAGGCTTTTGTTCCTGTGTCTCTCTGCCCCTGTGTCCACGTCTGCCACTTAGGGCCCAGCCTAATGCAGTATGAGTTGGATTACAGCTACACAACCCAATGACATCCTACAAAGACTCTATTTCCAAAGAAGGTCACATTCACAGAGACTGGGGCTTAGGATTCCCACATTTCTTTCGGGGACATACAGGTCAGCCTCCTGCACTCCATCCTGAAGGCACGCCTCTCACGTCTTACTTTCTGGTGGGAAGAGGAGAGCAGGTTTAGGGGCTCAGTGCCTCCCCAAGCATTTCATGTGGATAAAGGCATTGCTTTTGGTGGACACGGGATGAGAGCACATTTCACACAGAGCCCCCCTGTGACTTCCTGGATTAGAAGGGTTTAAAGCAAGTCAGCGTTTTGGCTTCCCTGGTGCCTGGTTCTCAGTGCACAGACCCTGACGGGCAGCCCCTGGGAACTGGTGAGAAGTGCAGATTCCCCCGCCTGACTGCAGACCTAACTCTGAGGGTGAGGCCAGCCACCTGGACAGAACAAGCCTCCCGGGCCATCTGAAGGTGAGACCACTGCTCCAGTAGAAAGGGACCCGAAGGGGTCCCCAGGGAGAGCCAGGGGACAGGTATACAGCTTGTGGCCCCAGATCTCCTTGTTCCGTTAGCCCTCCCCCCGCACCCCTCCCCATCTCCATTCTTGAGAGGCTGTAGCAAGCCAGCACGTCATTCACCCCACACTGGCCGGCCCCCTGTTTCTCTCTCTTCCCCACCTCACCTAGATCTCCTTTCACCCCCTCACACATGTATGATGTCCTTGCAGCTCTCTCTTGACAAAGCTAGGCAGGGGTCGGTTAAGTTTGCTCTAATCATACGCAAAAAAACTGTTATTTTTGTATCTGCCAAGCTGCTGAAGGCAAGGATGTCAAACCCAGGAACCGTGTGAATGGAAGATCTACAGCTATCCAGGCGTGTCTGGGTTCTAGGCAAGCTCCCCCCTCCCCCCCTACTCCCCAAATCACAGTCCAATTCCCAGAGAGATACGAGGGACAACCTCTTGGATGCGCATTGCATTGGCTGTGATGGTCTCCACCACATGTACACAGTCCCCAACCCAGGGACCTGGCAGCTCCTGCAAACAGCAAATGGCGGGTCACCTCTGACATCTGCGCTCTGCACCCCCAGCCTCCTGGTGGGGCTCATTCAGAGCAATGCTGACCTGAGGTGTCAGCGCCCCGTGTAGTTTGCTAAGGCGGCGTGCACTAGCAGACAGACCTGCGGGAAGGCAATCCACAGGCAAGAGGGCACCTGGGGACGTGTGCTGGAGTCTGGTGAAGGTTGAGGATGAGATTTTAAAATTGTTTCTATGCGTTGGGAGTGGGGAGAGGCAGAGAGCCAAGGTGCGAGTACTGGGGAGGCCCGTGGGCAGGTCCCCGACCTCCTGGCACAGATGCAAGTCCCTGGAGAGATTGCCCCACTGCGCATGGGAAAGCCAATGTGGGGAGGAGGGCCCCACACCCAGAAGAAGGTGGCAACAAGCAGAGGCCGCTCTGTCTGTCAACCCCAGCTGCCATGCCTTTTGCTCCCACTCACTGAATTGGGCCCAATTACAGTGGAATCAGAGAGAGGAAAGAAAACATGCAACCCAACTGAATATGGTGAGGGGAGGTGTTTGCAAAAGGAACGTGCTCTAGGGAAATCTGGAAATCTTTGCATGCAGCCCCTCGGGTCTGAGGCATAATGTGCATTTCGTGTGGAAACCAGACAGAGAAAGGCTTGAGTTCAGATTTCCTAGAAAGGCAGCCTCATTCAGCACAACGCTCTCTTCTCTCCATCCCGTGACAAGAAGGTGCGCGTAGCTGGCCCAGTGGCCTGAACCACAGCTCCCTCCTCAGCAGGGGCATCTGACTTGGTTTCAGCCTCCGTGGGCCCTTCTCCAAACCCCAAACAGTGCCTGGCTGCTTAGGAGCTGAAGCACTCGATCACCATTGCTCACACAGTTTAAAACATCCGCCCGCTCTTCTGAAGCACGTCACACGTTATATGCATTTTTAAACGGTTGGGACTTATTTGGCTTCGGGGATAGAGGAGATCATCGAGTCACTCTTTAAATCAACCAGAGACACGCAGGAAGAAAGGGCTGTCACAAAACCAGCTTTGGACATCGCCGTTCTGGGGTTCAGCTTCCTGTGGCTTATGGAACTAGTCAGATGTTAAACAGGGCAGATGATCCATCACCTCTCAGGGGACCCCTCTAGACAACGGAAGCCAGGGGCTGGGCCTTGAGAGCAGACACACAAGGGCAGGGTACACTTAACACTGATGAACTCTCCTCTGGCACCGACAAAGCACACTCAGTGACATCATGGAAAGTCATGGAAGGAAGCGAGCTCCGGAAAGAGCGCCTCATAACTCCAGTGACCGCTCAGCTGTGACCCCGACAGTTCACCTTGTCCAGCGTCTTCCCTCCCCTGCCCCCTGCGCCCCACCTGGCTCTAAATAACCTGGATGTGTCCATTGCTGGGAGCCAGAAAGTGACTCATGAAACCCAACAGACAGATGCCCTGGTGGGAACGTGCGTGCAGAGGATGGGTGGGGGAGTATGAGGAGGAGACCCCCAAATCCTAGCACTGTGCAGTCCGCAGCACATCTCAGTGTGCCTCCGTGACACAAACTCACGGGTCCGAGGACTGTCCTCTCCACCTGCTGGCTTGCCAAGCGCCCGCCTCCCTGTGACACGTGGCACAGAAACTTCTCCCTCTTGCGGTGGCTTTCTTGCCTCAGCCAACCCTCTCACCGCTTCTCTCCTCCTTTCCAGTCCTTACATTCCCTTCTTTCTCATCACCCTGCCCCTAGAGCAGGAAACTACCGCCATTGACCTATGATGGGGGTGGGGGGAAGAGACGGGCTTGATGGTGAAAAGACCTAATTTTGACTTCTTCAGACAATGTGAGGATGGGGTATGTTGATGGGCCCATAACAATCACCACAAGACCCAGTGGCCCCTTTAAGTTTTACTTTTACAGAGTGGATGGTACTCGTATCAGCTCGTCCAGTCCTCACAGCGACCTGAGGAGTTAAGCATTAGTGTCCAAACCCCCAGCCCAGAGGCCCGACCTCAATCTACCTAAAATCTCTCGTGACCATTCGAGGCAGGCCCGCCCTCCAAAGCAGCCCCACCCCGGTCCCCTTCTAGGCAGGGGTGCTGATGCGCAGGGTGACACTGCACCAGCGACCTCTCGGGGGCGTGGTTGGCTCTGTCCCTGCTGGACCACCTTAGCACGGTTCTTCCTCAGACGGTGGCTGCTCAGCCCATGGGGTTCTGCAAAAAGCTCTGAACCTGGGGTTGGGAAATTTGTGGGGGACGTGGGGATGTGAGCACTGGCCTTGCAACCACGAAGTCCTGGGTTCGATTCTTGGCCCGGCTAGTGCAAACCCATAGGCTGAAGTGTGGTGCAACTGGTAACTGCCGGGATGGCACCGAAGGTCCTCACCCCTCAGTTCAGTTCCCGCCCCATGTGGCCCCACGTCCACCTGTGGGGAATGAGACCATGTCACAACTGATGATGTACAACTATGGAGACGGCTCTGGGCCCTCCCCCTTCTCTCTCTCTCTCTCACCATCTCTCAAACAATAAAATAAAAATAAAATCTTTTTAAAAAGAGAGAGAAATAAGTGAAGTCATACAGATAAGTCATGTTGGGAAGACTGGCAAGTTCTATTGTCTTGCCACCTCCATATCGGGGTGGTTGTGAGAAAGACAGGCCACCCTCTGGGCCTCTGCCTCCTCGTGTGGAAGCGAGGGCCTCAGAGCTCTGGTTCCTCCAAGTGTGAAACTCTACGATTCTACAAGAGGTGCAAATGAATTCAGCTGCAAATAATCACAACATGTCCCTGAAGGTTGAGAAGGAGCTGGGCTGGGCCAGGCCAGGCAGGGACCATCAGAGGCAGGAACACAATGGGTGACATGGGCCCTGGGAAGATTCCCACTCTGTGAAAGAACCAGGGTCAGAGAAGCTGGGATGACGCAGTGGGTTGAGCGCTCATCTTGCAGCCCCAGGGTCTAAGGATCGAGTCCCAGCCCAGGCCTTGCGGACCCAAATGCTGAACTGGGCTGTGCCCCCCGTTTGGCCCCAAGCCCCTGGCCTGGTTTCTGCCCTGCACAGCCCCTCCCCCAGATGTGGAATAAAACTATGTAGAAAACTAATGTGCAACTATGGAGACTGCTCTGGGCCCTCCCCCTTCTCTCTCTCTCTCAAAAACAATAAAAATAAATCATAGAAAAAAAAGAACCAGGCTTCCTGTACAAAGTGAGAGGAGAACTGAGGATAAGGCTGTAGACCAGTAAACCTCAACCCAGGACTCTAAGATCCTCCTAAGAGAGGGGAGTGAAGGGGATGGATGGGACAGGAAGAGGGGGAGGAAGCAGAAAGAAGGGAAGGGAGAATGAGAAAGAAAAAGAGAAAACATTGATAAGATCTGCCAGGTTTGACACTCCCATGAAAATGTCCCTGCAGATTTGCATTTGCTGTTAATAATCATTTATGGATTTATTTATTCTGGCAGGGTTTGCATGTCATGTAATCACTGTTTTAGTTCATTTCCCTCCAACGATAGATTGTGATAAGTCAAGTTGGTTGTTAATAATGCTGCAATTTACCTAACAAATTCTGAACGTGTAGTACAGCTTCATTAATATGTTTAATTTATCGTTAAGATTCCTTCAGGTTAATGGTTTGAGAGGATGTTGGAGTTTAATCTGCGTCGTTATTACAAAGTGCTTGCTTCTTGTTAAAATGTAGAGCTGAGATATCCAAGATTTTCTTGGGATAAACTGGCCAGAATAAATCTCTTCTTTGCATTGAGGAAGGAATGAGTGTGGGCTATTAACATTGTTCAGAACTGGAGAGCCCCTTTTGGTAAGTGTAAAGTAATTTTGCAGATAAACTGCCTTTTCCTAGGGCCAATCAAAGAGATGCTGGCACCTGGAATTTATTCTAGAAGGATTCTCTCGGGAGACTGCAGAATGGCAGGGGCATCAGAAAACAAACGAAACTAAGTTTTGCTCAAATGCAGCATCACAGATTCCTGAAAGGTGTCTGAGTATTGGGTGATAAGTGACAAGAAACACACTCCCACTTATGAGCCTTCCTCCAGTCCTCAGGAAAAAGAAGAAAAGCAAGAACACAAGCCCTCCATAGAGGACAAAGGAGGACAGCAGCCTTGTCCTCTCCTGCTGGAATTTCGGGGCCGGGGGAGCGGTTCTGATGGTCAAACTGCCCAAAGCACTCTTCCCACTGCTCAAACACCTGTCCCCACCCACTGCTCCTGCCAGGGCTCCTCCCACGGGTCCCTCCCCCTGAGGAACTTTCAGCTCACCTGGGAGAAGACAGAAACCCTCATCCTGTAGCTCCAATTGAATTGTTCCACTTCTCAGAAGTCAGGTGAGAAGTTGTGTCCGCAACATCCCCTGGATGTGGGTTATGGGCAAATAGGCTCCAGAGCGTCAAAGGAAACTTGGGATGCCTGGCCCTTGTTAGCAAGTTTGTTGCTAATAATTAAAATATGGAAGTAGGATTCTTGCTGTTTTAAGAATCAGGGCCCCTCTGGACATGTCTCTGGCTCCTCCTATAGGAAGCTCAGGGAGACAAATGCTATGAGTTGAATTGTGTCTCTTCAAAAGATAGGTCGAAGTCCTAACCCCCAGATACCGTGAATGTGACTTTATTTGGAAATACAGCCTAGGAAGATGTAATCAAGAGAGGATGAAGTTATTTAGTGTGGACATTAACCAAAATGACTGGTGTTCTTATCACAAGAGGAAAAGGCCTGGTGAAGAGGAAGACGAAGCGTGGATGAACGGCTACCGACAGAGCTGGCAAGGCAAGAGAGGAGTCTATTCAGTCTCAGAGAGGGCATGGGCCTGCTGACACCTTGATTTTAGACTTCTAGCCTCCAGAACTCTGAGGCAATACATTACGATTTCAAGCCACCCCGTCTGTGGTCCCTTGCTACAGCTGCCCTTGGAAATGACTATGAGGAAGCCCCGTAGGTCATCCTCTGATGTGAAAGATGATGGACGTGGTGTGCAGGACCTCCAGGGGGCACGGGCCCCCAGAAAAGGCCTCCTCAGAGACAGTAGGCCTTCCTAGCTCCCCTACCCAGTCTCCCCTCTCTTCCACAGACCTTGGATTTTTGGCCCCTGGTGTGATGGTTAATTTTATGTGTCAGCTCGACTTGGACGCAAGGTGCCAGGTATTCGGTTGAACATTATTCTGGTGTGTCTGGGAGGGTGTTTTGGGAGGAGATTAATGTGTGACTCGGTACAGTGAGTAATGCAGATTGCCCTCCCTAAGGCCGGTGGGTCTCCTCCAATTCGCTGAAAGCCTGACTAGAACAAAAAGGAAGAGAGCATGGTCTCTCCACCTGACCGTCTTTGACCTGGGACCTCTGCCGTCTGCTTTTAGACTCAAACTGGAACCTACATTATTGGCTGGCCCAGGTCTCAGGCCTTTGGACTAGGAATGGAACTAATCACTGGCTCTCCTGGCTCTCCAGCCTGCTCACTGTAGACCTTGGACTTCTCAGCCTTCATACTTGTATGTATGTATGTATGTATGTATGTATGTATGTATGTATGTATGTATAATCTATCTATCCATCCACCCACCCACTCACCAAACATCTAACATCCATCTATCTATCTATCTTCTATCATCTATTTCTTTCTATCTATCTATCTATCTATCTATCTATCTATCTATCTATCTATCTATCTATCTATCTAATCTTTCTATCGTCTCCTGTTGGTCTGTTTCTCTGAACAGAAGAACTAATATACCTTTGAACCCAGAGCAAAGCCCTTGAATATTAGGTCCCAGGCATCTCCATGGCTACACAATCTGGCCCCACTCTCTACACTCATCCACCCCATTCTTTTTCTTGCTCATTTCACCCCCGTCTGCCTATCCTTCCTGCTATGCCTCCAGCCTCAGTCTCTGCCTCAGGACCCTCTGGCTACTTGGGGTGCTTTCCCAGAGAACCTCCCATGGCTGCTCCCTCACTTCTCGCAGGCCTCTCACTCATGTGTCATTGCTCCTCAGGACACCTTCCCCGACTCTTCCAAATCGAATGGCTCCCACCCCTAACCTGTCTCCATTCCCGGGCCCAGCGTTATTTTTCTTCATGATGCAACCTGACCTGAGAGCTGTTGACTAATTGTCTGTTTCCCCACTGGAGTGTAAGCTCCTTGTAGGTAGAAACGATGTCTGTCTCATTCCCCACTGCCCTTCCAGGGTCTATGCCTAGGGCTCAGCACAGAGTGGGCACTCAATCAGTTCTATGGCAGGAAAGGAGTGAGGAAGGAATGAAAGAAGGATGGATGGAGGGAGGGGAGCAGCTATCAAACCGGGGCCCTTGGCCCACCATCCACTATCTAAGGATGGCCCCTGGCCTCTGCTCAGGACTACAGCATCCCATAGATTAGCTCTCCTGGAGGAAGCTGCAGTCCAGGGGTTGGAAGTGCCAAGAGAAAGGTCAGCTGTGTAACTCAAAATTAAATATGTATGTTTAACTGGCCCCATTCCCACCCCTACCCTCCAATCTTCCAAAGTAGTAAATTCTTCTTCCGGAACAAGCAGAATGTACTCCCTGCTTGCCTGGGAAGTGAGGCCCTCTCTGCACAGCCTTCACTGGTCAGCCTGATAGCACACATGCACAGACATGATCGAGGGCTTGCTCTGCGCTAGGGTAGGGGTGTCTGGCCTTGTGCATTTCCTGGGCCATATTGGAGGAAGAAGAAATGTCTCGGGCTACACATAAAATACATGAACACTAATGGTAGCCAATGAGCTAAAAATAAAAATAAAAATAAAAAAATAGGTCTCAAAACAATCTCCTGATGTTTTAAGGAAGTTTACGACTGTGTGGAGCTGTATTCAAAGCCATCCTGGGCCACACGAGGCTCATGACTCGCAAGTTGAACAAGTTTGGCCTATGTCTTCAGGCTACAGGAGCGAGCTCACTGTGTGAGCAAAGTACAGTTTAACTCTGTATGATCTGGTCCTCAAATTGTAGTAAATTTAAATCTTTTTAAAATAATTTTTGTGTATAAGCTAACACATGATTAAAAACATTTTTTATCACAGCATGTGGTCCATGTTGGCCTCCATGAAGTCAGTCCCTGATGGCAGAGAATGGTCTAGAAATTTCTACCTGTTGCATGAGGAGGAGCTCCCTGTTCTTTCTCCTGAGCTCTGAGAACAGGGAGCATTGTCCCGGCTTGGGGACACAGGTGAGCTCTCTTCTCCATCTAACAGGAACCCATCAGCCAAGCAACAAGAACTTCTGGTCCCCACGGGAGAGAAGCTGGGCGGGCAGATGTCCTCAATGAGGCGTCTGGCCCTGCCCGTGGGGACTGAGCTTTCCTTCCCCATTTCCAAGTTAAGTGAAGGGTCACCGGGGTCAAGCAGGCACTGGCAGCTCTTCCTCCTGGCAGATCCATAATTAGAAGGAGACAGAGCTTTCAAAGAGGAGTGTTTGGCTCCAGGCACATCCTTGTCAGGCTGTCAAGCAGAAGCCTGTTCTCCATGAGCTATTTTGAGCCACCTTTTCAGCTGCATTTCTGATCCCCGTGGCCTGTGGAACTCCCCTCCCCACCAAGTCTCTCCATCATGACATCACGGAGGCGCCTAGGTTTCGGGGAGGGCCAGACAAAAGGAGCATTTTGTGCAAGATGCCTGAGGGTGGCAGCGCGGGGGCGGCCGCTTAACCCTGCTCTGTACCACCTACCTCTTGCCCAGTGGGCTGTGGGCAAGTACCAGAGGGCAGGGGGTCTAGACTCTGGGAGACATTATTACCAGAGCCGAGAGGTTCAGAGAGTCCTGGCCTAGGAGGAAATAAAGGGCCAAACTTGCTTCGAAAGGATTTCGTGGTAGCCAAACGCAGATGAGCAAGAGGACAGGGTGTGACCTCTGCCACGGTCTGCCCCGCAGAATTCGGGGAGACGGGGGGAAGCCAGGCCACATCCAGAAACACCAGGAAGCACCCAGAAGTGCTCAGCGCCACTGCAGCTGGAAGAACACCCCAGAAAAGGACACTTGCCTTCCTCAGCCCCCAGGGGAAAGTGCTTTCAGGGAATCCTGATGAGTCAGCTTGTAGGAAGTGCCATTATGTCCCCAGGTATCTGCCATGTATGTCTCACATGCACTGAATCCCACCAGCCTGAGCTTCCACAGCTCCCTCAAGACAGGGGCGCCCATGGAGGCTCCTGGCTTTGCACTCCTGGCACTCCCTGGGGAAGCTGGGGGTACGAGCATGGGCCCTGCCGCCATGCTGGGTGGGGGTGGGGTGGGAGGCAGAGAGAGCAGAGTCAGGAAGGAAAGGCCGGCTTCCGTGTCACTAAGTCTCATCCTCAAGCCCGCCCAGCGGACTGCCTGACACGTGGGACAAACACAGCGCTTTCATCCTCCTAGTCGGGCTGGTCCCAGCTAATCGGGGAGAGGGCCAGCCATGCTCCTGCATCCAGTATAACAAAGCCCCTCCCTCACCTGCATCCTGCTGAGAGGGGCACAGGCCGCACTGGGGAAGGACTTTCATGGAGAGAGCACCCGTCCCCTGGGGTTAGTTCCCCCTGCGGGGGATGACCTGCATAGCCAGCACACAGATGGCTGACTCAGGGAGGGGAGTCGAGCCTGGAGCGGAACTGGGGTGCCCTGGGAACACCTCACTGGCTCTCTCAGACTAGCTGTGCAAGCGGACACAGACAACAGGGATGAGCGTGACGACCTGCAGTGTTCCGTGTCACGCATAACGGCTCTAGGAGGCAGAGGCCTTTGCAGGTGAGCAGAGGCTAAGTCTTTACTCAAGAGCCATCCGCGGAGGATGCCACACCGGGCCGGGGATGGCAGGGCCTCATGTTCTGGGGGAGCTTGTTCTGGTTTCTCTACGGCTTTGGTTCTCAAAGCAGGGGAGGGTCAGGAGGGAGGGGTCCTGGACTAACAGTGGCAGCAGCCTCACTTGAGTTGTTCAAAATGCCAATTCGCAGAGCCCCTTCACACCAAGGTCAGGACTCTGGGGCTGGTACCAGCTGTGAGTGATGTCACAAGCCCCCCAGGGCATTCTGTAGCATGCTCAAGTTTTGAAATGTCCTCTCCAAGGACGCCTTAGTGTTGGCGCCCACAAAGCCCCCCTAGGCAGAGTCTAAATGCCCCCACCCGGTCCCTCACTGCAGATGGAGTCTGTCCCTTGAATCCAGCTCCAACTTCACCATTCTAGCACTCACCCCAAACCCATGGAGTCAACCTGCTCCTTGGGAATATTTCCGCCATTCTTCCCTCACCCCCACGTGACCCTGACTCTCGGTGTATTTGATGTCTCTTGTGTGTGTGTTTCCCTTTTCCACAAGATGGTACGTGCCACCAGTTTTTACCTCCACAGGATTCTGACCAAAGGCGCTGGGCACCCCTGTGTCTACAATCGGTCCCACACCCCAAGGATCCAGTGACAGTCACACGCTTCCTGGACAGACACCAGGGAGAACCGGTTAAGCACACCCTTCCCAGCGGCAGCACTGCCAAGAGCCTGGAGCCAAATCCAGCTGCTTTTCCGTGTTGGCATCACGGACCCAGCTCTATCGGTTGTTTTTAATTACCAGAAATAACAACAATCCAAAGGCCTTTGCATCCGCCATTCTCAAGGGACCAAGGGACGTGGAGCTACAGATGGGTTGGCCCCTGGTCCCTGGATGCACTCTGGGAACTTAGCAATACAGATGGAGGAGTGGGGCCCACCCAGGAACCAGGGTTCCCAAGTGCTAATCCTGCTGCCCCTGAATCTTTACGTGGTGATCGTGACCCAGTCCCTCGGGGCCCTGTGATGAAGCGTCTCTGTTCACAAAATAGGGTGGATTCCATCGTCCATTCAACAGATCTTTCCTGAGCTTACAGGAAGCCAGGCGCTATTCTGGGCACTGGGCACAAATAATGTATATGAGCCATAACAGTGTTGGGGGGCGCTTTGCCTGGGGGGTTGAGCGCTATGGCTGGAATCTAGAAAGTGCTATGGCCCTTGGGGAGGCCACATGGGGTCACAGAGCAGCTATCCCTGCGCTGATTCCTCAGGAATGAGTGGGCATTCTGCAGATGAAAGAGAGGGAACCACCTCATTTAAGGAACGGCATGTGTCACCACTGGAGGTGGCAAGGACTTGCAGTGTTTGGGGGACAGCGAAGCCTCTGGGACAGGAGCAGGGATTTGGTCTCGCGGTGGCAGAGTAGCCGTCTGAATGACGCGTTGGCGCTTTTCCAGCGATCACCACTCAGAGTGAAATAGAACCCTCTTCGCAATGAATGATTCAGAGGAGACAGGAATAGAGGAAGGGTGGAGAAGATCCTCTGTCCTTAAAATAAAATGTGCCTCTGCCCTGTAGGGTTTCTTTACAGCACGATTTAAAATGAGAAAATGCAAAGACGTTGGTCAGCCGGGGTCTCACCGGGGAGCCTTCTGAGATCTGGATGGTGCCCACGTTTGGCTGTGAGGAGGTGAGAAGGGAGCCCCAATTGAAACCCAAAGGTGAGTGACAGGGGGCTGGGGGCCAAGGGCCTGAGCTGAGCTGTGGATTTGATCTGGGTCATGAATCTATTGGGCTCCCAAGGACAGACATGGCCACAGTCACAGACCAAGAGCCCTAACCCCAGCAGTAAGCCTGATGGTGGGACTGGTCACCCGGAGCCGGGTTCCTCACAGACGCAGCCCCAGACACCTGTCAGATGGGGTTGCAGGTAGTGCTTACAAGGATAACACATGTTTAAATAAAGGGCAACCAGGGGCAGTGACAGAGCCAAGCCGCTCCTCTTACGGTGACCCTGGGGCCACCTCTGACTTCCAAACTACCACCGGGGTCTCAGGATCTGTCAGTCATTTCCCAAGGTTCAAGGCTCCACTCGTGTCACAACAGCGGTGAGGAGGGTGAGACTGGGTGGGGAGGGGAAACCGACCTGGCTGTGGCAACTCCTCGGCCATGTTAATGAGAAGCTTTGCTCCGCATCACCTCGCTGTATCACAACAGCAGGAATTGATACCACCGCCAATTAGCAGCACAGAAGCGCAATCGGGAGGCCAAGATGCATTCTTAACGGGCTCAGCCAAGACTTGCAAGAAGATGGATTTGGAGCCTTTCTTGGCCCTGGTCCCTGAACCCCTCACCAACTGGGGCTGGTGGAGGGGCCCTGACACCCCATCCCCCACATGTGTCACCTTTGCCGAGGACAGAACGCTTCCTGCTTCCTGCCCTCACCCGCTCTGGCTCAGCGCCTCCCCCCAGGAAGGCACAAGATGCATTGATCTGCGGCTTGGGGACCCCGGCCGTCCTGTCTGAGTTCTGCACATGTTGCTCCCCAGTGAAGGTGAGAGTGTTTCTCACCATTGCCTCTGCCCAGATCCTGTGGTGATAGAGAGTTGTCAGGAGCAATTTCCTATTAGGGCCAAGTGAATTGCTCACTCAGCCATTAAATCTAATACTAACGATGATAGAAGTAATAGCCTCACATTTACAGTACCCCTCTCATCATCATAATGTGCAGCCATTGCTCTCAGGCTTCCCTCCCTGCCTCCCCTTCAGGCGTTCCCGCACCAGCTCACCTGCCCACCTGCCCAGACACCAGTGTTGGCAGAGTTGCTGGCAAAAGCAGGGACACCCTGTGTGTGTGGCCCGAACACCAGCAAGGGTCTCCTGGGTGAGGACTGTTGGTCCTGCCCCACCCCCCCACACACACTCTCAGAAGAAGGGGCAGGACCCCAGGAACCAGCAGTGACAGTGCAGAGTCTGGGGGAACGTGGGAGGAATGTTTGAGTGTTGAGTCCTGGGTTGTAGACCCTCTTCAGCCACAGAACCCTGGGGGACCTCGGGCAAGACGCGGAACTTCTAGGCCGTGTGGGAAGCTTCTATGTAACGTTAGTGGTTAACTAAGCAGATATCCCGAAAGCCTCCGGAAGTCTGTCCTGCCTTCATGCACCTGGGAAGGGAGTGGGAAGAGGCCATGTGTCCACTCAGGGGTGGATGTCACAGTTCTTTGCACTTAATGACTGAGACCCTCAAGCCGGAGAACGGACGTTCTAACAGCTGGGCTGACGCACTGTATGGGGCACAGCCTTTTCCGATTCGGTTCCCGGGACGCGCTTGGCTCTGAAATGCGGAGGCTTTTCTCCTCCCCGCTGTCCTCGGAGACCCCTGGTCTTTACGGCTGTGTTTGGAAACAGGGGCCTCTGCACTCCAGTGTGCTTTAACTTGAGCAGGGGCCTCGTCCAGGGTGGCTGTGGGGAGGTCAGGAAGGACAGACATCCCCGTGGAAGTGCCCAGTGCTGATCTGAGGAGCTGTGGTGCCTAAAGTCCTCAGTGGGAGAGTGAATGCGGTGACTGCTCCACGGAAGGTGGTCAGATTTCGAGAGCCGCGCCAGTGGACATTCGGCTCTGGACAGCGGGGAAGGCACTAGTTGGAAGCGAGGCGTGTCCGTGGAACCAGGACAAATGTCACAATGGAGCGCAGGCACTTCCTCCCACATGCTGCGTGGCTCCCATGGGCGCAGGGAGCTCGGAGACCGGTGCGGAAGTGGGTAGCATGAGGCTGCCAAAGCCTTTCTTCAGCTTTAAAAAAAAATTTTGAGACTTACAGTCAGAAGCCAACTGCCACTCAGGTCACATGTACTTGGAGACCAGCGGTGTCCAACCTTTCATCTTCCCTGGGCCCCCTTGGAAGAAGAACTGTCTTAGGCCACACATCGAATACACTCACACTAACGACAGCTGATGAGCTAAGAAAAAATATTGCATAAAAATCTCCTCATGTTTTAAGGAAGTCTACGAATGTGTGTTGGGCTGAGTTCAAAGCCGTCTTGGGCTGCATGAGGCCTGCAGGCCGCGGACCGAACAAGCTTGCTGCAGAAAAAGTTCCATTTCTGTGTGACACACATTCGGATACGTTCCCTCCTTTAAACACAAAATGCGGGTTACGACCCACTAAATGGCTTTCATGACACATGAATGGGTCTCATGCCACAATGTAAGTCATTGCCTTCGACGCTCTGAAAAGGGCATCACTGGTGTCTAATTCTGTGGTTTGAAACACGGCGGGGCAGGTGTCCTGCTTGGCTACCTGGTCATGCCCCAAGATGGCCTCCCCTGGCACGGCTGGTGGGGTTAGTGGGCAGGGGTCTCGGGCACTGTCTTGTTCCCAGGACTCCAGGCCGGATGCTACTTAGACTACGTGCATGCAGAGTGATCTTGGGCTCCCCCGGCTCTGCCCCAGCTGCACGTGTGCCCAGCTCAGAGCCGCTGCTCCCCTGGATCCTCAGCAAGAAGGAAGGAGAGGGAAGTCAGGAGGCGGGAAGCTAGCGGCCAGCACCCAGCAACGCCGGGCAACCAGCAACAGCGAGTGCCCGGTGAGACATCGGGGTCTCCCTCCCCAACTCCTCGTGGCTCCTGCTGCTAGCAGCCCCCGAGGGTGGGACTGCAGAGGTGGGAGTCAAGCTTAGGGGCTCTGGGAAAGGGAGAGTCGTCGGTGCAGGGATGAGCACAGAGTCCCTGGGGAGCCGCTAGTGGTACCCCATGCATGCCTGGTCTCCTAAGTACTGACTGACAGAAGCACTTCTCCGCGGGGCTGTTGTTGGCCCAGCGAGGGACTTATCCCCACGGCTGGCCCCTCTATCCTTCCTCTCTGTTGTACCCGGGGAGAACTTCACTCCCTCCCCAGGGTCCTGGCAGAGCTAACGCTTCCCTGTGTACAAGGTGCTCTGGGCAGAGCCGTGCTTCGGACACATACTTAGCTACTGTTGTTCCACCTAATGAAAGGCGTTTCGTAATTGCAATGATTTTATAACAGCTGTAACTTTTCAGCACGACGTAGCATCTGTTTAATGGAATTCTGTGGCTCGGAGGAAAATCAAAGCAGAAGAGGGCGCACTAACTACCATCGCCTTGCTCTAACTTTTTCTTTGAGACACTCAGAAATATAATATATTACCATCCAGGACTAGGCTGACCAGGCGTCCTATTTTAAACGGGACAGACGACAGCAGTACTGTCCCGTTTCAAACAGTAGGTGTGGTCAGCCTCCTGACACCTTGAAGTCAGCCCAGTTGAGACTAGGCTGACCATACGGACCATTTCAAACAGGACAGTACCATTGTTTTCTGTCCCATTTAAAATGGGATGCCTGGTCAGCCAATCCAGGACACGTGTGCTTATAGACAACTGAAAGAACATTTCCATTTATATGTGACATGCATACATTTAAGTGGCAGAGAATGGAAAGCCATCTATCTATCTATCTATCTATCTATCTATCTATGTCTATAAATAAATACAAATATACATAAAAGTAAAACATATATATTTTAGCCCAGAGAACAGTCTCAGTGATTACATGTAAAAAGAGGTAAATCTTTTGCTAGGAATTATTTTAAGATTTTTTTTTTTTTTTGCTTAAATTAGAAAGTAATGCCTCGGATTCTGTGGGCTGACTGCCAACAATGAGAAAACCAAGATTTAGGGGACCCTCGTTGTATCAGGACCAGACTTGGGCTTTGTCGGTTAAGATGAATGGTGGTTTGAAGGGTGTTGGGGAGGCTGAAGGCTTTCTCTCAGTCATGGATGGATGTTGGACTGAAGGAGAAATGATCTTCCTGATATTTTTAAACCCACTCCCAAAGACCCCACTGCCCTGTGCCCAGGACATTCATCTTGGATGAGAATATGGCAGGTGGCTCTCATTAGAGTCTAATTTTCCAGTTGTAAGATCAACCAGATTATAAAATACCTTAGTTAAAATAAAAAAAAATTCAGTACCTGCCATGGTTTTTGTTGTTCTATTTACCCTGTCTTGCTATTAACCAGAATGTTTGCATATTAACATTGAAAGGTTAATTTGGGATGATTACTCTAAGTACCATAAAAAGTCTTGACTGCTTCCAAATATTTTTTTAAAAGATTTATTTTATTGTTTGACACAGAGAGAGAGAGAGAGAGAGAGAGAGAAGGGAGAGGGCCCAGAGCAGTCTCCATAGCTGTACATCATCAGTCACCAGAGTTTCATTCCACACAGGTGGATGTGGGGCTGAGCAGGGCGGGAACCAAACCCGGGGCCTCCCACATGGGAAGCACACCCAGTTCAGCATATGGGTCCACATGGACTGGGACCAGGACTCGATCCCAGGACCCCGGGGCAGCAAGATGAGCGCTTAACCTGCTGAGCCATCCCAGCTTCCCCTGCTTCCAAACAATTTTAAAAGTGCATTTTATATAGTGCAGTTTTATTCTGAAGGCACATATGTTGCTCTTTAATCTTTTGAAAATTCATCACCCCTTGCCCCAAATCTGGTGTTCAGTGACTCATACTACTGACTCCCTGAGCACAGTCTTCGTAAACAAGTAGTTCTCTCCAAAATCCATTGGAGTGACCACCAGCCTTATCAGAGGTCAGGACTGGAGATGATAAACAACATGAGTATTTGGAGTGTGGAGGGAGAACACTTAAACAGTGTCCCCTTTCCCGTAGACGGGGGGTTGGTCTAGCAATTGCTTGTATCACCAAAACCTAATTCTCCTATGATGCTGTGACTCAGAAGCCTGCCTTCTCCTCCTGAGAACACTCATTCCCCAGTCCCACCCTGTTCTCCCCACTGCCCCAAAGCACGAGCTAATTCTACTTAAATGAGTCAGCCTGGTTGGGTGGCTTACAAATGCTTTCATCACAGGGCTTCCTGGGCCAAAGTAGAAAGTTCTTTCTCATTCTCTCTCGTTCTCTCTCTCTCTCTCTCTCTCTCTCTCAGCATTAAAGCACAAGGCTAGCCTATATTAAATTGATGAGTTCTAACATTATCCACTATATGATGTGTTTCAACTCAGAAAACAAAGATATCATTGTCTGTTCTCTCACCCAAACCACCAGAGACTATGAACGTATGCATCTCAATACGCTGAGCTCTTCTAAGGCAGGACAGGGCAAAGGAGCTTCCAGAAAACAAGCCTCCAAAGATGAGATGCCAAATCATTGGAGGAAGAAAAGCTGACCCAAGCTCCTACCTTTGTATGTCTTTGCTCCTTCTGCTTAGCCACCTGCTCTGAAGACTTCTTCCCTATTCTAGGAGGGACATGGCGGGGAGGGGGGATAGGCTGCTGGTGGCCCAGCCCACCCCACACTTGCCACCTGGCAAGGCGGGTGGGAGTTCTGGGTTCCTGTCTGCTGAGAGTGAAGCAGCCACTAGATGAGAGATAAACAGCCTCCCAGCTCTCTCGGAGGAGAAGATGCCAGGCCTTGGAGGAACGATAGTGGGGCTGACATATTCTTTGTCATCTGCTTGCCCTACCATTGGTGGCAGGATCCAAGGACCCAGCTGAGAAGAATAACAAGGAAAGTCATGTTCTTGTGGAAATAGCTTCTGCGCTCCAAGGATTCTAGTCCACACCAACTCTGTTTAGGCTCTGAGATTTAATTAGCCTCATTAGTAGTATAAATATGAACGTTAATAGCTTTGCCTCACTCCCAGTGACTGATGGCATGCCTCCCAATGAGCTCATGGGCTTCAGTCACGTTCACACTCAAGGTGCTCAGCATACGATCCAAGCAACTCTGACTTTTGTTGTAGATTTTTCCAGGAGAGTCCTTTCAACGTTCTCAGACTCTATGTCCTGATTTGGGGATTCAGAAATGATGGGCACTATCACTCGTGGATCCTTACTCCCTTCCCACTGTGTCCTCAGTCTGATCTTAAAATGCCAGCTGCTCTGGCTTTTTGTTGCCTCCAGAGGTATTCTGGAACAGAAGCGATTTCCGAGGCAGCAAGTGAGAAGAGGAAGAAACCCCACACTGAGCACCTGCTATGTTCCAGGGGCTTGCCTCCCAGGAGCCTCAGAGGGTAGACATGACTATCCTTCCACTTTACAGCCAAGGAAATTGAGGTCAGAGTTGAAGGAGCCAGAAACGGAGCATAAAAGTTCCAGACAACACAGCTCCTGCCCCCAAAATATGCTGCTTCCCGGCAAAACAGGTGAGCGCCTGGGTGTTTCCTTGTTCTGTAATGTTCTTCTTGTTCCTCAGACCCAAACATACACTCTGTGGGGGCAGCCGTCTTGTCGTTACAAAAGGTAACAGCCAATTAGAGCAGCCACTTTGCTTCTGTGTGGACTTGGTTTCCTGCCCCTGTTGGCTTCCTGCTCTTACTGGCTCCCATCACACCCAGGAAATTTGGGGCGTGGAGCCAACCAAAGCTGCCTCTCCCAATCCACTCTGCTGCTGTAATAACAAACCATAAAATTAACTAAATTTCACTACGGTGTAATGTGCAGCGTAAAAGTGGTGGCAGTGTGTCTGCAGGGCAAAGGAACATTCCGCTCAAATCAGTTCCTCTTTATTGCGTTGCCAAACATTTAACAATGTCTCTCCCACAAAGCCGGAGAGAACGCACGAACAAAAACAGAAGGGTCATTGGCAGAAGTGCTGCAGATACCTGTCCATATATGCAGGCATAGGTGATGTGGGAATAAAAACTGACAAGGGCCATGCATGTCCACACACATGCACGCACACACACCATATCCACACAGGTCCCCTGGCTATGAAAGCACACACAGCTGTGCACATGAATACCCAAATGCATGCACACAAATACACAGCTGAAACAGTGTCCATATACCTGTGATGGATACATTCATTTTGACTCAACATGTGTGCAAATGGAGTCACATGGAGAGGGATGTGTTTCATTCTTTTCATATAAATGTCACCAGGAACCACCTGGTGGAATTCTGCAATCAACGGCATCCCAGGGGTAACAAGCTCAATCCACGTCCAAGTAACCAGGTTTAAAAGCGGGAACACTCTTCTGACCAATTGCTAAGAAAAGACAGTCAAGGTAGACAGCTTCAGTGGTTTCCACGGGCTCAGCTTCAAAATGATACGACCAGTGGGGTCTGAGGCTCTGCTTATAACATAGTTCCAAGCTGCGTAAACATTCCTTGCTCACTAACAGGGCTTCACTTGCACTTTGGGAGAAAACGGGTATGTGCAAGAACAGAAAGTCACTCACAGTGACTGAGTGAGTCTGTGACTGGGAGGGTCTGCCTTTGCAAGAAGTCCTCCTCATTGTCTGGCCGAATTTCTTCCTGGAGCAAGAAAGCCCATTTCCTCAGAGGGTGGGAGAGAACAGCTGCTCACCACCCTTTTTATGTGGATACTGTACAATCCTATGGACTCAGCTCTCGGATGGCCACGTCCTCTCTGAAATTCACTGACACATCCGTCCTCTACAATGTCACAGATCCCCAGCTGCATACTGTGGTGAAGGCGCATGCTTAAGTTCAATTTCTGCAAGGATGGCTGAATTGGAGGCTGCTGTGTGCCTTGTCTGGAGCACTGGACTAGGAGTCAGGAGAGCTGATGCCAGTTCTGCCATCAGTATAGGAACTCTGACAAATACCAACTTTCTCTTGGCCTCTAAATGAGGCAGTGACACTTTAGCAGGTCGGTAAGCCCGCCACCCCTCAAATTCGATGACCTCAAGTTGTGTTGAAAGCCATGGGGGAAAGGCAAGTGCCACTCTTGCTTTTATGGAAAACGGCATTAGAAAGAAAAAGAATACCCCTGACGCAGTCAAAGACAGCCAGCTATTATGCCTGACGAAATGCAATGGGTAAGAAGGAGCTCTCTACACTTTCAGGACAAATTGGCTTAAACACATGGCTAGTGCTGTAATTGCTCAGATATTTACACGGTGATTAACACCTTCCTCCTCCAAATAATATGAGGAAGTCTTATAGACAACCAGAGAGCTTTCCTGTCTAACACCACGGAATGTCTAACAGCGCTCAAAATGCAACCAGTGATTATTTAGTGACCACATTGTAAATATTGGGGTACGAGGAGTGGTCTGGCTCGGGGGACAGAACCCAGAACAAGACACAGATCTGCCCTCAAATAACAACTGTGGAGTCTGATGAACCCAACTGCCCACTTCCCTCCTTTGGCATTTTGCTCCCATCATGTAGACAAGAGACATCTATTTCTTCTCCAAGAAGACACATTGCTGGGCCCCAACAGCATCATAAAGTGACACTTGGGTGGTGGGCTGTGTCCATGTGACAAATGAGGGAAGAAGGATGACTCACATTTCTGCTAGTGAAATGACACGGACCACCCACCGCTGTTTTCCAGGCCAGAAGATGCGATGGCTGGAGAGGAGGAATCAGAGGCCACAGAACCTTCCACCAGGAGATGCAGATTCCACCAGAATGTTGAGAAGCCCGGGAAAGCGAAGGACCCCACATGGACTCTATTCTGATTCAGGTGATTGGTTGTTCAGCTAGTAAGTACAGGGCAAGCAGCGTCCCTGTCATTTTCCAGGCAAACTGGGACCCAGTGAAAGAATGTGCTTAACACCTGGAATTATAGAATGTTAGAGCTGGACCAAATGCCAGGCATCTTCTACCTCCCCCTCTCTTGCATTTTGTAAGTGAAGATTCCAAGGCCAGGTATGTGAACTTGTTCTCTATTGCCCTATCTCCAATGTGACATGTCCTACCACACCACAGCAGCAAAACAAAAACAACACAAAACAACAAAAACACACAAAAATGTATCTCATGAACAAATCTCTCAACCTGAACCTAAATTTAATATCAATTCTCAATCATATACTCCATAGATCAATTTTCCATGTTTTAGCCCATGAAAAGATTTGTTGTAATTAAACCATTGAACTAGAGATTCCTTCCATTCTTCCTTTCACAGATATTGTGTGCCTACCATATAAAAGGCATTGATAGAAAAGGCAAGAGCATTCCATTTTATCAAAAGTAGCAATAATGAATGTATTTGCTTATGTATAAATAAATATTTCTTAATATTCTCTCTCTCCTCTCCCCTCCCCCAATATAATAATTAGAACTGATTAGATCTGAGTTTTCCATCTTGTTAGCTTGGGGCAGGATCCTCAAAGGCCTCTCCCTCACTTGGTTTAGATGCTCTATTATGTACGATGCCTACATTCATGACTTACTGTAGCAAGCCTGTGGAAGACTGGATTTTCACTGGAAGCTGCTCTGAAAACATTGAAAAGAGCTTCTACGTGATTCTTAACTAAAAGAACTTGGCATGGAAGCTGAACCTAATAATGAAGCCTCTTTTTTCACCCTAGACACCATAATGTATGTGCACGTCATGTATGATAAACAATAGAGTATTTCCAGACCTGGAATGGAAATATGCAGTTCCCTGCCTGACTACCGCAGGGCAATGATGATGGAGTGGAATTCCAGACTCTGCAGATCCCAAGTGGGTTCTTTTACTGCTCAGGTCTTGTCTACTTTTACTTTGGACCACACTCTGAGTCTATGAAAGAGCCCTAGTGGTCTAGTTGAACTAAAGGGGTGAGCGTCCCAGGATAAGCCACAGCACACACCTCTCACCCCTCTTCATTAGATGACGTCCTCGAGTTAAAACTGGGTAAACATGAACCTCAGTACTTGTCCAAAGGAAAGCAAGGAGGAGAGGCCAGGATGAAGGATGTGTGTGAAGAAAAAGGGGAAGGCACTGTTGCTAGGCAACCAGACCTATCCACCAGAGAGGGGAGGGGCTTCTGTGTCATCGGCATATAGATGAGCCTCAGATTCTGCTGAGTATCAGCTGGTGGGTTCTCCAGGTTCACGTCTGCCACCCTGTCCCTGTCCTTGTCCCTGTCCCCATAACTGGCAAGCCACGGATTTACTGTGCCCCAAGGGTAGCTTTGCTCAATGGAGAAAAGCAGTAAAAAGGGGTGGAAAGAAGAATGGGAGGAAGCAAGAACGATGGGAAAACACACGAGTCAAGACATAGAAAACAATGAAATTCTCTTCCACAGCATCATCCCGCAAGTCCAACCTTCTGCCTAGGCTCTTAACTCTTCTGCGGACCCCACTGAAGTGAAGGGAGACGGTTAGATCTGACCTTGGGGGAAGCTGGAGAATCTTTCAAGAAACATGAGGCTAAGTCTGCAAAGGACCAGAAAGCAGGAGGTTTGTGAGCACTGTTTGTACCTTGTTTTGGGAACATGGTGCATACTTTCTCAGCAGTTTTGCCTCTTTACTTGCACTTCTGATTTTCCACGTGTGGCACTTTGAAGAAAGACAGTTCAGAGTGGGTGGGGACTCAACCCTAGCTGGTGCCCCTCCAATGAGACAAGGATTGTGAAGGGGAAGCTGGGATGGCTCAGCAAGTTGAACACTTGTCTTGCAGCTCCGGGGTCTGAGGATCAAATTCCAGCCCCAGCCCGTGCGGACCCATATGCTGACCTGGGGAGTGACCCCAGTTTAGTTGTCACCGGGGTGAGACCCCTGGTCCAGTTCCTGCCCTGTGCAGCCCTGCCCCCACCTGTGGAGTGAAACTGTGTAGAAAACTAATGACATGCAACTATGGAGACTGTTTGGGGCCCTCCCCCTTCTCTCTGTCTCTCTCTGTTTCTCTGTCAAAAACAATAAAAATAAATCTTTTTTTTTTTTTAAAGGACTGTTAAGAGTTGGAAGGACTCGTGACCTTTATCAGCACTGACTTAGAGATGAGCACAGCTGGGCATTTATTTACCAGCACTGAACCAGTTCCTGGGACGGAAAGGGAAGAAAACAATAGCAACTCGAAGCTTTCTCCAATGAGGCCTTGGGTCCTCAGCCTTTAATACACCATATTTCATCTCATCCAAGGCAGCAATAGTAGGGTACACTATAATTTTCTGTACAACTAAGGGGGAAAAAATGCTGGCAATTAACTACGACAACACATTGATCGTAAGATGCATTCAGTTCAGAGATATTAAAATGGGAGGGAAAACGTGTGTCTTAGGATTGTTAAAATACAGTAAAACCTAAGTCCCCTAAGATGGCATTTAAGCCCTCCACAGAACGGGCTTACCGCTTCTGGCCTCACATACTGCCCCTGCCCCATGGACCAGCGCTCCAGCCAGGCCTGACTCTCCTTCTTTCTTACTCTCGCCTCTTTCTGCTCTGGGCTGATGCTGCTCCTTGGGCCTGGAAGGTGACCCAATGGCCCCAGCTTCCCGTCTCTGCCTGCACCGGTCCCCATACTTCAGTCATTCTCATTAGGGCTCTTACCCTGTCCTTTCACAGCACAGTTCTGGGTGTTTCAGGGTTTGGTTATGAGCCCCTTGAGGAAGATTAACCAACCACAGTTAACGTTTAATGCCAGACATAAATATAAATGTATGCTACGTACGTTTCATAGGCAAGCGGGTGCTACTGTTGTCTAATGAGGGAAATAAGGTATAGAGAGTAACTGCCATATTCACACAAGCTATTGGCTAAGTATATTATTTCATTAAAATCGGATTCAAACCCAGGCCTGGGAGATACCACTGCACCCATGTTTAATCATTTTGGATCTTAGTGGCCTAAACCCGAGCATTATGGGAGAGGCGTGAAGTGAATCCTCAGAAAATGTGAGTGACATGAATTGGCCGCTCGTGGGTATTTCCTGTGGCGTTCATATGGTTTTGAGGACACCCTCTACTCTTGCTCTGTTGCTTACTATTCCTCTTCCCCATAATATAAGAAAAATCATTCCTGCTGTTAGGCAATTTATGATTATAAGTAACACAAAGCCCGTCGGACATTACTGAAAACTAAAGAAAAAGGCAACTTGATACAAATCATAATGTTGGGTAAAGGTATGAATAACAATGCTGATAATAACAATAGAATTCATGAGCCATGGTAACACTCTGGCAAGTACAGATTCTGTGAATAGAATGAGTTACACACAGATTCAGGTTGGCGGTAAAGGAAGAAGCTTCTGTGATGGTTGCTGTTGTCACAATGTATTAAGCTGGGCTTTAAAAGACCATGCCATAGGCAACTGTGAGCATTCATAACTGTGAAGGCGCAGCTCAAAGCTGGAGTCCTGTTTTTATCTGGCTTAGGAATGTTTGTGGGTACAGATGTGAGGCCAGAATTTCTACTGGTCACCTCACAGGCCAGGGTGCGGGTGACCTGTGAGTTTTGCAAGTTGGTTTAAGGAGAAGGGAGCCCTTTTGAGCCTGATCAGACTGGTACGAGCTTCCTTTCAGAAGACGTTCATGAGGGGACTGAGGAATGGTGGCATGTGGCAGAAGTCTCCTAGGTAAGGGTAAGAGGAGCAGTATTCAAAGTTCTAGGGTTGAGGATCCATTTAAAAGAGTAAGATTGGGATGCTGGAATAGGTCAAAAGGTTGAGCGTTTACCTTGCAACCACAAGGTCTGGGAATCAAATCCTGGCCCTGGCCTGTGCAAACCCATATGCTGAACTGTGACTCAACTGGTAACCACTGAGATGGTGCTGAAGGTTCTCGCCTCCCATGCGGGAGGACCCCCAGTTTGGTTCCTGCCCCATATGACCCCACATCCACCTGTGTGGAATGAAACTATATCACAACTAATGATGTACAACTATGGAGCCTGCTCTGGGCCCTTCCTCCTTCTCTCTCTCTCACCTCCTCTCAGACAATAAAAATAAAAAAAATTTTTTAATCACTTAAAAAAAAGAAGATTATTTTTAGGGTCAGAAAAACATACTCTAATAGAAGAAAAGGAAGGTACTTTGAAATCATAAAGAGCAGATAGGATGCACTCTTGTGATGGGAAATCCTTGGATTTAAAACCTTCGATTATAGTAAAATCCACACATAAATTGAATTATAAAACCATTTCTTAAGTGTCCAACTCAGTAGTGTTAAGAATATTCACATTGTTGTGCAACCATTGGCACCATCCACCCACAGACCTCTTCATCTGGCAAAACTGGAACTCTGCACTGGTTACATAATGATGCCCCCCTTCCCTCCCACCAGGTCCCGGCAGCTACCCCTTTACTGGCTGTCAGGAAAGTCCTTTTTAAACATGCCACTTCATAATCATGATTGCACCGCTCTTTTAGGGAGATTGAAAGTCCTAGAATGTTTGTCCTCTGGCTTAGAGAAGACCCTGCAAAGCGAACAAGTGGGAAACAGAGGCCTGCCTCCGAGTACACAATGGAGGATGAAGTATACAAGCAGGCACTACCTCTAGTGATAACACTTAGATACGCAGTTGTCACCCTAGCTCACTCCCACCCAGCATTTTCGGGACACCCACTCCAGCTTGACTACGGAGCCTGTCAGAATGACACAGGAACAGCAGGACACACTACAAGCCTTCTTGAAAGCACCTGTCCTTCCCCCTGTAAGGTGAGTCACCAGCAATGAGCACATCACCAGTGTCCCGAACACAGAAAGCATGTTGCCAATGGGCTACCCAGCATCAAGGCGGGCTTGGTGCCCTTCAGCTCTTGGGGAAGCAGCTGTTTGCCCCACCGTGTGGCCTCTGTGCACCCCCACAAAGGATGGGAGAAGGGCCAGCCCATGTGTGGGTCTTCACATTTCATAAGATGGAAAGTCCAGAAGAATGCTGAGCTTGCTGTGGGACGGAGGAGACCAGGGCAATAAAGGACTCCCTTCTGGTCTCAGCTCCTACAAAGACCTCATGCCTCGCCTCGTTTCTGCATTCAGCACCAGTACCGGCTGGGATGGCCCACATCCAGACCTCTCGCCCTTGCAGCGTCCGCCTTTACTTCTCTACCCTCTTCTCTCCTGTGCGTTGTTCACTTATCTGCACGGTTCGTTCGATACAGGTTCCCAGCAGCTGGACATCCAAACTTGTTGTGTTTCTACCTCTGTCCTCAAAGTATTGTCATGTTCACTTTCTGGATCACAATTGAATTATGTGTCAAAGAAGGGATGAGTGGAGAAGTTACTTTTCAGTGGAAGAAGTTACTTTCTGAGGCAGGCAGGCAGGCAGGCATCTGTAGTGACAGACACTAAAGCAGGGAGAACTCCTCCCCTAAGGAGAGGAATGAGGAGCGCCATGGATTTGATGCCCTTCCTGAGGCACCTTACCTCAGCGTTCTGTACTTAATAACGATTTCACCCACTGGAATAGGCACCAGCAACTGATAAATGCTGGTGAAATGAACAAACGGACAAATGTACACATATATTTGGCCAGATCTTAGATCTTTAAAGTAACTCCTTTTGGCAATGGGTATAGATGTGAAAGTAGGGAATCCCATTGCTGAGCAGAGTGATTAAACAAATAATCCATGAAACACTGACATTAAACTCTAGACTCAACGCTTTAAGACTGGTCACTCTGACCGACCAACATTAGAATCTCAGAGCCTGTAAAAATATACGGCATTCGTTAACTAACTTCTCTGCGAAATCGACATTCCAAAAGATCATCGTTAACCTCAATAAATGAACAACTCCAAAAAGTTATTTGGATAATGGTGAGCTATAATAATTTTTATATCCAAGGGAGCTTGCGTTAAACATTAATAGTTTGTTATTGCTTATCTCTTGAGGGCAAGGAAGCTCAAATTTACCCAGTATAGTGAGCTCTCTGATATAGAAAGACATGCTGTATCTCATCTATACTTACAACTACTGTCTAGTTTGCTATGAATCTCTGCGGAATGAATGAATCTGTCAGAACTTGTGGGGAGGGAAATGAGAGAACCCATAGTTCTGACACACACGAGTTCGGGTCAGTCGGTTGCTCTGGGAACTCCATGGAGCTGGGCCCCCTGAATTATCTGGGCTCCACCAGCCAAGCCCACGTGGGAACTTCCCTCCAACAACCATGATTACATTATGCTCCTGGCAGGCCCCCAAGGGCTCCAGGGTCTCACCCCAAGAGTAACACGCCTGGCAGTGCCAGCCTAGGCCTGGTCTTGCGAAAGAGCCCAGCTGGGCCATAAATTGTGCCGACAAAGATAAAGACACACATTTTCTCTGGGCTCAGAGGACTTCAGCGTGGACATTACCCTCCCCTGTCCCAGGCCGGCGTGGGCATTCCCATGGCTTCCCCTTTTCCTGTACCTTTTCTCTTCTCCCACTCTCACCCTTTCTCCTCTTTCCCCATCTGCTGTGGGAGCCATAAGGTTCCTAGAACTCCCAGTCAATGGAGCTGCTTATCATTCCAGAGCTGGCCCAGCCGGCTGTTTGTTGGGATGACCTTGGAACGACCTTCGCTTGGGTTGAGAGTCTCTGCACTGCTTGAACCTGGTTCCCACAGACAGCTGCAGGCTGATGAAAAGCCCTCGGGCGGAAGCCAGTCGTCGAGATGCTGCAGCTTGCTACCTGGGTGACTTTGGGCCAGTTGTCTGATCTCTCTCTGTACCTTTGAAAGTAATGCCAAGCTCACAGGACGGTGGCCAGCACCCAATGAGATAACTTGTAGCTTTTAATTAAACTTAATATTTCCAGTGTGCCTTGAAGGTTACAAAGCACCGGCACATCTTTGGATCACCTAGAGGGAGGCAGGGAGGCATTTTAACTTAGGGTTTCAGAAAGAAAAAAATTAAAAACTACAGTTCAAAAATCTCCTGGAATGTAGTCAGTGCAATGAGAGATGCCAGCCCAGGCTCTCGGGTTGCCCGCTTCGTGCTAATTCCGCCCCGCTCTCTGGAAAGCAAGTCCGAGGACTAGGATTTCTGCGGGAGGCCCACTGCTCACACATGCCGAAAAGTCCACATGAAAATCACACAATCTACATTGTTATCCACTTTGGGGCCCTAGGTTCCAACCTGTTTAATTTCTTGGACCCTCTGAGGGGACGTGGCTCCCTTCATTTTCACATGGCACCTCGGTTTCCCTCATCTGCCCCCTGAAGCAGCAGCAGGTGCCATGCTCCTACTGCAAGTGGGTAGGATTATGGACGGTCCTGGCTGAAGTCCCTTGAGACACTTAGCGATCAGTTCTGGGTAAGTTACACACACACACACACACACACACACACACACACACACACAATTTTTCTAGGAGTTTGAACTGGTCTAAGCTCCTGGAGGAAGTGCGCTTGCAGAGCTTCGGGTAGATATTATTGATGAGCTGTCCATCCGAGCCCTGAAGGACAAGGTGAGAGATATTTCTGATTGGCAGTACAATAGGTAGTGAGATTTGGAAGATGACATTAGTGAAGAGCCAGAGGAAGAAATAAAACTGCATCCCTCTGCTGACCTTGGAGAATATGATAAAATATAAATAACATAGCCATTACCCTGATTCCTTGTTTTATTTTCTCTTTCTTTCTGATTGCCACTTGGGATAATTAACTCAGACAAGAGCCACCCGCCCGTTGCCACCTCCCTGGTGGAACGACTCAGATGAGGTAGCATCAAAGTACTCGAACACAGAGAAAGAGAGGGCAAAGCCAGATCTTTCTTTTCTTGCCCGGAAAGGTTGCTGGGAAGAACTCAAGGGCCATTGTGGGGCAGGAAGCTGGGATGCGTCTCCATGACAACTGCCCAGGCGCAAGGCCAGTTTCATCACCTGGAAAGACGTGAACGGAGTGTCTGTCAGGAAGTTCAGATGCTCCTAAGCATGAGCCTGTGTGTGTGTATGTAAGAGAAAGAGAGAGAGAAGTGTGTGTGTGTGTGTGTATAAGAGAAAGAGAGAAGTGTGTGTGTGTATAAGAGAAAGATAGAAGTATGTGTTGTGTGTGTGTCTATTAAGAGAGAGGAGCATGTGTGTATGAGAGAGATTGTGTGTGTGTGAAAGAGAGAAGCGTGTGTGTGTGCGTGAGTGTGTGTGTGTGTGTGTGTGTGTGTGTGTGTGTGTGTGGTGAGTTGGGGAAGTGGAACAAAAGAATCTAGAAAGAGACTAGGACACTGACAAAATCCACGCCGGCTCAGTGAAGACGTGTTCCTAGAGATGAGTGTTTGCTGCCCCTGGAAGGGCTGTCCAGGCAGGAAATGTTGGGTCGGTCCCAGAAAGAGAGGCCATCTGAGGGTCTCCCAGGGGGACAGGTGACGTGCTTGTACAAGGGGTCTGCACAGCATACCCGAGGTCTGGGAGGGAAGGCAGCTGCCCAGCTCACACAGAAGAGGTACAGCCTGCACCGCCTCCGAGACCCTCACTCTCAGCCCTCCTCGTCTTTGCATGGGCTTCAGTGTAGCCTCCTCCCCTTTTCCAGTCTTTCCAGACAGCATGAAATGCCTGGGGCGGCTCAGTGCTGCCAGATTTCCCCTGCAAAGAGGCATGAACCCAGGACAGCTGGACACTAGGATTTAGGTGCCTTGCGAGGCACGGCTCTGCCGGGACTGGGGTGGGAGAACGGCCGAGAGGGGGGGAGGCGGAAGTCCCACTTGCCTCAGTTTCTTCCTCTGGCTGGTGCTAGAGAAGTGATTTACGGGGTAGAAACCTGCCCTTATCTCTCAACTGCCTGTTACCCAGTGGACAAGATGAAGGTGGGGAAGCCAGATGGCCAGGGAGCAAACTCTGGCCCTGCTGCTCGCTAACTGCACAACCTTGTCCAGGGAACCTCTTTGCCACAGTTTCCTTGTCTTTAAAGACCATAACAACTCCCCACGTTGGTCTCAGGGGCTGCCATCAGCGCCCCCTGCAGCCCTGAAGGCGGCCTCGTGTGAGGACATAGCTCTCAAATCCACAAGAATGTGTGTGAGAGGTGAGGAGATGCCTGTCTACCTTCTCATTCCAGACGTCTCAGCGGCTCAGTTTCCCAACCATTTCCACACCCTGGTCTACGCAGAAAGGTCCTATTGGCAGTATATGCTGAGGGAAGCTGGGGAGATGGCTCGTAGAGACAGGCAGATGAGCCCCAGGACTCTGGCCATGCCAGACCCCTCCGGATGGTTCCTGGGCTGTAGAATCAGGATCTAGGTACAATGCAACCAAAAGAGCAAAGCCAGCCCAGCCCCCAAAACATGGGGGTGTCGGGTGGAGGCAGATGGGGAGAGACTCCAGTCCCTGGGGCAGGGGAAATTCTGGGCACTTGCTAGGATTATCTGACCCTACGAGAAAGGACAGATCGGAGGCAGGGCTATCCTGATGAGCGCAGACCATCGGGGGGTCTGCCTGGGGTCCTTCCTCACATTTCCGGGTCACTTACTATGGGAAGAAGTTGAAATGACCATGTGGAAGCTGTCACCAAGCCCACCACACACAAACAGGGACAGGATGCTTAATGGGGGGTGGCATCCCAGGTCGGGACCCATGCCTGTGTGACCCCCTTAACACACCTTCCCAGGTGTGCACGTGCGCTTGCGCACCTGTAATGCGGGAGTAGCTAGCTGGATTCTCCATCCTGAAAGATAAGCCAAGAACCATCACATCACGTCCACAGGGAGACACCCACTCAGGGGCCAAACATGTGAGTTTTTCTCGAAAGGTTTTTATTTCCTTCAAAAAAATAAAAAAGTCATTTAGGTCTTTTTTTTTTTTTTTCTCCCTCTCTCTCAACAGCACCTTTCAACCCAGGAGCTGCCAAAGAAGTTATAAGCCAGGGCTACGTATAGACCCCGCATCACTCAGGGCTGAAACATAGAGAGCAGAAACCCCTGCACCTCAGTTAGGGGAGGAGAGCAACAGAATCCAGTCAAAACAAGGGGCTGGCAGGGGGGAGAGGTCACTACATGACCACCTGAGTGGACAGGGGGCACAGGGAGGGTTACCACGGTGGGCACTGCCAGGGACTGCAATGCTTTTGTGGTGGAAGGAACGACCTCCTGCTCCCGGATGCAGTTTATCATTTGGAAAGGCCTCCGGGGACAGGAAATTTGATAAACTTCCCATCCCAGTGTTTCACGACCCTGACAGCGAAGGAGCTCTTCCTAATAACTAAGCCCCAGTTTAAATGCATTTTGCTCCTGACATCCTCCGTGGAGCCGGGAACAGCTGGTCACCAGCCTCTGCATAATAAGCCCGCTTATATTGAAGACGGTTATTATGTCACTCCTCGCCCTTTGCTTCTTGTTAAAGGAACTCCAGCTTCTTCATCTTGGCATCAAACGCCCTTCTTCTTTGTCTCAACTCAATCTATCATCACCCTCCTTTCCTTTTTGTAAGTTATATTCTTTCTCCCGACCTTGCAAAATTGGTGAAGCATGTGGAAATAGCATTCCCCTTGTACCAGCATAAAAATGGAGGTGCCCGTATCAGGGTTGGGGGGAGGGAAAGAAATGTGTTGTGTGCCTACCCTGGTCAGCTGCCTGCTTCCTCTACATTCTTCGCAACCCCAGGCGGTATCTTAACTCCAAATTCACACACTGGGAAAGCGAGAGTCAGAGAAATGAAGTTATCTGTTCAAGATGATCTGGTTCATAATCACCACAGCGGAGGTTTGAATTCATCACTCTCTATTGATTAGACCAAGAACAGTGCCTTAAATTCATTCAGGGAAATGTGAGTTAAAACCACCATGTGATAACCACTTCACACCCCCTGGGATGGTTATAATAAAAGACAATGGAATACGACTCAGCGATAAGAAAAAATGAAATTCTGCCATTTGCAACAACATGGATGGACCTTGAGACCATCATATTAAGTGAAATAAGCCAGACAGAAAAAGCTAAGAACCACACGACTTCACTCCTATGTGGAGTATAAAACTGAGAGCAACAAAGAAACAACATCTCATGGACAGTCAATAGTTTTGTTGTTACCTGAGGGTAAGGGGCGTGAGGTTGGGGGAGGAGGGGCAAATATAGGGTGAAAGAGAGCTGATTCTGGGTGGTGAGCACATATTGTAACCCATAAACAAAGTACTATAGAATCGTACACCTGGAACCTTGTAGTTTTCACTAACCAATGTCACCCCAATAAACTTAACAATTAAGCAATTTATACAAAAAAAACCCCCCAAAAAACAGACAGACAGTAGCAAGCATTGGTGAAGGTGTGGAGAACGTGGAACCCTGAGACATTGCTGGTGGCGATGTAAATGATGCTGCCACTTTGGAAAAGTCGGACAGTTCCTCAAACGGTTTCACGTAGATTTACCATATAATCCCGGAAATCGAACTCTGAGGCACATATTCAAGAGAAATGAAAACATATTCATGCAAAAACTTGCGCACAAGTGTTCCCAGCAGTGTTATTCATCCTAGTCCCAAAGCAGAAGCCACCCAAACGCTCATCAAATGCGGAACGGGTAAGTTAAATGTGCTCTATTCACATAGTGAAATATCGTTCGGCATAAAAATGGATAGAGTGCTGACACATGCTACAATGTGGACAGACCTTGAAAACACCGTGCTGAGTAAGAAGCCAGTCACAAAGGACCACATACTGTCTGATCCCATTGATAATGAAAAGACTAGAAGACGCAAATCTGTAGAGATGGAATGTACAGTGATTTCCTAGAGCTGGGGGGATGGGGTTTGATGAGGGTGATGGCTAAGGGCTGTGAGGTTTCCTTTCACAGTAGTGAAAATGGCCTAAAATTGATTGTGCTGATAGTTGCACAACTCTGTAATTACACTAAAAATCATTGAGTTGTCCTCCTTAAATGGGTGAATTACATCTCATCAAAGCCGTAAAAAAGAAAAGGAGGGGGCTTTACTAAATCCTAAAACTCTGCTTTTTGAAAGTTTGGGAGGAGAAGCTGGGATGGCTCAGCAGGTTGAGTGCTCGCTTTGCAGTCCTGGGGACCGAGGATCGAATCCCAGCCCCGACCCATGTAGACCCACATGCTGAACTGGGGTGTGTCCCCCGTTCAGTTCTCGCCGGGGCCTATGCAGGAGGCTCCCGGCCCAGTTCCTGCCCTGTGCAGCCCCACACCTACCTGTGGAGTGAAACTATATGGAAAACTAATGTCAACTATGGAGACTGCTCTTGGTCCTCCCCCTTCTCTCTGTCTCTCTGTGTCAAAAAACAATAAAAATAAATCTTAAAAAATATATATAAATAAATAAATAAAACAAAAGTTTGGAAATGCTTTGTTCTCCCAAGAATTGGACCATGTTTCTGTAAAACAGGTCCTTAAGTCAAGTTCTGGACTGTCCTCATGACACTTGCCCATCGCTGCCCACCTCAGCATCTCCAGTGGCTGTCTGAGAATGGGCATTGGCTCCAGCATTCTGGGAGAGAAGATGCCAGGCCCAGGAAGAAGGGGGTGATCAGGGCCCCCTCATCCAAAGGTGTCTGTCCAGGATATGTGCCTTGAGGAATCCCACACGTGCCTTCCCACCGCCCATCGAAGGCAGAGGAGCAAAAAGCAGGCACCTGCTCAGACATGAAGTGAGTCAGGAGCCCAAGTCCCTGCCACCTGCCAGAGCCAGGTCCCCAGGTAGCAAGAACCCTGAGCCTCGCAGCCGGAAGCTCCAAGGGGAAAGAAGCGCCCCCTGCCCCTCACTTCTGCCTCCATAGGTCACTTGACAGAGCTCCAGAGAGAATGAGAAAGAGAAAGAGGAGGCAAAGGAAGACGGGAGAAAAGAGCATGCTGAGATCGGTTGGGAAATAAAAGGGGGCCAATTCCCTCTTATTAAGCCTGTTATTAGGCTGTGAATCAAATCAAACCACAGGACTTTCCACTTACAGAGTGCTATTTTAAGGCTTATTAGACTATATTAGGATTGGCACACATTTGCACTGACATAACATCGCCCTTTAATTGGAGTGAAGGGCGAGGGGCTGTTCTCTAGCGGAGGCCCCTGTGAGGAGGAACTTGGTATTCTCCTCACAGTTTTTCCACTTTCCCTGCTGGCGGCCGTCCAAGGGGCCGATCCGGCCTGTAACCCATTCAGATCCCAAACACAGCTGTTCTCCTCCTCCTCCTCCTCGCTCTCCTCCTCCTTTGATAAGCTGCCCGGAGGCCCAGCGGCCCCTCTGTTGCATGCACGCAGCCATCAGCAATGAATGGGTCTTTGGTCCTTGGAGCTGTGGGTGCCACCAACATGCGAGGAGAGCACCAGGGAGACAGGTGGCATCACCTCCCTGATGCCAGGCAGTGTGGACGCCAGGCTGATGGCCGTGGGAGGTGTTGGGGTTCCTCGGGGGGCGCAGCTAAAGACAGGGATTTGGGGCTGGAAGCAGTGCTGGCCTGGGCCTTCGAATCTCCTTCCCTCCCCCTGACTCAAATGCAATTGCTAGACTTTGGGAAATAACGCCTCCCTGGCCAATCCCTGACCGCCCCTCAGGACAGCGGGTAGAGGGTGAGCAGGGAGGACCTGTGGGGAGGAGTCCACACACTGGGAACAAACGGAGCACTGCCAGAACCACTTCATCTGATCCTCTGCAGCTTCTGGTGAAGACAGGCATATGATGCATCAGCCCATGGTCAAGACCATGGATTCCAGGGGAAGCCGGGATGGCTCAGTGGGTTGAGTGCTCGTCTTGCAGCCCAGGGTCCAAGGATCAAATCCCAGCCCCGGCCCGTGCAAACCCACATGCTGAACTGGGGTGGGCCACCAGTGTGGCTCTCCATGCAGGAGGCCCCCACCTAGTTCCCGCCCTGTGCAGCCCCAGGCCCACCACTATGGAATGAAAATATGTCCAAAATAAATGATGTACAACTATGGAGATTGCTCTGGGCCCTCCCTCTTCTCTCCCTCTGCCAAAAACAATGCAATAAATCTAAAAAAAAAAAAGAAGAAAGAAAGGAAGGAAGGAAGGAAGGAAGGAAAGAAAGAAAGAAAGAAAGAAAGAAAGAAAGAAAGAAAGAAAGAGAGAAAAAAGAAAAAGACCACGGCTTCCAGAGTCAGACAGGTCTATCTCCAGCACCTGGCCATGTGTTCGACCTCCTTTGTAAAATACAGCTTCCCCTTTCATGCAACGGGGGTGCCCTTTCCTACTGCTTTGAGAATTAATTGAGGCAATGCTGGTCAGTGGTGAGTAAGAGGCTTAATAACAGGAGGGCCTCTTCCCCTCTCCTCGGCTTATAAGTCTCAAATCTCTCTACTAAAAGGCACCCTAACAGCGACAGACCTCAGCAGACAAGTACATTACAAAATAACGCCGGGAAGAGAGACTTCAGACATCTTGGTGCAGAGACAAGTATGTATGAAATACCATTTCCCAAAATATTGCTCAAACATGAAAAAAAATACCCCGGATTCCTTAAGATCTTCCACTCCTATATGTGAACATCGCCTGCTCCCACTTGCCAAGACTCTTGGCTTTACTCTGATGCCTTCAATTTCCACACTTGTTTTTCAGCTCTTCTGCCAGAACCATGTGCTTGTTTATTTTTACTACATCTTTATGACGTTTCTACTATAGCAATACGTTTTTACATTATTAGTTTTATCAAATAACAGAATGTCTGGTTGGCTGGCAGAGAGTTATTGGCCTAATTTGTATGGCTCCATCCCAGAATACTTTTTGTGGTTACTTTCTAAGTTGTTCTTCGATCCATTCTTAAAGATGTGCTGATGCCCTTATTAACTCACAGTTGAGGGCTCATTGTTATAGCACAACCTTCGCCTCTGTGTGTGGCCAACTGCTATCATCTCAGGGCTATTACTTAATCACAGGTTTGCGTACTTAATTCTATGCAATGGAAAAATGTTGGAAAAGTTGTCTACAAATCTAGTAGTTGTAAACTGAATCTCTTTTTCACATTCATGAGCGAGCCCTCCCTGCTGATACATATTAACACACCTTAAAATATCTGTTTGGCAAGTTCAGTGTAGTTGAAGTATTGAATTTCCTGAACCTGGAGGGAAGCCTTATTACAAAACAAGGGGAAACAGACAAAGATGACCTAGTCTCTGCAACTAGTAGTGTCCTCTACTGTTCTTGACTCAGAGTCTCGGAATGACTTGGTTCTACCTTTGAGAGGCAGAGAAAGCATGCACTTGTCTGCCCCAATCCCCACACTGATCAAGGAGGGAAACTGAGGAAGGACTGGGAGAATCTTGCCTGGCCCTGCAATGGTGACCAGTTGTCTTGTTCTCTGCAGGGAAGGCCCTCGTATCTGCCACTACAAGTACGTTGTACTTCCTGAGGGCTTTACATGTCCTGGACGTTTGTGTTCTTTTCATGTCAGATGTTTCCCTCATGAAGCCCAAGGCTTTTTTCTCTTCCCTACCCCAACACATGTCCTCATTGCTCACTGACCCCCCAAGAGCTCCACATCAGTAAGAGTGGGGACCTCCTGGAATGTTTCCCCAAGAGAACATCAAAGGAGCAACTGTCACTGCTAAGCATGTGCATAGTAAGGGCTTAAATCAGGAATGAGCTCAAATTCACAAACATGCGTTGTATTACTGTGGACCCATGGTCCTAACAATTAACACAGGAAGAGTTTTAATTTGAAACACACTAGGATCTAGAATCTTTTTGAGAGCTTGGTTATCTGGAGCCGAAGTGCTTGGAATTCACATTTCTACTGCCCTGCCACGCTAGCTCTTCTTGTTCCATCAGGGGACAGAACATGCAGATGGTGGAGGGTGGCAGGCTAGAGTCTTAACTAAAAACACCATTTTATCAGAATGCATTGTCATTGCCATCAGCGTTGTTTAGCAGCAACATGTGTAAGGTACTGACGTAGGAGCAGGCTGCTTAGTGCTTGGCTCTGTGGGTGTGTTTGTTTGTAAACATATACGTGTGTCCCTAATGTGCCCCTGCTCTGCAGATGGTTCTAATTAATCTGGGCAAGGCAAGCTCTTGGAGAGAGATTCTTTTCCTTCAAAAAGGAAGATATTCTAAATCCTCCCTCTGCTTAGCAACCAGTGCATACAGATGCAGCCGAAGCAGAAAATTAGAGCTGTGGTCTGAAGTCCCACAGAGGCTTCCTGGGAGGCAACTTGCTGAGAGTCCCAGGGGAACATGGAGAAGGTGCCCGAGTTTTTTCAGCGGTGGTAAGGTCCCAGGGTGAATGAGTCTTTGAATGGCTTTGAAACAAAGACTGGCAAAAGATCAGGCAAAGGCATGCCTTCCACTATTAGACTTATTTTGGCAGTACTTCAGGATCCAAGCACCCCTTCTTTGGATAAACCCCTCCCATTAAGTGAGGTCTTGGTGGCAGCCACAACCCAGTGCCTCTGGCAGTTAGGACCCTGGGCTAGTCAATGGAGTACTGATCCGAAGACCTGTGGATCTCCAACAGATGTGTTCTGAAGGAGGCTTCTAAACTTCAGGATGGCAGTGGTGAGTCACAGCAAGGACAGCACTTCCTGCAGATGGTTCTTGCTAACAGATGGCTGTCACACCTCCAGCGGCCAGTGCCCCGATTCCTGTCCTTCATCCTAGCATGCTGCTCCGGCTACCCACCCATCTGGAAGGCCCTGATAATCTTCCCCAGACATTCTCTTCTTGAATAACATAACCCTAGTCAGTCTCTGTTAGTCGCAACCAAAACATCCTAACTGATAAATCCCCAAGACATCTGATGTCATATTTCATTAGCTGAAGGGGAGCGTCCCACTGGCTATGAGCAGAAAATGTACCCAGTAGCAATCTCCACGTCTATACGACAACAAGACAAATGAGATCATCAAGTGCTCAGCAGACTCTTCCATTCACTCAATTAACAGTTATCCAGCACTGCCCATGTGCCTGGCACTGTTCTGGGTACAAGGGATATATAGCAATGGAGGAAATCTATGTTCTCATGGGGTTTATATCCTGGTAGCAATTGTAGATAGGCATAGAAATACCTCCTACGTCAGGTGATTATAAGTGCTGTGAAGAATACATCCTGAGAAAGGGGGACAGACAGTGCCAGAGGGTTGGGGGTGCTTTACATAGCGAGGTTAAGGAAGGCTCCTCTGAGAAAGTGACATTGGGACTTGAAGAAGGAAGGGGGCTAAGTATGTGGACATGTGGGAGAAGAGAATTCCGGGAAGAAGGAACCCAAGATGCAGACTGCGTAGTAGGAATCTAGGGACACACTGAAGAAATAGCCAGGAGGCCAAACGTGGCTAGAGACCACCGAGCAAGGAGAAGAGTGAGAGGTGAGTTCAGAGAAGGAGCGGGAAGCCCGTGGGAAGGACCCTGAGAGCCACTGCAAGAGCCCCGGGTTTTACACTGAGTGAGATGGGAGCCACTGGAAGATTCTGAGCACAGGAGTGACACGAGCCCACTGATGTTTTAAAAAGCCCACTTCGATTTCTGTACTGAGACTAGACTTGGTGTGGGGGAGGCTCAGAAGCAAGGAAACTAGTGAGGAGTTTGTCACAAGAGTCCAGGCAAGAGACAACGGTGGCTTGGGCTAATGTGACAGTAATAGAGACGATGAGAAGTGGTCAGAGCTGGCGTGCAGTTCCAAGACACATCTAGCAGGCCTTTGTAACACATTGAATGTACAGTGTGAGAGGAAGGGAGGAGTCAAGGATAACTCCAAAGTGTGGCCAAAGCAACAAGAATAAAATTGCCATTAACTTACTGGAGAAGACTGGAAAGGGGGAAGGATTTTACAGAGAAATCAAGGCTTTAATGTTGGGCATGTTAAGTCTGAGGGCTTTATTAGACCTTCCAGTAGAGATGTTGAACAAGTATATGGGTATGTAAATGTGGAATTCAAGGAAAGGACATGAGGCTGGAATTGTGATTTGGAAATCACCAATGTCTAGGTGGTATTTGAAGATAAGGAATAAAAATTAGACCCCCTAGGTGTGAGTTAAAGAAAAGGATGGGTCCAAGGATAAGGAGCCCTGACATCTAGCAAAGGGGTCTGAGAAGTAGCAACTAGGCAGGGAGGGAAAGAGAGGCAGGGGGAAGGGAAGGAAAAGAGGAGGGGAGGGGGAGGGAAAGAGGAGGAGAGGAGAGTAGAAGAGAAAAGAGAGAGAAAAGGCAGAAGGGAACAAGAGGGGGGAAATGGGGAAGGAGACAGAGGAGAGAGGGACACACACACATCCTCTAAGGCCAAGAGATAAAAATATTTAAATAAGAAGGGGATACGATCTCAGAAAGACAACTAATTTTACAGCTTAGGAACTAGAAAAAGAACAAATGAAGCCCAAAGTTATCAGAGGGAAGTAAAAAGTAAAGGTTAGAGCAGAACTAAACAAAATAGAGAATAGAAAAATAGAAAAATAAATAAATAAAACTAATAGTTTTTTTAAAATATCAACAAAATTGATAAACCTTAAAGTAGACCAAGAAAAAAAAAAGAAAGACTCAAATAAAATTCATAAATGAAAGAGGAGACATTATAACTGATACCACATACTCAAAAATAAAAAGGATTATGAGACTACTACGAATAATGGTTTGCTAGCAAATTAGAATACCATAGAGAAAATGGATAAATTTCCCTGAAACATAAAACCTAGCATGACTTAATCATGAAGAAATAGAAAATCTGAACAGACATAACTAGTGAGGAGATTTAATCAATAATCACAAACTTCCCAACGAAGAAAAGCCACAGCAGATGGCTTCACTGGAAAATTCTACCAAACATTTAAAGAAGAACTAATGCCAATCCTCTCAAACTCTTCCAGAAAATGAAGAGGGGAAAACATTTCCAAACTCATCTTATGAGGCCAGCATTACTCTGATATAAAGCCAAACAAAGACACTACAAGAAAACTAGACCAATATCCATGGATGAATATAGAGATGCAAAAATCTTTAACAAAATATGAGCAAACTGAATTCAATAGCACATTAAAAATAGCGACCATGACCAAGTGGGATGTAATCCCTGGGGTGTAATGGTAGTTTAGCATACAAAAATCAGTCAAGGTGATAACACATTCAAGAACATAATATAGCAAAAGATCTCTTAATAGATGCAGAAAAAGTATCTGAAAAAAAATTCAACACCCTATCATGATGAAAACAGTCAACAAACTAGAAACAGAATGAAAATGCTTCAATATAATAAAGGCCAATTTTGATATAATCAATGTGAAAAACTGAAAGCTTTTATGCAAAGATCAGAAACAGGTAAGGACGCTCACTCTCACAGCTGCTACTCAACATTCTACTAGAAGTTTTAGCTAGGAAAATTAGGCAAGAAAAAGAAATAAAAGGCATTCAATTTAGAAAGGAAGAAGTAAAATTATCTCTATTCACAGATGACATTAACTTATAGTGGAAAACCCTGAAGATTCCACAAAAAAGGTTAGAACTAGTAAGTGAATTCAGCAAAATTGTACGATACAAATTGACATACAAAAATCACTTGTTTCTACATACTACTGATGGCCTATCTAAAAAGCAATTTAACAAAACAATCCCATTTATAATATTATAGCATCATAACAAATAAAATACTTCAGAATAAATTTAACCAAACAGGTGAAAGACTTGTACAACGAAAGCTACAAAGCAATGAAAAAGGAAATCAAGAAATCAAAGAAGACAAAAATGGATAGGAAAACATTTATGCTCAATACTTACTCATAGTATTATTAAAATGTCTACATTACCCAAAGTTGGTCTACAGATTCAATGCAATCCTTATCAACATTGCAATGGCATTTTTTATTTTTTCAGAAATAGAAAAAACAATTCTAAAATTCACAAGCAAACACAAAGGTCCCTTGATAGCTAAAGCAATCTTGAGAGGGAAGAACAAAGCTGGAGGTATTATACTTTCCGAATTTTTTTATTTTATAAAACTATAGTAATCAAAACAGTATGGTAATGGCATAAAGACAGACATATAGACCAATGGAACAGAATAGAGAGCCCAGAAACCATCCTTGCATATGTAAACTTATATACAGTCAAATAATCTTCAATAAGAATGTCAACTCAAATCAGTGGAACAGGGCAGTCTCTTCCATAAATAGTGTTGGGAACACTAGATATCCACATGGAAAAGAATGAAGTTGTGCCCTTATCTTGAACCATACATAAAAGTCAACTAAAAATGGACAAAACCTAAGACCTGAAACTAAAACTCCTGGAAGAAAATATAATGAAAAGTCTTCATAACATTAATCTTGGCAATGATTTCCTGGATATGATACCAAAACACAGGAAACAAAAGTAAAAATGGACCAGTAGGACTGTATCAAACTAAAAGCTTCTGTACAGCAAAGGAACCAATCAGGAGAGTGAAAAGATAATCTAGGGCATGGTAAAAAAGATTTGCATATATCGGATAAGGGGTCAATATATAAGTAACTAACCCAAAATGCATAAGAAATTCCTAAAACTCAATAATGACCCCCCACCCCACCCCATAACCCCATTAAAAAAATGGTTAAAGGACTTGAATAGACATTTCTCCTTAAAAGACACACACATGGCCAACAGGTATATAAAAGGTTGCACAAATCATCAAGGAAATGCAAATCAAAATCACAATGAGAAAATCACACCATAGCTGTTAGGATGGCCATTATAAAACAAACAGACAGACAAAAACAAACAAAACCAGACAATAGCATGTGTTGGTCATCATGTGGAGAAGTCAGAATGCTGGTACAGCCATTATGGAAAACAGTATGGAGGTCAAAATTAAAAATATGATCCTGTCATCTCTCTTTGGGGTGTTTATCCAAAAGAATTAAAGACAATACTTTGAAGAGATATTTGCACTCCTTTGTTCATTGCAGCACTATCTATAGTTTAGGTCGAAACAACCTAAATATACATCCCTGGATAGAGGGATAAAGAAAATGTGGCATACATACACAATGGAATATAATTCAGCTCTAAAAACGAAGGAAATCCTGTCATGCGCTATAACACGGGTGAACCTTGAACACATTATGCTAAGTGAAATCAACCAATCACGGGACAAAATGCATGATTCTACCTCTATAGGTGTCTAAAGGAGTCAAACTAATAGAAACAGGAAGTAGAATGTTGGTTGTCAAGGACCGGGTTGCGGGTGGGTGGGTGGTATTGCGTTGCTATCCAACAGACACAGACATTTCAGTCATGCAAGATGAAGCTGTTCTAGAATACTACCGTACAACACGGTGCCTATAGCTAACACTACTGTACTGCACACTTAAACAGTCGTTAATAGGGTAGATAGCATGTTATGTGTCTTTTTACTACAATAAAAAAGCGTTTTTAGAGGAGCTGATCATTTTAAGTGGTAGAGCAGTAGCTAGGTAGACCAGGGGAAGGACAGGGCAATAACCACCACGCAGCAGCAGAGGGCAGATGCAAGGTTTCAAGGGAGGAGGGAGGATGAATTCGGGGGTAGGAGAGCAAAAAGGGAGGTATCTGACATCCCTTTATAAAATGCACTAACAAAATCAGTATGTCTGGTTCTCTAAAGAACTCCTTGAGAAAGGGAAAACACGCTCCAGGTTAAAAGTGGGTGAAGATATTTTTGAGCCGGATCTTAGAAGCTCTACCTGACAGGTGGGTGAAAAACTGGGAGTCCATTTTCCTTCCTAACTGTGCCTCCCAACAGGCCTGATTTCCTACCCTGGTGCTCAAGTGTGAACGCGAGAAGCTCATTCGCGGCTGTTTGTTTAAATGGCGAGGTGGGTTTATAGCAATTTAATCAGCAGCATTAATAATGTCACCTAAGCTTAATGATACCAATTAGAACCACAGTAAACATCGCCAAGCAGCTTATAAACAGTGATATTAAAGATGAACTTCCTGTCTTCGGTCATACTGTTGGGGGGGAAAAAAAAAAAAAGAAAACAAAAAAACACCAAGAGTACAAGCGTTCATGTTTTAAATCAGGGGTCTCCAAGCTACGGCCCGTGGGCTGGATGCGGCCTGCAAGGCCCTCTCATCCGGCCTGTGGAGACCTTTTTATCTGAATAAAATAATATTAAATAAATAATTAAAAACAACATCTATGTTTTGATTCTTTTTTATTTGGACCTCAAGTGTGTAGTCGGCCCCCAAACTGCTGTTTGATAGTTAATGCGGCCCGCGGGCTGAAAAGTTTGGAGAGCCCTGTTTTAAATATTCCTCAATTTCCAGTCCTACTTGGAACCAAGAACACCCTAGAAGGGCACACCCTTATCAGGGAGTAGCTGCAATATTTTCTTTATCATCCAAAACTGTTTTGGTTGTCTCCCAAGGACAGATCTGAGTCCAGTGCTGTTAGCCACCATAATGGAAGTGGGACTCAGGCAGGAGTATTATAGAAGCATCAAGCAGAAGCAAGGACACAGCTGGATAATTGTTCTAACCCAGAAAATATCCTCACCAAGTCCTGAGAAGACCAGAGGTGAGCAAAAGTCATTTTTAACGGTCAAACAGAGAACCTATCAAAGCTCTACTTCAAAGAAAAAGTCGGAGGCAAAACTGAATTAGAACCACTTCTCTCTGCGTGGGCCTCTCATAGGAAACATGGGACGCCGCCTTCTTCTTCCTTCTGACCATTTTTCGAGAGTCCAGAACGCTCCACAAGGATTCACACTAGACAGTGGGGAAGACAGGTGCAGGGGAAAGAATGCCCACGGGGAGGCTGTGTGCACACCTGTTCCAAGGGCTCTACTACTACGGGCAACCACCTGCTGACGAGAGATGGGGCCTCCATTGAAAAGGAGCAGCAGAACTCACCAACTGCTTCCAATGCAGCCAGAGGAAATGATGGCATCTGTGAGGAGGCTGCCGGGAGCCAGGTCAGCGTGGCCCAGAGCATCGTGGGTGTGGCTGCACCCCCCATGGTCCACGGAGGCCGGAGCACAGCGCCCGCTATCCTTCCTGCCCTCCTCACCTCCATAGTCCCCGCAGTGAGGGGCTTCTTTCACCAGGAGCATCTGACTCAGGGAAAGCAGCTCTTATCCAGAATCCAGCTACACGAGAGAAGCCCCAAGGCCACCGTGTCGCATAGATCTCAGGCCACCATTCACATGCTCTCTGTCAATGGTGCCCCCTGCAGTTGTGCAAGAGGTTGATCCTGAATCCATGTCCAGTTTGGAACCTTGACCATGTGCCCTTCAATGAGTCGTCTCTTTACCCAGGGAGCCTGGAAGAAGAGAGGCTCCATCAGCCAGAGCCTTTGACATTTCACTTCAGGCATGCGGGGGACACAGAATGGGTCCCCAGAAAGAACAAGGGGGCACACCTGCCCCTCATTCAGTCCGTGGAACGCCGGCCTGCTCTGCGCCTCCGACATAGCCCGGCTTCCCAGTCTCAGCTCCCGGGTGGCTGCGTGCTCCTTAGGGGGAGTTCACTGCGGTGTTTGGAAATTGCTTTTGTGTTTTTATAGATTTGTGCGCAGGCCCGGTGGTCTCAGAACTCTGCAGGCAATGCTAATAAATAAACAGCACTGCGCGGCCGAGCCTCAGTTAAAGCAAAGGATTTTGTTTAGGTCCAAGTCACAGAAAGAAGTTACAGGGACATCATACCAGCAAGTGGGAGGCTGCTGGACACAGAGCACTCCAGTCAAAGGGAGGGACAGCCGTTTATATTTATACGATACATAAGATATATATTACACTTATGTAAACATATAAATTTATATATACAATGATATAAATATATATAAAATATAATATATAAACCATATGTTCCACATATACGAATATATAGATTTATATACATATATAATATATAATAAATATATTACACATATATAAATAAACATATATAAATTATATAAATATATATAATACATAAAATATATAAACATATAATATATAAAATATATAATGTATACTATGTAACATATATTACATATTTTACATATATTACATATTTACATATATTTTTATATCAATATATGAGAGCTGTCTGGAAAGTATTCAGCCATGTAATATGAGAAATAGAGGCATTTATAGCTGGATTTTTTCCAGACAGCCTTCATATATATAATATATATATTTTTTCCCTTGGCCAGCAACACACCTCAGCGAGATGAAGATTTGTGAACAAGATTCCAATTTCACTGCCACCGCTAACTTGTTTTTTTAGCCTCCCAAACAAAGTCTTTCTCTGGCTGCATCTATGTGGCGTCAACCATATGGAAGGGAATTGAAAAGTTGATTTAATTATCCAGGTATTTGGAAATGTATAAATTCTTTTCTTTTTTTCCCCCACTTCCAATTTAGCCCAGATGTTTGTCATCTATAGAAAGTGTCTGCGACTCAGGTTTCTCATCTGACAACCAGGGGGCATTCAAGCTCATTAATCTCAGGGGATGTCCTATCTAGTAACACGTGATCCTGAAACAGTGTTCAGACATACAGGGGAAGAACAAACCTCTAAGAGTATGGATTGTCGGGAGAGCTAGCTGGATAGCTGCAGGATCTCTAGGTATTGTAGCAATTGGCCAAATAACCTGGAGGAGCGTGTTGGAGGAGAAGAAATCTCGGTGAGGAGATGCCTGTGTTTTATAAAGTGCTCCAGAGTCAACTGCCGGATCTTCAGGCAGGGCCATGTCAGAGGTTCCTGGCTATTATTCATTCACAGTTACTTCCTTAACTCATGTGTCCATCCAACAAATACTAAGTTGATATTACTATATGACAGGGACTCTGGTAGGTGCTAGAGATAAAGGTGAGAACATGTTTTTAAATTTTTTCTCTTTCCTTTTACAAACGAGTAATTAACACTTGCGGCAAGTCCTGGGAAGGAGAGAAGATGGAAGCAGCCATGACAATGGGTACCAGTGGGTGTGTTCTCACCAGCCTAGCTGGGGTGGGCTTCCTCCAAGATAGAGCAGGGGAGCTGAGAAGTGAAGGGTGAAGAGGAAGACGCCCCAACCGGCTGTTCTGGGAGGCAGGCAGGGCCCAAGGCGGCGCCTGGTATAGCCAGGATCTTGTAAGCCACATAAATGCCATCGGGTTTGTTGTGAGTGCAAGAAGCAGGCACTGAAGGGTTCAGAATCTTAAAGAGGAAAAACCACCCAAATCAGAAGACGTCTTAACCAGCCAGGTGGCCTCAAGGAAGCCATGTGACTGCCCCAATCTCAGTCTTCTTGTCTAGAAAAAGGGTAATACAAGGGGCTTCAAATTTAGAGCTAGCCCGCCCTGGACAGGCATGTTCCTGTTTCTTTTTAAGTTTAGCTCCTTCCTAGTTCTGAAGAAAAAAAATAATCAAGGTTTCTAATACCATTTTGTCGGTTTCATTCGTTTGTGGCAGTGATCAAAAGAAATAATGCATGCAAATGCATTTTGTAAAATGGAGGGTCATATAGCCTAAGGTATGGTGATAACTTCTGATCTCTTCCCCTCTGGCCACAGGCCCTCCCATCTGGTGTCCCTCAGTGTTAAGATAGAGAAATGGAGCCATGCCTGCATATCTATACATATGTGTGCGTCTGTGCCTGTGTATCTGCATATTTACCTCGTTACCTAGATCTAGAGAGAAGGAGGAAGGAGAGAGTTGGGAGACGGGCTGCAGTTCTGTGGTATTATTTACAGGGAGGGAGGTGATCCTGAAAACTGCTGTGTCCCCTTGGGAGCAGTGACCTAATCAAGATGTATAATTACCTGCCTTATCTAAATGAAAGCATCATTTGAGAAACAGTAATGGGCCTCCGTGTGGCTTCAATTGCCACATAGTTCTCAATTGCTATTGAGTTCTCATTTGCCATGGAGTTCAGCTGCTGAAGGGTAATTATAATGTTTAACAAATATATCGCCTTCAGGGGCCTGACGTTAAAGACGCAACATCCCTTTTCTCACCCTACAAAATTACTCGGCTCTTAGGACCAGCGCTACACACCCCCCAATCCTGGATGCCTTTTCCTTCTTAGCTCGCATTCCAGTATCAGAGGGCAGGAGAGAAATCAGGGTCAGAACTCCCAGATGGGCCTGCCCCTCACAATAAATAGAAGTGAGAGTGCTATCCCTCAGGCCTTCCTAGTGAACCCCAAGAAGGCATGGGAGAATATACTCTTGTCAATTATTTTTTAAAATTTATTTGTATTGTTTTTTTGACAGAGAGAGAGAGACAGACAGACAAAGACAGAGAGATAGGGGGAGGGCACAGAGTAGTCTCCATAGTTGTACGTCATTAGTTATAGTTTCATTCCACAGGTGGGTGCAAGGCTGCACAGGGCAGGAACTAGGCCAGGGGCCTCCTGCATAGGTCCTGGCAAGAACTGAACTGGGGGCACCGGCACACCCCAGTTCAGCATATGGGTCTGTACAGGCCTGGGCCAGGATTCAATCTTCAGTCCCCAGGGCTGCAAAGCAAGCGCTCAACCTGCTAAGCCATCGCAGCTTCCCCTACTCTCGTCCACTATTGACCTCCCCTCACAGGTCCTAGACATCCTCCCTTCCCCACAACACCAAGGTAAGACTTCAAAGATCCAAGCACATATGGGGTTCACCCCAGAAATGAAGATCAAAGATGCTCAGTTATTCCCCAGGACTATGGGGCTAACAAAAATAATAAGGGCCCCAATTTTTATTTTCTTCAGCAGGTATATTACTCTTTAGATAGGCTTAGCAAGGGCCTTCAGAACTAAATGATGCATCTTTCAACCAAAAAATTAAAATCAACAACAACAATAACATAAAAATGAGCCAATCTGGAAGAGGAAGCCCAAACCCACTCAAGAATTATTGAGTGTGTCCAATGCCCCTGTCCACACTGGAACTTCGAACACAGCACAGACTTCTGGTTGGAGAGGAGGATAGATTCTGGGTGCTGCCCACAGTGTTTGGTTGATTTTAGCACGCAGAGTCCTGGGCACCACGTGTGTCTGGCCCCGGGCCCCCTAAGTCAGTTTACTGAACACATACAGCTTGAGAAAAGCGGCTACACCGGCTCTATTCACCGTTCATCCCTGGTGGCTGGCCATGTGCTTAACTCTGCGTGGCTACTCATTAAATGCTTGCAGAGTGAACACTAAATGGAGCAAGGAGATGAGTACAGTATATATTGCATGACTGCAGGCTGCCTGACAGCCTGCTCCAAGAATTGGATGGTCCTCAATGCCATCCCCCTTCCCCAGGGAGTCAGCTGTAATGAGCCCCCAGGGGGCGGGCTGTTGCTACGCTCTCGGTGTGAATGCACAGGATAGCTTCTGGGGAAACCTGGGAGATGTCGGGAGATGTCGGGAGAGGAAGTGTCCCAAATAGGCAGCAGGCAGAGATGACAACTGTGGGGGCTGTTCACTGTGTCCTCCAGTGATAGAAACCAGCATCTCCAAAGGCCCCCCGGGGCCACACACGCCTGCGTGAGTGTTCACTGCTGTGAGAACGGAAACCCACTTGTGTGGCCACCGTAGGTGCCTGGCAAGCTCGTAGAACATGATAGATGGGTTGATTTGTTTATGGAGCCTTTTATTTATTTGGCCCAGAGTGATGGATGAAGTTAGTCAAGAGGGAAGGAGAGAAGGGACAGTTAGTTTGGGAGCATGGTCTACCAGATGCAGAGTGGCTGAGCCAGCATCCAAGTTATTAGCTCAGAAAATAAAATTTATCTCCAGTCCTCACCCCTTTGTTGGGAGAATTTTTTTTTTAACCCACGTTAATAAAAAACAGCAACAATAAAAATGTGGAAGGAGGAAGGGTTGGAGAAGGAAGAGGGAGTGCAGCAAAGAATTTGTTTAACAGGATCATTCTTATGCCCCCTGGAACACTTTGATTAAATCCAAGGGACCTAAATCAAAGCCACTGAAAGGAAAAATCAAAAGATGTCTGAGAACAATTTGGTTTGCTAGACTTTTCCTTCCTGTATTCTATTATGCTGGGTGGGAGGGGTGTAAAAAAAAAAAAAAAAAGAATTCCATGTGGCCCCTTTTTGATCTTTCAAAGTAAAGAATACTAGAAAAAGAAGAAGAGATATTGACAGCAGCCTTGTTTCCTTTCTTTTCTTTACTTGCATCCATAACTCAACTGGATCTGGAGTGAGGCATAAACAACTCTTGAGCCCAGGCCACACAACAAAAATTAGGAGCCTGGAACAAGAGGGATTCAAAAGGCCCTGAGGTCACCAAGGACTGTCTCTCAATCACAGGCCCTCTCCCATGCCCTGGTCCGCACACAAGGAATGAGACAATTTAGAGGTCTGGGCCACATGGTCAAGTCAGACCCAGGTGCGGTGGGCAAGAGACTGCAAAGCCTGCAATTCCTATTTCCAGCTTGAATGAATGTCCCGCAGAGCATAGAAGGACTACCCTCTATGAGCAAGGGCTGCCACCCCTATCCTGACGAGGTGGCAGGAGGCAGCGACATTCGAGTAAGACAAAGCTATAAGCACTCGGAGCATTGCTGGGCTGGGACTCGGTGGCATGAGCCCCATTGCCCTCCAGAAAGGGCCATGGCCTGTCGATGCCAGTCTCATGCATCGCAAAAGCTTCCTAAAGAAATGACACACCAGGGGCACCTGGAGAAATGGATGCCAATGCGAGCAGTGCAGAGATGGGAAGTCAGCGACAACTCGCATGCTCACGCTGACTGGCGGACCGTGCCTGTCTGGAGTGCTCTGTTAGGAATGATCCTGATGGCAAGTCCGAGTTTTGACAGAAACAGTGTAGTGATCAACAAATTGATGCAGTCAGAAGGCGGAAGAAAGCCCTGGTACCACGTGCCATGTGGGTGCCATCCCCTGGGACATTGAAAAGGGCACTGGATATGGCATCGAAAGACCGTGATCCGTGACCTTAGGAAAGACATAAAAACCTTCTGAGCCACGAGTGCCCTGTCATTAGAATTATTATAATGACAGGAAAGCTGACATTTGTGTATGGACTTTGCAATCTGTGAGGTGTGTTCACAGATGCTATTTCTTTTTTATTGTGGTAAGTGTATTAACACACAATTGACCGTTTTAACGCATTTTTAAGTCTATAGTGGCGTTAAGTACACTCACATTGCTGTGCAGTCGTCACTACCATCCATTTCCAGAACTTTTTCATTTTCCCAAACTGAAACGCTCTACCCCTTAAACAATAAATAACTCCCTATTCTCTCCCTTCCACCTGCCCCTGGCAACCACCATTCTCCTTCCTGTCTCTATGAACTTGACTACTCTAGGTACCTTAACAGGGTGCCATTATACAGTATTTGTCCCCTGGTGTCTGACTCATTTCATTGGCATGATAGCCTCAGGATTCATCCATGTGGTAGCCTGTTAGAATTGCCTTCATTTTTAAGGGCTGAATAATATTCCATTGCATGTATGAATGGGGACCCCACAACACACAAAATTTTTCTTTCTTTGATCTGAAAGGGACTGTGGTCTCAGAATTTGTTCCCCCGGGTCAAATAGCTAACCAAAGTTTCTATCTGGAAGTTTTGAGAAGGTTCTGTCACAGTTTGTGGAAGAAACATCCCAAGTTGTGACAAACATGACTAGTTTTTCCCCCATGACAACACACCTGCCCACACCACGAGGAGTGCTCAGCGGTTTTTGACCTTAAAGGGCATGACCCCTGTGCCCTACCTTCCTATTCACACAGTCTCGCCCTCAGCAACTTTTTTTTTTTTTTTGTCTCCCAGGATAAAAAAAAGTGTCTTCAAAGGGAAACGTCTTAACGAGTTGGAAGAGGTGAAACAAAACTACGGCAGAAGCACTAAAAGGCAGCAGCATCGACGAGTTCAAAAACCTGTTTTGAGCAGTGGAAAAAGCGTCTTGATAGGTGTATTGCGTCAAACAGCATACTTTGAAGGTGAGTGAAGTTTAAACATGTGAGCATAAAGACACAATTTTTCATAAATAAATCCCCTGTGCTCATCCATTTAGCTGTAGCTAGACGCTTGGATTGTTTTCCCACCTCTTGGCTCTTGTGCCATGAACACGGGTGTACACATAGCTATTCATGTGCTGCTTCGATTCTTTGGGGTGTATGCTCAGAAGTGGAATGGCTGGGTCACACTCTAGTCTAGCTTTAAGTGTGTGAGGAACTGCCACGCTGCCACTGTCTCTTTTTACATTTCAGTCAGTGGGGCTGGTGAGATGGCTCAGGGGTTGTGCAAACTCATATGCTGAACTGTGGTGCAACCAGCGGCTGCTGGGATGGCGTGGTGACCAGGGTTCTCCCCTCCCATGCAGGAGGCCCCTGGGTTGGGTCCTGCCCTGCATGGCCCCTCATCCACCTGTGTGAAATGAAACTATGTCCCAACGAATGATGTACAACTATGGAGACTGCTCTGGGCCCTCCCAACCTCTCTCTCTCTCTCTCTCATTTTCTCTCACATTCTCTCAAACAATAAAAGAAATCTTAAAAACAACAACAACAGTAAATTTCAGTTAGTAATGCCTGTTTGGAAGACTTCATGGAGAAGTTGAAAGATCACAAAGAAATAAAGGTTGGTCAAACTCAAGTTGAAGTCAGGCAGGTATGGCCTGGGCCTGGCCACGATTGTATGGCAAACTGTCCTCCCCTGCTGCTGCCCAGGTGGCAGGTGGCAGGCCACTGTGCTCTAGCCGGGCACCAGGACCGAGAAGCAACATCCTGAGTCCATCCACTCTGTCACCCCCCTGCTTTGCAGAGAGTGTGTGGTCACTGGGCCAGGACCAGTGATCAGTGGGAAAGAGCAAACCACTCATTGGCAATGATGGTTCCTTTGGCTGAGTGATGGCTCAGACACCTCCTGGAATGCAGACCCGTTCACAGCAAGGGTTGCAGGAAGGGAGAGATGGGGAACGGTGGGCAGCCATGATGGGAGGAACCACTGGTGTTTTGGTTGTGATATATTTATGCTCAGACCTTGTCACGTGGGACAAAGACCAGGATATTCTGATAGAGATGCAGCTTTCAACTAACTGCTAAAAGGAAAAAAACAAAAACAAAACACACTCTTTCAACTAACTGCTAAAAGGAAAAAAACAAAACACTCTTTCAACTAACTGGTAAAAGGAAAAAAACAAAAACAAAACACACTCTGCCTGTCTCTGTTCTGCAAAGATCTGGAGTGATCAGAGCCAGCCAGCCAGAATACAAATCTTTATAGAGTCCCTCCTCCCAGGAAGGGGGCGTGGTTTAATTCAAGCTTATAGCCAATAAGAGGCTGAGCTTTCTGGACACACCCATCCTAGGACCCACAGGCATCTGGGAGTGGCAACCCACTTGATGGGTTCTATCCAGCTCCATGCAGTTGTGTAGAAGGCACTGAACATGAGGATGCCCACTGAGGGGCACTCAGCCCACATCCTGCTTAGAGCAGACACCAGCAAAAGTATTCCGAACCAGCAGGAATTTTTCTTACTCTCCAAATTTCTCATTCTGTGGCCTTGCTCTGGGGAAGTGGAGAAAGAGGACGTGTGTTCCACATCATTTTCATACTTGAATGCTGTGGTTAAAAGCAACTAAGCTCTGGGATCTGACAAACTCAGGTTGACTCTCAGGGCTGACATTGACTGGCTTGTGAATTTAGGGAAATCACTGCAATTGCTACATGGCTTCATCCTCACATTTCTTCATCTGAAAACTGGAGGCAAACAAGAATCCCTGCCCTATCTCATTCAGTGACACAAGGTGCCTGGCACGTAAGAGCACAAGGTGAGCTCCAACAGTTGCATCTCTCCCATTGGGGGTGTCTCTGTTGGGGAAGATGGTACTGAGGTCTCTTTGAAGAGTGTCCACATGTATGGATGATGCTTAACAGTGCTCCCAGGAACCACAGCAGGGCATTTGCAGGGTGGTGCTGGCTTTCTGCCAAACTTGATGGTCTAGGAGTCAAACCAGAAGCTTCATCTCATCAAAGTGCATCTGGCCCATTTAACTGCTCCATCAATAAGCTGAGAGAGCTCAGTACCAAGTTAATAAAAAATGCTAGTTAATAATGGCCCCTTTGGGTGTATGGGAGAGGCCGGCTTCTGAGTGTTCCATGCCCCATTCCCCTTACCTTTCCAGTGGCCCTTGAGGGGCTGATGGTGAGTGATGGACCAGAAGTCAGAAACACAGATTCCAGACACACCTCTGTCTTTAGGAAGCCAGACCCGCTTTGGGGGTTCAGTGTCCTCATCTCTAATAAAAGGTAGGCCGGATTTATTTCTAGCATGCTCAGTAGTTTAATGGATCCATGATCCCGGAGCCATGACTGAGGGGTAGGAACGCCAGGGAAGAAAGGGAAGCCATTTAGAGGCGGCAGAGGGTGAAGGCAAAGCCAAGCCCAGGACTCCTGATTCCCAGGATAAGGAAGGAAAGGGGATTTTGGAGGGAGAGGACAGATATCAGCAAGGAAACAATCTTGTCAGGTCCTCTGAGGTAGAAACCGGTATCCCTAAGGAAACTGTTGAGACTTGGCTCCTCTGAGACCTAAAAAAAATGAGTTTGCAGAGTATATGGCGAGGAAGAAAGCTAGTGGCCTGTCACATCACTCACCACAGAGGGGAGCTCTGTTACCCCAGCCCCCCTGGGTGCCTCCCCATCTCTCAGGGAGCTTGGCAACTCCTGAAGAGACACAGGGAGACTAGTTAGAAGTGGTGAACCTGTCTCCTATGTGACGGGGGGCTCTTCAGGCTGAGACATTGCAAGGAATCTTACTCCAGGAATGAACACAGAGGTCATGGCCAGTCTGAGCCCGACACCCTCTCATTGTGTCCCTATCTCTAAAAGACCTTGCTCAGTCTCCGGAGAAGTCCCCGGGGGTCTTTCCCAGGCTGCAGAGGGCCCATCTTTTAGGATAAGAGATCCTGTACCAAGTAGGTCTCAGTTTTCCTACTTTTTAACAACAACAAAAGAGAATTAAATAAAAAGTATCTCTTTCTCCAGCCAACTTCAAAGGCAGGGACTTTCTAGGAAACTAAGAGTCGGTATCTAGGAAGATGAGTGGCGGGGATTCCACAAAGGGCCGCTCGTAATTGGAAAAATTAGTTGGTAATATAATTGAGACACACTGACCGAATCTGGTGGTGAGAGCTTTAAATAAGCCAGGAAAGAGAGATCTAAAGTTACTTAGAAACTAAGCCCTTGCTAAATCTGGCCCTGCACATGTGGATATCGAGCAAGTGGGACGGTGCAAATCAATAACTCCCTGGCTATGTTTCTGGAATGGAAATGTATGCGGGGGAGGGGTGAGAGGCAGCGGGCTAGGCTCTGGGACCACATAGAATCCCCTGCCGGGGACCAGAGACTGCCAAGGGGGGTGGGGAGGCGGTTCTGCCACAGACAGTGGTCAAGGAGGTATTTTGGAAGGACAGCCACACACCACCTGCTTCAGGTGCGCACCTGCTGTACCCAAGTAGGACACATGCTCACGTAGGTGGGGGGCAAGGAGGTGCAGAAGGAAGAGGAAAGAGGGGAGGCAGTCTCAGGAAGAAAGGATGGAGAATGGATGGACAGGAAGTGGAATCTGCCAGGGGTAGGTGGGAAGGAATAAAGGAACCAAAGGAGAAGATGGAGAAATAGCAAGCATAATGAATAGGATGGACAGGGGATCAATAATGAGCCCCCATCTGCTGGGAGCATTCTGGATGACTCAGTCTAGATAGCGGACCCATCTGGCTGGAACAGATGACCACACATGGGGACTGATGACCACACATGGGGACTGATGACCACACATGGAGGCAGCAGGTCTGTGGGGAACAAATGTCCGTGGAAACCTACAGCGAGGGCAGGAAGGAACGAGGGAAGGGTGTTAGCAGGAAGTGACTGGCCACTAGATGCCTGGCCCGCTCACTGAACTGACTTCACAACACACCCGCAGGGCAGGCCAGGCTGGGAAACAAAGCTGAGGAGCAGAGCTAATGGGCTGGGCCACAGCCCCCGGGGCTGAGCCGTAGTCCTGCGCTCCCCTCCCTGGCCTGCCAGAGCCCCCGCTTTCAGGCGTGAGACATTTTTCTTGCTGCTCCAGGCCTGACAGAAGACAGGGATCACAAACGGGGAGCAGCAGGGAGCCCGCGGTGATAACAGAGAAAACAGGCGCACTGGGTGAGGGCTGTGGCAGGAGAGGAGGCCTCTTGGAAATGGGTTGTCCAGCAGGGTGCTGATTGAGCCAAAGGAAGGACTGTTAGTGTGATTAAAGGAGGGGCGGCCAGGTCACCCTGATAAGAAGAGAGAGACTCGGAAACAAGGACGGGAGCGGAACGGGGGCATTTTTGACTATTCTATGCTCATTAGGGTTTTTTTTTCCCCCAACATGCAAACACTGATCAATTATTAAGGTTGGAGAAAAAAGAAAGGCAGCAGAGGAAATACACTGTGGGGAGGAAACGGGAGGGGAAGAGGGAGAGATGTGGCCGTGGGCACACAGGCCACACTTCCCTGTCACTCTGCTTCCTGCCAGAGGCTCAGCGGGTCTGTCGGGCGTCTAGGGGAGCAGATGTGTGAGGCCACGTCTAGTGGGGGAGCCGGCCCACGGACCTGGGGACCAGAGGACGAGCCAGCGCCTTGCTCTCTCCTGTATGCGCCTGGCATTGTGCTCTGTGTGCAGCTCTCAGCGCCACCTGAGGGGGGCTTTCCCAGCTGTCCCCCTCCCCCACCCCTGTCTGCATTCAGATTATCCCGTCTTCATCCCACGTCCCCCGCTCCTCATCTGAGTTACCTGCTTGGATCCTCGTGCTTGATGAGCCTGGCTGCTCAGAGGGGCCCAGGGCCTCCCCTCAGCCCTTTAACAGCAGATGAGAGGACCCCTAGCGCCTCTGCATTGGACCAAGACAGCTCCTTTCAACTCCTGTCTTCCCCTCGGGCAGAATCAGCAGCAAAGACAGCGCTAGGCTGAGTGGCCTAAGCCCCTCCTTTGATTCTCTGGTCCCCAGAGCCACCCAGGCGCCAGCAACCTGCTCAGATGCAGCATCAGACCCCGTGCTGATATCATACCCCCTTTTCCCTGTCTCAGCAGAACTGACAGGAGCCGAGACTCCCCCGAGCCCTGGGGGGCACGGGGCAGCGTGGGTTGACGGCTCCCGTCTCTCAGCCACTCTCCCTGAGGAGCCTTCCAAGGGGACAGGCGAGTGATCCCACTGGCTCTGCTAATGGGAGAAGCTCCCAGGGGGGACATTTGCCACAAAGACAGAGCACCCACATCTGTGTTGACAGAGAAGAACACTCCATCACAGGGTTAGCCCCAAAGCAGGCATTTCATGTCTGCCTCTAAATGATCGCTTTGAACTGCGTGCTCATCAGAGTGGGGGCATTTTTATAGACTCTGTAGGGGATTGATTAGGACACCTCCTCTGTCTGTCATAGCCCCAGGGAAGGAGGTACAGAGAGGTGGATGCAGCACAGCGGGAGCTGCAAGTTGGAGGTATGACCCAAGCATGGGATGCTGAAGTGACAAGGGTCAACTTGAGTGTCCTTCCTTCCCAGTCTTCACCCCATTTAGGAACTAGAGTGTAGACAATCCAGATGCACGCTATGTACGCACCGTGCCCTTTTGTTGAGTGGATTGAGAGAGACTGCATGTTGTTGCTCTGTTACCCCAGACTCGGCCCTGGCCTGAAACTCCGGGGAAGTAAAGGCAGTCAGCTGGGAGTGGGATTAGCAGGGCGGCCCCTGGCGTCAGAGCCACAGGGCCACACTCCCTTGGCTTAGATGTGGCCTCTCCGACGCTGGAGGGCATTGATCCCATGGCCTTGAGAGATGGCCTCCTGCCTCATTTAGAACTTTTAGCCCTTGCAGACAACTTTTATAAATTCGTCCTTTAAAAAAAGTTCTATATTTAGTTAATACAACTTGTCTTGCTTTGCCATATTTAGCAGTGCTCTCCTGAAGAAAAAGAGAGAGAATGAGAGAGAGAGAGAGAGAGCGTACTTTGCCTATTGCTATTCCTTTCACATCACTAATATAAGAGAACATGAATAAATGTCTGCAAAGTCACTCATTGGAGCTGAGACCAGAATTCGTACTTAGGTTTTGCTGACTTATTCTTAGAGCCTCCCACCCCCAACTCTGTACCAGCCCCTAGGAGCTAGTGCTGAGCCAAGCCACCTTCTGCCTTCAGACACCAGGGGTGCCCCCCAAAGAGTACACACAATTTAAGAGATGTTATCTATGTATTACTTTCCAAAGTGGGATTAAATTATGGTAGCAATGTGTAGTAAGATGTTCACTCAAACGATGGCGTTAATCAAACAAATGCTATTGTCACCATGCGACAGGCAGGACAAAGGAAATGGCAGAAGCATGGTTGTGGTTCAAGAAGCACAAGACCATTTTGAAGTGGTATTTGAAATTTGAGAATGTTGTGGAAGTACAATGACAAGGGAGGTGTGAGTGTGCAACAGGACCTCTGACATGCCTAACAACTGCACGCATTCGAGATAAGTTTGAGACTCATCGTAAATGGCAACAGCATGTACAGCGATACAAGTGGACTTTGGTCAACGTTGCTCAAGCAGTAGTTTGCCGTCATCAGAAGTGTCTGGATGCTGATGGTAACCACTTTGAGCACCTCTTGTAATTGCAGAAGTGAAACATGACTTGTCGTCATCTTTCGTTATCAGTATATATTGAATATTACAATTTTAATAGTTTTTCCTTTATTAAAATGTGTATACATTATTTTGGCTCCCTCTGTATCTTCCCAAAGGGGCACAGTGTGTCCCAGGAGCTTAAGGCCCGTTTCTGCCCCAAGGGTCCCCTAAAGTCTTGTTTGTAGGGGCACCTGAATGAGTGTCGGGCTACACACAGGCGCCAACGCTGGTGGGCAGAAGACCAGGAGAGTGGGCAGAAGACCAGGGTGGGGCACTCCGACGGCTGAGGCTGCCCATGAATGCACGTGGAGTCCCTCAGGGGTGAGGAGCAGGTTGGGAGGGAGAGAGAAGTAATGAACCGGTTCTGTGTTCCTTGGCTCCTTGTTACGTACACAGTAGGCACAAAGGTGAGGGCGGGAAAGCAGATGGGATGTTAAGGCCATTGGGGTGGACGGGAAAGCAGTTTACCAAAAACTGCCACAGAAGCCCTTCCGAGTTAGCCCCGGGACCCTCAAAGGAGACGCCGTACCACCATCTCCATCTGCCTGCTCTGTAACCTTTAGGGTCCTGAGTCGCCTTCTGGTGACAATGTCTCTCCGAAGACCTCACTATGAGAGCCTCTTTCTGGACACAGCTTGTGGAGGAAGCACTGGGAAGGGGAGCTCAGCCTCCCTGTGAAAGCAAAGGCCCAGAGAGGCCTGGGGCAGACAGCAACGAGAGCCTGCGGGGCAGCAGACCCCTCAGGAGGGACCTTCACACTGGGGTCAGGGTGTGGGGAGGGGGAGAGATCGTCACCGCAGCCAGAGACAGCGACACCCTCGTCACAGCCCAGGACTGGAGCCTCTCTGATCTGTCCCCCAATTCTCCCCTCCCACCTCCCACCCAGCCGCTGAAGAGTGCGTTCGTCCTTGTAAATGAATTGAGGACAACTGTGGGGAAACTAGACTGGGAAGGCAAGCAACTTGGGCTGATGCAGGGACCTACGCTGCATTCCAGAGCCCAAAAGACACACTCTTTTCATGATCCCTGCCACCACCCAATTTAACGATAGGTGATCACTCTGCCTCTAGATTGACACCTGTATTATTTTTGCCTAATGTGGCTCTTCACTCCTCTCAATCAACTGACAGTGATCAGGGTGACCAGGCTCACGTGAATTCTCTGGGCACTCTTACGTTCGTGTGACATGCTGCATGTCACCTCACTAGTGGCTGTAGGGCACAGGCATATGTCCTGCCAGCATGGAGCTTAAATGTTCCAAAAGAAGCACGAAGGATTGGCTAAGCTACGTTAAATATGATAACCTTGAGTGGTTCTGCTGGTTTTGAGTTTTAAATTTCCCCAGCACCAACCACATGCATGGTACCAGGTATCGCCCCACTGCACACACCTGTGGTATGGCCGTGCCTGATTCCTCAAGGACTGGGGGTGCTGGTCTTCTAGAAGGGGTGGGACAACAGGCCCATGGCAAACCCCTCCTCTTAAAATTCAGCTCAGCTGCTGCACCCTTGCCTTCAGGCAGGAAGAGAAGTTCTAAGCCAACCCTGTGTAGTCTCTGTCTTCCATACCTTCCAGGTCAGGAGATGGTACCATCACCTCCCATATCTCACCGAGCAGAACCCCAGCATGATGCATAGAAAAGATGAAGGCTTTTAGAATTAAACCACCAAGTTCAAATCCCTAGAGCCCACGACAGTCTCTGATACATGGTAGCACCTTGCTAGTTACCTGATGAATGAAATTCTGGCTTTGCCACCCACCAACAGTATGATTCTGTGTGAGTTCTTGAAGCCTCAACTTTCTCACCCCTAAACATGGAAAGTTTGGAAGGCTGAAAGAAGATAATCTATGCCCTTGGGCCCACCAGAGGGTTTGGCATGGAGTGCAGAGAAGCACTCCAAAAACTGACATTTCTTAGGCATCTACTTGCTTAAATATATTAATGCAATGCCATTCTAAAATACTAAACATGTGCTGAATACTGACCATTGCCAGGTATGTTCTGTTTCTAAGGGCTTAGCACCCATTATCCCTTTAAATCTGTAAAATAGGATGTGGTTGGTGAGTATCATTATCCTCACTTTGCACAGGCAACAACTTGAAGTTCTGAAAGTGGCGGAGGCATTGGGGGCCAGACAGTAGAAGTAATGAGAAATTCTACAGGATGGGCAGACTAACCCTGGCTCCCCCTGAGTCTTGGCTGAACTCACTGCCACGTTAATCCCCAGCCCTAGCAACTAGCAACGCAGCCACTGGCCAAGCTCTGTCCTATAATGTCCTGGCCAGGGTCTGCAGGAGTCAAGAGAAAGGGAGAGAAAGGACGCCCATTCCTCACCCTCCAGGCTTCTATGATTGGGGGCAGGCATCTCATAGATGCCCGCAGAGCGAGTTGCTGAGACCACGGTGGCTGCTGTGGCATGCTTGGGTCACGAGAGACACAGATGTGTGCACACCTTTCTGGTGTGTCTCGTTGTTCCCCCAGAAATGCAGACCACGTGATTGCTCTGAAACTCAGGAGTCTTTTGAAGTGGCTGTGCTCAGACTATAAAACACATACACACAAAACCGCTGGCCTTCATTAGGGGGAGAAAAAGCTGTTGGATGATTTGGCTACTAACGGCTTTCTGGTGTTTTTAGCAGGGGCTTTAAATAATGAGGCACCCCTGAAAACCAGAGGGTGGGGGAGGGGCCCCGCAGCCGCGGACAAAAGAGAGGAGTCTGGGAAAATGAGAAACTTTCATAGGAGATAAGAAACGCTTACGGCTGTTATTGGGCTTTCGACTCTGTTTAGGGAGGTCCCCTGGCTTTAATAAAATCTCATTTTCCCCTTAAACTCTTCCATGTGGTAGAGGCCCAGGGTTTAATGGGGATATAAGCGATGATTCCAACCTGAGGCTCAGGTGGCTGGGCCACCCCCCCACCCAGCAGCTGGAACTGATTGCAGAGCAGCCAGTCCACAGCACACAAGTCACTACACATCAGAGAACAATCAGGAGCCATTTGATGCTGACCTGGGCCAGGCAAAGATGGCAGCCTGGCTCCCGTGCATTCCTGCTTTGAGGGGAGAAAAGACCATCCTGGTCTTGATTAAGAGGGGATCCAAGGAGTCAGTCCCAACATGTGATTTATTAGTGGGCATCTGCATTTGAAAGGCTCCGTGGCTTTAATCTACGCCTGACTCTTTGAGTCCCCCTCAGCACTGGGTGATTGGGTTCAGTGGGCCTGGTGGGGTGGACTGTGATGAATTCATCCCTCTTGTCACGTCATTTGATCCGGGGGTCTCACACTCAGTACTGAGGGGCTGATCCATGGTGCCCAATGCCCCACGACAGACTCCTTCACGAGAAAAGCAGGGCATGAAAGGCAACGCTGTCGGGAGATGCCAGGCTGCAAGGAGCCAGTGGTGGCTGGAGGGAAGGTGAATGTGAGCAGATCGTGATTAGAAGTCGCTGCTGGGTCTCAGAGTGCATCCATCAGAAGACTGTAGACGCCCAGAGTGTTGGTAGGCAATGGGGCTGCTGTGGGTTCTGGACTTTCTTCCACTGTTGCAGAAGGGGCCCTAACTTGTTAAGCACCTGAGCCCTGACCCCAAGACAAACAGAAACTACACAACCAGCCACACGATTTTCACTGCCAAACACGTCTGTGTGAGGCGCTTGCACCAACAGAGAACAATCAATTTGATCTAGCACTTTTATTATCAATTCAAGCAGGCATGCTGGCTCTTAAATCCACAAAAATGTTCCAGCTTTCTCCAGAGGGGGGAAAAAACCATGTGCAGGGGTGAGACATGAACTGATTTGCCTTTCTGCCCCAGGACAAGCTCTCTGTCCTTTTCGAGGTGGCAGAGAGAGACACTGACAAGCCACATGCTGAAGTCTGCTCGGGAGAAGACCCCCAGAGGCAGGGCTGCCTCCCTGCCCTGCCCCTGACCGGCCTGGGCATCCCACGCTCACTTCCGTGAGGCCATTCTTCCGTCTGAACACTTCACTCCAAAGCAGGGAGTCGGGCTGGGATCTGGAGTCCTGGGAGGGCCTGCCCAGGGCTGTGGTCGAAAAGGCACGTGCTGGTGCTGTTCACCCCCGTGTCATCTTGCTCCTCGCCCTTGCACATTCTCCAGAGGTTCCAATCACTCCCCAGTACCGCCTTGGCCCAGTCCTCAGAAGGAGTGAGGACATGGCACCATTACAATCACGCAGATATCTTCCCGAGGCTCCAGAAGTCTGGTCGTCCCAAGAACTGACAGTCTCTGGAGGCTCCTGGAAAGTGCTGTGTGGACAGGGGTTCCCAGGCCCCAATTCATCAAAAACAAATGCTAATAGAGCACTTTCAGGGTGTGGCCCTGGGGACCCAAAGACAGGTCAATGCCCCTGCCCAGTATGAAAGACAGACAGTTGGTCAAATAACCACAGCCCAGTGTGATCTATGCAAAGGTGACAATGTTGAGGGGCCCAGCAGTGGTCCAGGAAACGGAGTGACTTGGTCTGCATAGGGGTGAGGAGGAAGCGGGGGAGGGACAGGTCACAGAAGACTTACAAGAGGAGGTGACATCTCAGCTGCGAAGGAGCTGCTGGAACAGTCTAAAGGGTGGAAAAGGGGCTGAAGACAGGAAACACAAGATGCGTTCAGTGAGGGAGGTGGCACACAGCCTGGCCTGTGGTGGGGACAGTTTAGAATGGCCGGAGCGTAAGTATGGAGTGTGGGGACTGTGCGTGCAATTCAGAAAGGAGAAAGGAGTACAGAAACGGGGCGAGGAGCAATATTTCCTTGTGGTTCATGGGAAAGAAAAGGGAACAGCGGGGCTTGAACTCTGGTTCCATGGGTGGGACCTCAGACAAAAGCCTGACACACAGCCCAAGTTTCCTTGTCTCTAAGAGAGAAACAGATGCCCACTGTGCCTGCCTCAGTGACTCCGTGAGAATCAATGTAGATAAGGCTGTGGGAAGTGAAGGAAACTCCACGAGGCGTGCTTCCACATCGCCAGGTGGGCCGGCATCGGTGCCCAGTGGCTCCAAGTTTGCTGGAAAGTTTCTGGAGTTTTCACTCGAATGGGAGAATCCTCTAGAATTCCGTGAGGTGTGGGGGAGGGAGGAAGGCATGCCAATCTCTGTGGGTCCACGTGGGGGGCCGAGGCGGGCGTCCCCATGTCCATGGCACCCCACCAGATGATGTTTCTCCTCGTGTACATTCAGCTCAGTTCTCCTCGGATACCAGATATTTTCTGTAAGGCCCTTCAAACTCCGTGGATATAAACGATAGTGTCCGGCAAGGCGCTTTCACCCGGGAGCTACCATAACGCAGCGGAATTGCTGTTGGTAAATCTCCACTCGCGGGAAGCGATTTGCTCCGTGCGAGCCATTTCTCAGGAGCCCGGATCAGGCCGTGCTCAGGCAGGAGAGGCCGCCTGGCCTCCCAACGTCTGTGCCCAGCAAGACGAGGCCGTGCGCATGGCCTCTGATTGCCCCCGGCAGGCCCCGCCCGGGACGCTGGCCTGGTTTGGGATCAGCAGACATTGTCCCTGTGACTGTCTAGAGAGGACACAGGCTGACCGACTCCCCCGATGAGCTCACCTCCTGCACCCCAGCTTCCTCGTCCCCCTGTCTGACCAGGTCATCCTTCATTTTCAGGGCAAAACAGGGTTAATCACCTCCCTGCTTTCAGTGGGAAATGCTGAATCCCGCCCTGGGCCGTGTTTGCTTACAGGGAAACTTTTCTTGCCTGCATTTGCTCTCCATCAAACGTAAATGCCAGCCAACACTCCTCACCTAGCCTCATGAATGCTGTAAGAAACAAAACACAGAAAAAGAATTCCCCAGATGTTCTCTGTGAGACAACTGGCTTTCTCTCTCTCTCTCTCTCTCTCTCTCTCTCTCTCTCTCTCTCTCTCTCTCTCTCTCTCTCTTTCTCAGCTGGGAAAGGCTATGTAGGGAAAGCTAGTGAATGTGAGAGGCCTATGTTATAAAATAGGAGCCCAGTAGCCTGTTTACTGGGACCCAGTGGGGAAAGAGCCAGGTCTAAGAATAATGTGTTCTGTCCTACGGAAACCGGTTCAAATGATCGCCTTCCTGAGGCTCGCCTTCCCAAGCCCACCGCCCTCAGCCTTCTGCTCAGAGGCTCTGGTGCTTCTCTGATGAGCACGCAGCTGCCCCAGACACAGGACAAGAGAGCTCGACGGTCACTTCTGTGAAGGGAGGAAAACCGAAGTGCAAGATGGGCCTCCCTCCCCACCTAGGGCACCCACACGTCTGGTGAGGCAGCACACAGGCCAGCACTCCATCTTCCCGGCTTTACAGTCAGCCGCTCCCACCTCAGCGCTTCCCCGCTTGGAGAGACCATTCGGTTTCCTCGTGCCCCCCGGTGGCCACCTGCTCAGCACCACGGAGTAGGTTCTGCCTAGCTGCAAACCCAGGAGACCGCTGCGGCTGCTGGTAACGGCGACAATGCGAGAGGCCCAGGGCTGAGGACAGAGCGGAGAGAGCTGGCATGATCGGATTCTCACAACGCTGTCTTGGAAGGGAGACAAGGAAAGGAAAACACACTCAGGCCTCAGGACTGCACGACTAGTGCTGAGGGGGCCCGAAAGGACCTGTGGAGCCATCGTCCAGCGTCGGCCAGCATAGCCCTGCCCCCCCAAAACAGCCTGAGAGGAGACGGGAGCAATAGCTTGTTGGTGTCACCTCCTGCCTCCACCATCACACGCGCCTGGTAAAACCATCTCCACGGTCACTAACGTTCTCCAAATGACCTTGTTTCTGTCAGAGCACCCAGATGGTTTTCAAGAGTCACAGCGCTACCTGACCGTGGGCGGCCATTGGTCCAGCTCCATGTCTTACGCAGCAGAAGGGACTTTTCTCTCAGGTGCCAGAGGTCTAGCACATTCTCAAGCCACGAAATCAGTCACGCTTCCCACTTAGAATGGAGATGCGCTGCAGGGCCAAGCGGGGGAGGTGTGCACGCGCAGTTCCAGCCTCTCCCCACCTCTGGCACGTGGCCGGCGCGTGGTGTGTTCTGAGTGATGATATCTTGAGGTTTTGGCTCAAGCCAGCCTTCCCTGACGCAGAGTGAGCACCGGTGCAAGGAGGCGGCATGAAGCATGTTGCACGGCGGGCTCGCCCTGCCCCCGACACTGGACTATTTCTGCCGATTGCCCATCTTGGCCACAGAAGGCCAGACGAGCACTCTTCCAGCACCCCATTTCCCCAAAAACTACGGGACGTTCTCCAAAGTTTTGTGGCTAGCAGCCAAGCCAAAGCACGCACTTGGGTGAGTCGTCTCGCTGCTCAGGGTCTCAGATCTCTTGTGCGTTAAATGGGGTTTAAGGAGAGGATGAGAACACTTTAGCCTATTCCAAAGTGCCCCCACCCCCAATTTTCTTTGAGCCACTGAAATTTGGAATTCCACGGGGTATCAGAATATACCCCTAGCTGAGATTTAATCTACTTTAAACCAAAACGGCAGCCAACACCGTTCTGAAATGGGTGTCTGTCCTGTTGTGTAAAAGTTCTAATATGGCCACTCGTTCATCTGCTCATAACAGAAGTCCACGAAATTGGGTGCAGAAGCGCCCCCATGGTTTCAGATGTTCAAGAGTAGGCCGGGCTGTTGTGTGCAGGCAAGGGCGGGGTGTCTGGTGGGGGGCAGGGGGTGGGGTACACAAGCACCCCACAGGTGGGGAAACCAGGCAACTTTTCATCTCCGCTCTCAGTCTGAGAGTCTACTAGAAAGACCACCTCCCCCTGCCCCATGTAATTTATTTATAAAAAGTTGTGTATTTATTCTTACATGTGTAAACATCAGTCACCTTCAAAGTACTCTCTGTTGGATGCAATACGCCTATGGAGAGGCTCTTATCACTGCCCACAACAGTTTTGGAACTCATGGATTTTGGTGCCTTTTAGGGATTCCGCTGTTTTGGTTTCATCTCCTCCGCATTGGCAAAATGTTTCCCTTTGAGGACTTTTTTCATCCGGGGAAACAACAACAACAAAAGGTCACCCAGGGCAAGGTTGTGTGAACAGGGAGGTAGGGCACAGGGGTCATGCTGTGTTGGGTCAAAAACCGCTGAACACTCAGAGTAGTCGTGTGGGTCAGGCACGTGTCCTGGTGGAAGAACCAGACATCTATTTGCCACAACTTGGGATATTTCTTCTATAACCTTCTCAAAACTTCACATAACTTTGCTTGGCCAGAGGAACAAATTCCAAGTACACAATCATTCTCACATTAAAGAAAGATAATTCTGGGTTTTTTGGGGTCCCCCCGGCAGCTCATACGATGCAAAGGAGAGAACCAGCCCTGTGTTGATGATAAGACCTGGTTTTTACCAAATCACTGGAGGGACGGAAGAAATGGAGGCACACCTGTGAGAAGCGTTTCTCTCTCTGAAGCATCCATGGTGCAGTCTTCTGGGTCACCACTGGACTTTGCCAGAACCTCTATGGACACCCTCACTCTCTGTATCACAGTCTGTGTACAAACACCTCCTCTTTAGATTGTGGGCGACTTGAGAACAGAGGAACCCCGCTTGGCAATTGCCAAGAACACAATCAGCATCAGTCCAATGTTAAAGGAAAGGTTTTTAAAAAATGAATAAAGAAACAATCTTTGCCCAAGGTCACAAACCATTGGCAACAAAGTTGAGATTAGAGCCCAGGCTTCCTGAAACCTGGGGTATAGCTCCTCCTCCTAACTGTAAATTTCACAAGCAACGAAAGATGGCATCCAATAGATTACCCCAGTTAGTCTATTCACTATCTTTAGATTTCAAGGCCTTTGGGGTAGAGGCCAGTTAGTTAATTCTTGCCTGATTTTTATTACTGGCACACATGACCTTGGATCCGGCCACCACCATTTCTCTGACACACACACACACACACACACACACACACACAGAGATATGGCTCACCACAATAATATGAAGGTGTTGACTTGTGGCTTGAGAGTTGGCCGACAGTTGCTGAAACGGGCCCCATGAGGGATTCCAGGAGTAGAAGCAGCCCCTCCCCCCCCAGGGCTTCGGGGAACCACAGAGAACTTTTTTTAATGAACTCACATACCAAAGAAACAGCCCTCCGGACAATGGTTATCTATTGCCCAACTCCCGGCAGACAGCCGCCTGTGGCATTTGCAGAGTTGTGGTCTCGTGGAAATGGTGGAGCCAGGCCCCGGGGTAACAACCAGGAGGCTTCTTTATCCAAACACTTCTCCCCTGAGAGCTTGTTTCCCTCTGCTGCTGCACTCTTGGCTCCACCCACCTAGGCCCTGGCAGGAAGGAGGTCCTAGAAGCAGGCAGGTGGATCCCAGCAGCTGCCCAGAGCTGTGGGGTCAGGCACGGAGGGAACGCCTGATATGGCTCTTCCTCCCATAGTCTGTTGCCTAAGCATGATGAGTGGCCAGCCTCGAGGAATTTCATAACCCTGCTTTCAAGAAACCTGCCACCATTCTAAGAACCCAGGACACAGGCAGCAGTCCTTTGTAGGGAGACTGCAAAAGAGGTAGGACAGTTGTACGTTTCAGGAGCAGGACCCTGTGTGAGTGAGCGCAGAGGTTCTTGGCAAAGTCTATATAGATGTTGCCTTAGGGCGATAGTTTTCAAACCTAAGTGAGCATCAGTATCACCTGGTCAACTTGCTACAATCCTGATGGCTGGTCCCCAACTCCAGTGTCACCTGGGCCTGCAATGTGTGTGTCTAACAAGTTCCCAGGTGACGCTGATGCTGCTGATCACCACTGCCTTAGGGGCAAATGGCATTAGTTCCACATACAGTGAACTTGGCAAGACACCAGGAAGAACTTCCTACGGCCAAGGTTAGGAACAAGGCCAGAGATTGGGTTACCCTGGACAGGGCAGAAGTCTCCGGAGCTGGATACTCATGTTTCCGCAGTGGATCTGAATGAGTCCTGCTTAGCTACAAGGTAATATTATCCACCATGGGATATATTTATACTCAGTTTCAATATGAGATTAGAGATTGCCTCCTAGGTCCCAAGCACTATGATAGGAGGCGCTGTTACAGGCACTAGAGGTTGTTTGGTTGGTTGGTTTGAATCCCTGTTATAGAGGAGGAAACAGGCTCAGAGTCCCCTGCCAAGTCTCTTAGCAAGTATAAGGCAGACACAGGATTCAAACTCACAGCTCCAGTCTCACTGTCTTTTTTTAGTTATGCAGTAGAGAATAGAGCTGCCAGTGCCGCTATTTTTCTAAACTGTATACTGGGGACAGTGTCTTACAATAGTTTTTTGTTTTTTTTTTAATGATTCACAGTGTGATCCCATGGCCAAATAAGTTTGGAGAAAACAAATGCAAATGTACAGCAAAGAATTTACTGCTGGGCTTCATAGGTATGTGTAAGTGCATACTGCATCTCAAAGTAGGCTGACCAGACATCCCATTTGAAAAAGGATAGAAAACAACGGTACTGTCCCATTTCAAAGAGTATGAATGGTCAGCCTACTGACACCTTAAATTTAGCCCAGTGAGGGGAAGCTGGGAAGGCTCAGTGGGCTAAGCGCTCACTTTGTAGCCCTGGGGACAGAGGATCAAATCCTGGCCCCGATCCGTGTGGACCCATATGTTGAGCTGGGGAGTACCCCCAGTTCAGTTCTCACCGGGGTGAGACCCCGGCCCAGTTCCTGCCCTGTGCAACCCTGCGCCCACCTGTGGAATGAAACTATGTGGAAAAAAACAATAATATGCAACTATGGAGACTGTTCTGGGCCCTCCCCCTTCTCTCTGTCTCTGTCTCTCTTTCTCTCTGTGAAAAACAATAAAAATAAATCTTAAAAAAAAAATAAATTTAGCCCAGTGAGGTTAGCATTGTTTTCTGTCCCATTTAAAATGGTCCCTTTGGTCAGCCTAGCTCAAAGAGGAGGCTAGATAGCATTCTCCAATTGGACCAGAGAATCCTTTATTTAAAAGTAACTATTTAAATTTCAAGTGACGTTACAGTTGTGTTGAACACAGTCTGGCAATATCTGGCATCGATTTTAATATGGTAAAGGATTTACCCATTGTCTTTGTCACACCCAGTCTTGCATTTGGGGTGAACGTGTAGGCCGCATCTCATGCAAACCCCATCCAATCAGAGCAGAGAAGAACTTCTCAGGACCCTGCACTGTGTGCCCAGGGCTCTGGCCTCTAGTGAAGGCTCATATTTGGCAAGGTGGTCTCATGGCTCTGTGGTCCCCCACAGCCTGCACTCCCTCCAGGGCAGGAGTCAGAGGGGCCTGGTTGTCATTTAGGTCATCTGCCCTGTGGACCTCCCCAGGCTTCCTGAGTGAGAGACATTCCAGGCAGAACTGTTTGTCACTGCAGTTTTTCTCGATCACTTATTCACACTTCTCTCTTTGCTTGCTTTGAGGAAGAAAAAAGAAAAAAATCCTGGTGTGCAAAACTATGAGGGAGGAGGGGAAAAAGAAAGCTAGGGGTCCCTTCTGTGCAGGGGTAAGTGTAGACCCCCAGATGTGCTTTCCAAGGAGGTGCCTGTGTTTGACCTCTTGGGCTAAGCAAACAGGTTGAATGTCCCTGCGTTTCCCCTAAGTCCCAAGAAGTCCAGGAAGATGGAGAATGAAGAGCATTCAGATCACAGCTGATCTCTGGGGACAGAGCAATGCCATCCCAGGTTCCGGGAGCCTTGAGAGGCTGTTTGCCTTGCCTGTCTGGGTAATATTTGACCAGCTGAGGGGGGTAACACAGAAACAAGAACAGGTTGCTAGTGGCTCCGCCGTCTGTCACACAGCCTGCTCAATGCTCCATGTCTTTCTCAGGCTGCTCCAACTCACCCAGAGGGATCCAGGTGAGAACCAAACACAAGATCCTCACAGCCGGCTCTCCGAAGGAAGCCTCCTCACCCTTTTCACCCTAAGCATGTCCACTCAAGTTTAGCAGAATGATCAAGATTTTAAAATTGCTATGTGTGGCATTTTGCAAATGGAGATTGCTAACGCATCAGCTCATTAATGACAGAGTTGTATTGGCATGATCTGCAATCATTGTTATTGCTATTAAAATGATCTGCAATAATATGCTGTCCTTTGTATTCAAAGACAATGCTACTAACACAGTACAATAAGTGCTTATTTTCCATGGCACAATTATCATATATTGTCAGAGCTATCAATATATTTGAAAGAGTGTTTCCAGTATGTATGTGTGTGCGAATGTGCATATACAAGGGGGAACTCAAAATAAATGGAATTTATTAAAAATTCTGTATTACTTCTGACATGTTTACACTTCAGTCACCTTCAAAGTACTCTCCGTTTGATGCAATATGCCTATTGAGACGCATTTTCCACTGCTCAAAACAGTTTTTGAACTTGTTGATTTCAATGCTTTTTAGTGCGTCTGCCGTTTTTTGTTGCACCTCTTCCACATCGGCAAAATGTTTCCCTTTGAGTACTTTTTCATCCAAGGAAACAGAAAAGAGTTGCTTGGGGCAAGATCAGATGAATAGGGAGGTTGGGGCACAGGGGTCATGCCATTTTTGGTCAAAAACTGCTGAACTCTCAGCGTGGCGTGGGCAGGTGCATTGTCATGCTGCACATTGTTCGTGTAAATCACCCATCATGAAATGGGCAAATGCATTGAAAGAGTCTCCAAAAAATATTCACTGAAGCTGAACGCAGCTTCTCACAATGGTGACAGCTGGTACGCTGATACAGATGGGTTCCTAGAACACTCACCTAGCAGGGGAAGACTGTACTACAAGGGGCCCGCCCTCCAGAAGATAATTGTGTATGATTGTGTGTGTATAAATATATGCATGAACGAATGTAGCTATATGTAGTATATGTATATAAATGTAGTTATATTCATGAACTATTTTATGTGGATGTGTCTTGTAGTAGTTCATGCCTAGATAAGAATACAAGTTCTTTGGGGCAACAATTTTCCTTTGCAATTCTGCATCATTCTTAATTCCAAACAGGCTACATTCTTCATTGGAAGCTCTTCATTCTAGTTGGCTGTTGGATTTATCTCAGTAGTGGCTCATGCTGATCCCTCCACCCACACACCCTCTCTCTGAGGCCTACTCATGGTACATGTCCTGAGATGACCAAGCCACCCTGCAAACTGCTGACCCACACAGGAAAACACCACCTCCCCGTTCAGTTAATTGACTGGCTGGCTACAGGCCTTTGGGTTGAACGTTGATATTTTTATCTCTCTCTGTTCTCAGACCTGGATGTTATCTAAACACTTCTTGGGGATTTTTTTCTGTTTTTAAAATTCAACCTTTTCCATTATTAAAGCAATAAATAGTTTAGTGGTTACCTGTGGGTAAAGGGGAAGGACGGTGGGTGGGAGAGCTGGAGGGGGCAGTAGGGAAGGGGCATCAAATATATGGTGATGGAAAGAGAATTGATTCTGGGTGGAGAGCACATAATGCAATGCATGGATAATGTAATGTAGAATTTATACCTGGAAACAGTGTAATTGCTATCAATCAATGCCACCCCAATACATTTAATGATAAAAAAATTAAAGTAATTTAAATTAAAATAATAAAAAAGAGCATGCACTAAAAATAAATAAATTAATTAAATAGAAAATAAAGCAATAAATGCCCATTAAGGAAAATTTAGAAAAATGTAGATAAGTAGGAGAAAAATAAGTAAATCACATCCCATTTCCCAAGCATTTTGGTAGATTTCTTGCCAGTTTTTAATATATGCCTTGTAAAATGTTTCAATTGTATCACATTTTTCACTTAATATTATCACACAACAATCATTATAATATTGGACTTTACAAACTAAATTTTAAATGGACTTATCCCAAATTTGCCTAACCATTCCTCCATAAATGGGTATTTAGATCCATTCCAATTTAACTAAACAATGCTGACATATGTATCTTGGTGATTAGCGTCATTTTTAAAAATTGTTACCCATAAAAAAGAATTACCACTAGTTCAAAGGCCTGTATCTTTCTAAGGTTCTTGCTAATATTTACAAATTGTTTTCCAGCAGTGTGTTATATTGGTTGGAATTCCCGACGGCCCGCTTCAAATGCAAATACAGCCAGCTTCGCGTCACACTCCTGGGACTCATTTCTGAACAACTGTTTATATTGCTTTTCAGCTGCTTCAAAGTCCCTGTTTACCTGTCCCTGTGCAGTCTCAGGTGGCCTGTTATGAACCTCTACCCCCCAGATATGAACAGTCTGGTATAGCCGGGGGTAGGCCCTTTAATGAAATCTCATATTTGGAGCTCATTTCCAGCCCCAACCCTGAAGTGACCGTCCAGACCATAGTTCCCAAGAATGCTCCTGACCCATCACCTTCCATGGGCCAGGCCCCTCGGGCCACCACTGTAGGAGTTACAGTGCACCCCCGTGCATCCCACAGAGATCATTTGGGGTCTGTGCTCCATGGTGATTCTTCGCAGGAGACTGTCTGCAGAATGTTCACTAGTATCCAAGTCATGAGATTACCACATCAGTCTCTGGCTTTCCATTTTGCCTCCGTGCCGTTTTAACAAAGTAATTTCCCAGCGAACTAGTAGAAATGATGGGATCACATGACACCAAGTGGTCTCCCCTCCTTTCCCACTCCCCAGCTCTCCTGATGGGGTATTGTGGGGTGGTGCTGGACACTGGTCACTCAGGAGATGTCACCGTGCCCAGCCGCAGCCCACAGTGTTGGGGGAAGCAGACTAGGTGGTACTGACTGGCTTTTCTTGTGCCTCTCTCCTGTTCCAGATGCCATCAGCACATACGATCAGTCTCGACATGTACTTCTGGCTTCCTCTTCTTTTCGGACTGCAGAAGCTGGCATGGTGCTGAGCACTGAGTTAATTAGTTAATCTACAAGGTGAGCTCCATCTTCTCTGCCCTGTGTACACACACACACACACACACACACACACACACACACACACACACACGAGTGTCCAGGGAACTTTGACTGCAGAGGTAAAGAAATGAGCATGAAATCACCCTCTTGTAGCAGGAAAGATACACACCAGGTCTAAGAGACAACTATATTCCAATGCGGGAGTCAGTTTTGCTGAAGTTTACAAGTGACATGCAATACGAGTTGACCGTTCCTGAGCTCTGCTGTCCAGGAATGCCTACAGGGTGTGTGGGGCAGGGAACAGGCTCATGACCTAAACAAGCTAAGAGGGGCGACCGTCTCAGAAGTCTTTTCTCCCTAGGGACTTGGGATCGCAGGATGTGAGCAATGATGTCTGGCTGGTGTCACACAGAGTGGATGCTGGCTCCTCTCTTTCCATTTCCCAACATGCAGCGCAGACGATATGTTCAACAAGTCTGCACGCCTCTCAAGTTTCTCTCAGTTTGATTACTTCCAGAGGAATCCTTGCTCTAGAGGACTTTCAGGAATCTTTGAGAACACGTCACTTCCAGCCGGAGCTCTGGGAAGGCCGTCCCCTCTGCTCTGAACTGCTTGTCACTGTTTCTACGATTTGGATTCTTCTCCTGTGTTATAGGACTTGACAGAGAGAAGCCCAGCTTTTAATCACAGGATCATAAAGGTGAATGCTCCCTGGAATCTCCCAGAACTGGTGGTTAGGGAAGAGGCTCGTACCTGGTGTCTAAACAAGGTGAGTCCTTGCAGCATCTTAACAGTCTTGGACCACAGGGTACGTGGATATGGCCATGAAGGCCTTCTTCTCCCTCCCCTTCCTGTAAACATGTGGGCTCAGTGGTGATGGGGCAGGGCTAATTAGGCCACAGTCATGAGTCCAAAGTCTGGATCAACCAACAGCTTTGCTGTGGTTCCCTGGCCAGGAACACCATCCCCAGCGCACGGCACTTGTCTCAGGAAGGTGTGTGGTGGCATCTGTTTTACGTGTCAAGGGAGAAAAACCAGGGGAGATCAGCTCATCTTGTGGTTTTTCTGAACAACTCAAAAGTCCCACCTTATTCAGTACCTGCTTTTATGCAAATGTGCACACACACACTGACAAGTCCTCCTGTGACCCACCTAGAACCTCATTAATGAATTACACAAATCAAAAGGTAAAGCAGCTTCAGGTCATCCAACAACTTCCAGGCACAAATCAAAACCTACCCACTCAATTAAATCTGGCATAGCTGAAATCAGATCCTTTTGAACACTGGAGTGGCTGATTTCCAAAGGATGTAAGAAGATTCCAAAGGATCATTCAACACATGGTTATTCAGTAGCAATGCCTTTTCTCTGTGATTTTTTTTTTTTTCAAAACTCATTAACATTTAGTAAAGATGGCAAACTGTCTCTTAGATCTGCTTTGGTTGAGAGATGACCACTAGCTCAGAATTGGGGGCTATTAAAGTCGCTCCCGAGACTCCCAACGCTAGACCAGGCACTAAGCGGGGGGTGGGGGAATGGAAGAGAGGGAGAGATGTGAGACGCAGCCCACCTCCCCTGCCTCCCCGGGGTGGTTCCCCCCAGCCTTGTCCAGCCTGTGTGACAGCCCACGACAGGCCAAGAACAACAGAGGCTGCCGGCCTCTGTGTGGAGAAAACCAGACTGCGTGCGCGTCTCAGACCATGCCCCCAGCAGTCTGGGTCCTGCCAAATGACCGTAGGTCAAACATGGGCGGGCTCCAGCTGGCCCCAGTCCTGTTGTGACTGCGCTTGGGTTCATTACCACCCAGCCCTCCCCCGCGGGCGCACGGAGGCGGGAAGCCTTTCCTCCCTGGCCCTGTTGTTCAGCCTGGCTTTCTCTTTCTCACCAGTGGGGCAGGTGGCTGTCACAGGAGAGTCAAATCCTGCCTATGGAGGCAGGGGGTGCGGGGCTGCTCAGTCCTCGTGCAGATGCCATCCAGGCTGTGCCCTCAGACGCTCTCCGGCTGCCAATCTCTCGGGTGAGCTGGCATTTCCTGGCACCGTCAGCGGCTGAACTCCCCTGATAATTTAAACCTTTGTCTGAAATACCCAGAACTCTGCCTGGGAAAGAAAACACTGCGCTGAGCTTGGAAAACAGGCAAGGTGAGGACACGCCAAGGACCTGGCCGGAGGCCCCTTGCAGGGCTCACATGCCCGCTGGTCAGTGCCCCACAGTTGGGACACTTTTGTGCACGACTCGCAGCAGGTCAGAAGCCATCTAGTCCGTTGCTCCTGACACTATCTGTGCTGATCAGAGCCACCGTGCAAAATCTCTCATCCTCTGTAGATGGACGCTTTTGTCAAATACCACAAACACAAATGACTAGAAAAAGGACATTTAAAACACCAAATGTGCATTCACCCACCATCCAACCCTTATATTGCCTTTGAATACAGGAGCCCCTTCGTGTGGCAGCATCGTGACGAGGCTGGAGAGTGGCAGGTGGGTGTACAACTCAATGGAATCTTCGGGATGACATGGCTCTTGGGAGCGGGGAGCTGGGGAGGGTGCAGAAGCTGAGAGGCCAATAGAGCCCGTCTGTGGCTGGATTACGCTGTGGCCACCAGAGAATGACAGCACAAGCTGGCCAGGTGGACAGGGGACCCAGAAGGCTGAGTGCAAGGCTAAGCAATGCTTGTGACTCAGATATTGGGAAGTCTGGCACTTCACCGGGGTCAGGTAGGAAGTCCAAGGTCAGGATGCTGGAGGAGACACCCTGATTCCGCCATGGAGGGGGAGGCCGGCCTAGCTGGAGACAGGAGCGTGTTTATTTAGGTCTCGCCTGCTCAGCTGCTGAGCTGGCTGCAAGGAGTCTGGTTCTCAGTCTCCAGGGCTCTGGGCCCTCAGCCGGAACCACAGTCCTAGTCCGCTGGGTCATTCAGGGCTCTCTGGGCCCTGTTCTGTCTCCAGCAGAGAGCCAGAGAGGTGGGCATGCCCCAGGGGCTGCTTCCTGCACCCTGACCTCCAGCTGGGCTACGCCTCTGTCTGGGGCCACGTCAATCAATCACCACGGAGGAGCAGCCTGAGTCCTTACTGAACACAGTGAACCTGAGTATGAGGGAGGAGCGGAGTCACAGCCCCTTTTGTCCAGCGCAAGGTCGGCAGAGGGGACGGCACTGACTCACCAGATGCCCTGTTTTCTGGGTGCCGTCTGGGTGTAGCCATGGCTGGGCTCCCTTTCCTCAGTGTTACCCCATCTCTTTGTGTTCCACCTGCACTGCTACTCCCACTTCAGTCACCTCATATGGGTTCCCCCCTCTTCCACCTACGATGGTCACTTCATAGAGCTGGGGAGACCCTCAAAACCGAGGTCCCAAGGGGCTAAATGTCTTGCCTAAAGTTACCCAGCTACCTAAGATAATGCAAGGAAATCAGTGACTTGTGATCCCTAGCGAGGCCACCGCTGTGACAAATTCTTATACCCTGTCATAGTCATCCACCCCAAAACTTTCAATTTGGGTTCCGAAAAAAAAATGGTCTTATTAACATGCTTTCGCTGGTCCTGACGGTGCGTTTTCGTCTAGTTAACTAGAAGGCCCAGCCATTCAGCTCTTTGGAGAGTAAGTTGTGAGGACTTTCACCTACTCACTTCTCTACGGAGGCCTCAGGGTCCTAGTGGGGCCACGCTGACTTCCAGGGTGGCCCAAGAGGGAACTGGGTTGACTTCTGGGTTATAGAATTCAGGATCTGCTTTTTGGGGCAACTCCCAGTTCTGGGAGATTCCAGGGGGGCACTCGCCTTTAGGATGCTGTGCTTCCAAGCAGGGCTTCTCTCTGTCGAGTCCTATAACACAGGAGGACCTGAATCGCACAAGCAGGGACGAGCAGTTCAGAGCAGACGGGACGGCCTTCCCAGGGCGCCGACTGCAAGTGACCGTGTCCTCAAAAGGAAAGACGCGGCTGCAGACGCAGCTATTGCTAACGTGTCCTTCTGACAGTGTGGGCCCCAGGATACGCCAGAGCGTGACTCCACGTTCTTTGTCCCCAGGCTTCTCACCAGCAAGACGCTACCATCAGTGTTTCTGAGAATGGCCCAGCCATGCCCAGCGTCTCCCTCGTGTCCGTTCAGCCTTTACTCACTCCCACGGTTGGGCATGAGACAGGCAATGGCTTTTCCTTTCTCCTTTTGTGTTTTTATCTTGGAAAAGGATGCCTACGATAAGAAGGGAAATTCTTTTCTGGCCACGCAAATGCCAGTGAATGGAGCAAACCAGGACATGGGAAAGGCCTGGAGAGGGAGCGCCAGCCATTCCTCCTGAGAGCCTCCAGTCTGGCGGGCATTGCCCATTAGCCCTCTCCTTCTAGTTCTGAATGGAGCCAAGGGGGTAACGTCTTGTGTCTGGACCTCCCAAAACATAGTTGGCATCACGGAAAGGGGATTATGTCCCCTGCCAGGCAGATGGAAGTGCGCCCGGCGCTGGGAGGGGCGGAAATGTGTGTGGGCACGCACCGGCATGGTATCAGGTGACAGATGACAAACGAGAAACACAAGGGGAAACGCCCGGCATTGGGGTCAGGACAGAGCACAGAGGGGCTGGGGGAACCCACCTCACTTCTCTCACAAGCATCCCTGTCCTTCTCTCCTTATTGGTACAAATGAGGGTCAAGTACAGACTAGCACAGGGGCTGAAGAGGACAGTGGAACCTGCATGAGTCTGCCTTCTGCCCATGGGGGTAAATTGTGCTACGTCTGATGATCTTGCTAGCTCCCCTATGTGCATTAAAGGGGAACCTCGGGGGATAGTGCAATACCTGGGGGGCTGATGAAAATGAGGGACCTACCACCCTTCGGCCCAAAGGAGGAAAAGGGTGGGAATGGTTACTGGAAGCTGAAAGGAGAGTCAGGTAGAGGGCTTGAGAGATGTGACCTCAAGTAAAGGAGGCAGTCAGCCCAAGGCTACCCAGCAGTAGGCTGATTGGATGTCCTATTTGAAATGGGACAGTGCTGTTGTTTTCTGCTTCACTTAAAACAGAGCATCCGGGGGAAGCTGGGATAGCTAAGAGCTCGCTTTGCAGCCCTGGGGACTGAGGATCAAGTCCTGGCCCTGTCCCGTGCGGACCCATATGCTGAATTGGGGTGTGCTTCCCATGCGGGAGGCCCCCAGCCCAGCTCCCGCCCTGCGCAGCCCCTGCCCACCTGTGTAGAACGAAACCATGTCGAAAACTGATGACGTACAACTATGGAGACTGCTCTGCTCCACCCCCCCCCTCCACCCCCCCCCACACACACACCCTTCTGCTTCTCTCTCTCTCTCTCTCTCTCTCTTTGTCTCTGTCAAAAACAATAAAACAAATCTTTAAAAAATAAAATAAAATAAATAAGTAAATAAATAAAACAGGACATCTGGTCAGCCTACCCAGTAGAGAATGAGAGGGGAGGGAGTAAGGGTGAGGAACTAAGGAATCAATCCCCCAACTTCTCTCTCTCTCTTTTCCACCCCAGTCTCCTGCCAACACTCCTCATTGGTCAACTCAACCGGAAGTCAGAGGCACTGCCCATGGGGTGGGGATCTCAACAATCCACAGAATCTGCAGCACAAACAAGACAGGAGGCAGGCACACAGCACAGCACATGGGAAGGACTTATTCATATTTCCATCTCCCTCCTAGACCAGGGGTCCTGTGCCCAGTGCCTAATGGACACTCAATAAATACTGACCACATTAACAAGGGAATGCATGAAAGAATGAATGTATGAAGGAAGGAAGCGATGTCACCAAAGGCGGAGACACAGCTCAAGAGCCATGTGTCGTATTGCAGTATGAACCTGGTTATTATTAGGCTGTGACTTGTCTTTTCGGCTCACATTCCAATGTGCGGAAGAAGCTATTTCTCCCGGCCTAGTCTCTGACTCCTCCCGGGAAGCCATTCCTAGGTCTCTTCCCAGACCAACATCATGACCCTAGAGGCTGGTCAGAGCCTCTCCTGGGAAGCCCAGGCTTCGGGCAGGTGGCAGGTGCCCCTGAGGGCCTGGCAGCTACTGTCTGGCCTCAGTGCCCTTCTGCAGCAAGGTAGAGAGCTAAGCATTGCCTGGTACCTTGCTCCCTGCTTGGCAGTTACTGTGGCAACAGCCAGCATCCAGCCTCCTTTAGACTGTCCCATGGAGCCCTGCTGTGGGAGGCTGCTGCGATCCTCTAAAGCAGGGCTGTCTTGGTCACTGCACAGTTCCAGGTGCCTCAAACCAGGACGTGGACACAGACGCTAGCATCCCGCTGAGCCCAGGGCTGGTCGCAGACAAGACAGAATTATTTACACACACACAAGCCCTACCGCCTCAGGAGATGCTGGCTGTCTTCTGTCTGAACACCTGCTCCCAGCGGTCAGGTTCATGCCAGGTGCTCTCCTTGGGTTGGCATGGGGACACATCAGAAGCCCTACCCCTCCTCACCCCCCACTCCAGCCAAAGTAAAGCACAGCAGTGCCCCATCCGGGCTGTCAAATTACTCCTCCAACGTGGCTAGTGCTGTTCCCCAGCCTCCCTCCCTCACACCCCAGGCCTAGTTCAATGCTCCCTTTCTCGTTCAGGATGACTTTCTACCACTGCTGATCCCCGGAGCCTAATCTAGCCCCAGCCTCCCAGGGAGAATCTCTGTTCCCCATCCTAGGCCCCCACAGCAGGTGGGGTGTCCCTTTATAACAGCTTCATGGTCAGTGGACTCCCCCAGCAGACTGGGATGCCCTTAGGGTCAGGGAAACCATCTCTTTCATTCATTATCAGCCCCGCACCTAAGACAGTGCCTGGTACTGATTGAATGAATGGGTTTTAGCCTCAAGGGCCCACAAATCAGAGGTGGTATATTTATTTGGCTCTGACCCAGATGTCAGACCAGCTTGTACCCAGCAAACAGGACCACACATCAGCTTTGGACAGGGCCTGTGATTGCTGGAATCCCCACCAGCTTATCTCTCAGGTCCTAACTGTGTTAGCTTAACATGCATGCATGCATTCATTCACCTGGGAAATGTTTATTGAGCACCTGCTATAGGCTATTGTTCTCAGCACTGGGAATTCAGAGGAGAACAAGACATAGCCCTGACTGTCTAGAAGCTCTGAGACTAGGAGAGGCAGGAAAGTAAGCACACGTGGTGAGGAGTGTCAAGGGGGCTGTCGGATCCACAGAAGAGGCACCTGGCTGCACACAGGAGCAGAGAGAATCTAGAGCGATTAAGGGCTTGAGGCAAGTTCCGTAGGGATGAACCTGGGAGGGCAAGCGGTACCCAGAGGCTGACCCATGCCATCGTCGGTGTGTGGCAGGAGAGCCAGGGCAGGACTCAGAAGGAGGGCTGTGTTATAATCGAGAGGCCCCAGCCAACTGGTGGTGAGGTCCATTACCGATTCCAGGCACAGAGCTGCTGGGACACAGACCACTAATTTACACCCACCCTCTTGTTTTGCTTCATGCGAACGGGTATCCCTGCCTGACCTCCCCCAATCCCCTGACAACCTGGGTGTCTGCCTGGCCAGCAGCCATCCAGAATGGATTTATTTCCAAGCCCCATGACACATGGGGGGGGGGAGGGGGAGGGGGGAGCAGTGGCCTGTGCAAAGCCTCCTGCTCCACGCAGCCCCTGGACCGGGATGGGGCCGGCTTCCCTCTGAAGTGATGCCCAGCCGGGAGGCCTGCCTGTGTCCTACCCCCAAGAGACACGCAGGCCGATTTCAGTGCAGATGGCACCAGCAGATGCCAGCCCCTAGGAGGACCCTCCTCCCAAGCTAATGAGGGAAGCAGGGGAAGAGCCCAGCCTAAGTGATCAGGGGTGGGAAGTGACAAACACTCCAATCAGAGTTAAGAAAACCTGGGTTCTAGTCCCAACTCTGCCACTAACGAGCCGTGTATCATTGGACAAGTGGCTTGACCTCTGGGTGTGCCTGTTGTCCGAGCATCTAGCTGTCAGGGTGGCATCTGGTACTTTGTAGCGCTTTGAAAGAAAAGAGAAGTGGGGTCTCACGGAGACTCCACTGCTAACCTCCTGGGTGAATGCCCTCACCTCTCTGTGTTCAAGTCAGACATCATTTGCAAGGCCCGTGGCCTACAGCATGGGATGAAGACTGAGTTGGTATAAAGCGAGAGCCACGTGGAACCCAGAAAGAAACCCTGAGGCTCTGTGAAGTGCTTTTCCCCACTTCCTCCCACCGCCCTGCCCTGGGATCCCAGTGGAGAGGCCCACCCACTGCCCGTTCTGCCCTCCTTGAACTCTAGCCCTTGCCCCACACTGACAATCTCCCGTTGCATGTCCAGAACCTTCTGTGCCCATCTGTGGCTCAGCTCCATCAGCCCAGTGAGGTCCTGCAGCGGCTCTGGGAGTTCTTAGCCTGCAGGGACCCAGGTCCAGATCCTATGTAAGCATGGCCAGGCCTTTTGGGGGCAGCTGGAGGTGAAGCAGTGCCTGTCTTCACCCCCACAGCTAATGGGGAACAACCACAGCCCCTGACCAGCAGCCACGAGGACCACTGATCCAATGACCCCACTCCACTCTTCCGTGAAAGGAACACCGAACCGGTTGTTCAGATCTGGTCTGGGGGGCAGGCTGGCCTCAGCAGCCCCTGCACCCTCTTAGAAAAGGCACAAGGTGAGTCTGCTCCAAGATGCCAAAGGAATGGCTTCACAGAGAACAGGTGACATGGCTGAGGACAGGGGCCCACATGGTGGCCACTCAAGCAGAGCGGAGGATGGAGGGATGGGCCAGATGAATGAGCAGTTTCTTTAGTTTCTGAGGCCCTAGGAGAGGAGGAAATAAATAACACCCTTGAGGGAGAAGACCCCAGACAGGGTCCTGCTAGGGACGACTGTCAGGCGTGATGAAGGTGAGGACAGCAGCCATGGGCTGGGCACTTGAAGTTGCATTCAGAGCACTGCAGGCGGCCAGGCCTTTGCAGCCGATACAGCCCTTATCTGGTGCTGTGGGCCCTGAGGTGCTGTTGGGGCAGGTGCGGAGCACTTTGAAATCTGGAGATCCCATGAAGGGAACGGGGGGCAACCCAGGGGCTCCCTAGCGATCCGTGGCAGTTCCTAGAATAATAACGGCCGATATTAATAGAGCATTCACATATATTAAGTCTGGTTTTCACAACAGCCCTGGGAGATAAGCCCTCTTCTTTTCCCCACTTTAAAGATAAGGAGAAGACAGCACAAAGAGGTGGAGTAACATACACGCCCAAGGTCAAATCGCTGATTCCTGCCGGAGCCCTGCTCTGAACCCCAGGAAAGTCACTTTCCGAAGGCTGTGGGCTGGACCGCTGAGCCGTAGGCTCTCTACAGTGAGTCAGGAACGCTGCCTTCTTCGGGACAGGGCCCTGCCTCTGTGGGGTCGGGGGGTGAACCTGCTATGAGGACTGGAGGCTCCAAGGCTAGCTTTGGCCCATACTCGCCTGCGGCCTGGGGGAATCCAGCCCCAAGACCCAGCCCCAGGCACCTGCCCCTGACAGCTGGCCCAGGGATGGGGGCTGGGACCTCACACCACCCATGTTCTCCACAGGGACACCCAGCCATCGATTTTAGGTTGAAACTCTTCTCCGTAGCCCAGCCTTCCAGAAAACTTCACAAATACTGCAAGATACAAAAAACGCAGGGACCGGCCTGAACGAACTGGGTTTTTAAGAGACCGTGTTTGACATCAAAATCCCTCTGATGCGAGTGATTTGGATTCCGATGCATTTCTGGATTGTTTGCTGAATTAGGCATCGGCAGCTTTGTGGCGCCGTAAAAAGCGCCACCGTCACGTGGTGGCTCTGCCACCTGCAGCCCTGGAGACAGTTGGGCTCACAGTTTGGATCCCGAGAACTGTCTCTGATGAGCGTGAACCAGCCAAAAGAGAGAGGCAAGAAGGGGAGAGAGGGAATGGGGAGAACGGCGGGGCGGAGGGGGTCGAGCTCCTTTCCCCAGCACACGTGCACGCGAGCCCGCACCGGGACGGAGGAAAGGCCCGGAGCAGAGGGGGACAGACACCAGCTTCCAGGAGGCCCAGCCACACGCACAGCACACAGAATGGGAAGGGCGGCAGAGCGGGGAGTCACCCGGCGAAGGCTAGAGCAGCCCCCAGCCGGCAGATGCCCATGTCCCTGTCACCCAACATGCCCCCGGCGGGGGGCAGGGGAGAGCCCCCGGAAGGCAGAGTTGTCCGGCTACTGCTGTCATTTTTACTTCTTTTCTAAGTGTTTTCACATTTCTTGCAGGCCTGTATCCTTATTTAAAAACAGCAACTAACAGCAGTGCGCCCCTGTGGCTGTGGGCACAGAGCAGCCCGGAGGTTATTGGTGGAATCGAAGTGGAATGCCAGTTTCTCAACTCCCAGCCTCCTTCTGTTTCATCAGCCCAGACTTCCCGCCTCACCCGTGGTGGCTCCCAGCCTCTCTGACACCCATCAGACCCATTGCTCAGGCTGGCCATGCCAAGGGCTGGGCCTGGGGCAGCAGAGAGCAGCAACCTAGACCCTAAGCCAGGACACCTGGTCCAATGCTGAGTTCTGCCCCCACCATGCTGGGTCCTCGGGCAGGTTAGTTATCCTGCCCGAGGACCCAGGCATGCTGGACTTGGCTCCATGGAGCTGCCCCTGTGCTGGTCTGGCAGGAGCCTCCTCCTGCATGGGGGCTTTCCACGAAGCCAGAGAACCCAGCCCACCCTCCCGGGCTGGTCGCTTTTAGAGCCTGGACCCCAGGGATGCAAAGGTGCCCCTCCACCCAATTATAAATCAATCTAGCAGCTCTAGCCAAGCCCGCTGCCATCAATGGCTCTAAAAGCTCAGCCTCTTCGGCCTCAGCAGGCTTGGGGCTCCAGGATTAATGAGCATCAGCTGCAGGCAGGCTGGTGGGGACAGAGGCGAACCTAATGAGCGGGGTGGCCCAGCCCTCACAGACTGGAGGTGGGGTGGGGCTGAGGAGCAGGTGTCACTGTCAGGCTGCCCCTCTGCTGAGTGTCACTTTGAAAGGCAGAGCTGTTGTCATCAAGTGGCATCTCATTACCCCGCCCTGCAGTGAGTGCCACAGGCGACTCAAAGACCAGCCACAAAGAACAGGGACTCTGAGGCCACAGCCTCTACACCTTGGCGGAGCTGTCCCATCAGGCTTTTCTCTGGGCCTCTCAAGTGTGGGGGCTGGAGGGAGGTTTCAGAATCCAGGCACGCCCTGCCTCCCCATGCCACCGGGTGAGTGCTGCATCTAAGAACGAACGTCTCTGCTGGAAGGGTCCTCAGAGTCTCTGGTATAGTCAGAGTCCTCAAATACAGGGGCTTAGCATGTACCTGGAGTGTGCACACGCCTGTGCAGACTTCAATGAACATGAGTGTGTGCACACAAGCTGAGTGTGTGTCTGCAGCTTCCACATGCCTGTGCAGACTTCAATGAGCATGAGTGTGTGTACACAGGCAGAGCGTATGCCTGGAGCTTCCACATGCCTGTGCAGACTTCAATGAGCATGCGTGTGTGTACACGGGCTGAGCATGAGCCTGCAGCTTCCACATGCCTGTGCAGACTTCAATGAGCATTAATGTGTGTACACAGGCAGGGCGTATGCCTGGAGCTTTCACATGCCTGTGCAGATTTCAATGAGCATGCGTGTGTGCACACAAGCTGAGTGTGTGTCTGCAGCTTCCACACGCCTGTGCAGACTTCAATGAGCATGAGTGTGTGTACACAGGCAGAGCGTATGCCTGGAGCTTCCACATGCCTGTACAGACTTCAATGAGCATGCGTGTGTGTACACGGGCTGAACGTGAGCCTGCAGCATGCACACGCCTGTGCAGACTTCAATGAGCATGAGTGTGTGTACACGGGCTGAGCGTGTGCCTGTATCTTCCACTCGCCAGTGCAGACTTCAATGAGCATGAGTGTGTGTACATGGGCTGAGCATGTGCCTGCAACTTCCACATACCAGTGCAGACTTCAGTGAGCACGAATGTGTGTACACAGGCTGAGCGTGAGCCTGCAGCATCCACACACCAGTTCAGACTTCAATGAGCATGAATGTGTATACATGGGCTGAGCATGAGCCTGCAGTGTCCACACACCAGTGCAGACTTCAGTGAGTATGAATGTGTGTACACGGGCTGAGCATGAGCCTGCAGCATCCACACGCCTGTGCAGACTTCAATGAGCATGAATGTGTGTACATGGGCTGAGCATGTGCCTGCAACTTCCACTCGCCAGTGCAGACTTCAATGAGCATAAGCATCCAGCATTTTGCTGGACAGCAAAGGGACACAATCCAGCCCCCATTGGACTTGTAGGTCAATCAAGGACACAGCCCCTCAGGAGACTGATCAGAAGTATAAAATCTAACAAAAACAATAACTGTTTATTGAGCTCTTACTTTGTTCCAGGTGACGTTCTATGCTCTTTAAGTAAGCTGACTGATGTAGTCAATAAAAATGAAAGACGCTGAGGAGTCAGGGTCATTGCAGTCAATATCAAAGCAATCAATGCAGGTGAAGCCGAAGGGAGAAGGGTCACTGAGATTGACTGGAGAGACTCAGGAGGGCTTCCTGGGGGAGGCAGGACCCCGCCCAGCCCTCCTGGAGTGTGGACAAACTGTCCCAGAAGCAAGGGAAGACACATTCGGGCCAAGGGTGGAGTGAGTCCCCGAAGTCCCCGAGCCTACACTGAGACGGCAGAGGCTTAGGGGCACAATGTGTGGTGGGCACCAACTCTGAAAATGCTGGGTTCTATTGGGTTCTATTGTGCTCACTTCAGCAGCACCTATACTAAAAATTGGGGTTTTATGGCCAATAAAATTGCCTTCTCTTCACCGTGGCTTCACTGTTTCTTTTCCATTTCTGTCTGAAATGTGATTTTGAAGGTAAAATCTACACTGTGAACTGTATAGATCCTATGTGTACACTTTGATGAGCTTTTCACAAATGTATTCGCCCACACAACTAACAGCCCAATGAGGATCTAGAACACTTCCAGAGGGCGTGAAGAATAAGAAAGGTGACTTTTAAAATCGCATGGTTCTGTAGCTACATCTCCTGGGCATCTGTGAATTGAAATAAATCAACATGATCAACTGCCTCTCTTGCCCAACTCCCATCCACCTCCCATCCCAGGAGGAAAAAAAATCAAATAGAATTAAGCCTCATCTAGAGAGACAAATGCCTGTTGAGCATTTGTCTCACTCATCTCAGTGTCCCCAGAACCAAACTCAACATGGGGCACAGAGTGGATGATCCAAATATGTTTCTTTTTTTTAATTATTTTTTCATTGTTAAATTTATTGGGGTGACATTGATGGATAACAATTACATTGTTTCCAGGTGTAGAACTCTACATTACATTGTCTATACATCGCATTATGTGCTCACCACACAGAATCAGCTCTCTTTCCATCACCATATATTTGATGTCCCCTCCTTACTCCACCCCTCCAGCTCTCCCACCCAACTCCCCCAAATACCCTCTTTCCCCAAAACTAAGACAGTGTCTTATATTAATTTTTGCTCCCAAAGATGCGCTAGGTCTTATTTGGGGGGGGATGCCTTATACGTATTTCAGCAAGAGCCAAAACTGTAAGTAGGTCTTATTTTCGGGGGATGCCTTACTTTTGGGGAAACACGGTATGTTTCTTAAATAAGGGACCGAGCAACTAGTATCCTCAGAGTACCATCTCCCTGGAGAAAACAGACTCCACTTTCTCTCAGCTCCCCATGACACAGACAATCATGAACCCTGCCCATCCTCAGACACCCTCACTTTTCCTTCCCAGCTTCTTCCCAGTGTCCCTGGACTAGGCCACACCTTGATGGCTTTCAGGCAGGAAAAAAAAAAAAAAAAAGCTTCCAGGGAAAAGAAGCTTCAAGAAGGCCTACCCATGTGCATGTGGCCCATTTCCTTCCTAGGCTAATTAGCACCTGGATGGGGCCACAGCCAACTACTCGTCAACACTTCTCCCTGCCACGTCCCTGGGAAATCTCCCTTTGTGCAGCTTGCTGGAGACTGCCGGCTTATAAAAAGCAGAAGCCAGCATTCCAGAGTAGTTCTCACTTGCAGTATTGCACAAAGAGGGGGAAAAAAATAATGCTGAACATTCTGTTCATGGAAGAAAAAATAGCAGCCGAAAACTGTCACATTGTTTGGTCTATTTTCAATTTAATTCCTGAGCCCTGGAAATAGCTATCTGTGCAAGAAGGCCCAAGAAGGACTCCAGCAACCTGACACATGCCACCGCGATGCAGGGGCACGGGCCCAGGGGCAGGGAGACACTGCAGGTGGGACGGCGCACCCAGCCCGGTGGATCACGATGCACCAGGTGCGTCTGCTGCGGGAGTCTACATTTGCAGAAGAAACTCCGAATCAGAAAGCCCAGAGGAAGCTTCAGCTGCTGGACATGTCAAATGCGAACAGGATGTCGCTCGCAGAGCATGGTTCTCAACCTTGGCCACACACTGAGTTTCACTTTGAGAAATAACACTATCGAAAGGTCATTACATAAATCAACTATGCATGTGATACAACTGCGTAGAACTAGATGCAGGCACACATGCAAACACACACACACCAGCGTCAAGTTTCTGCTTGTGATATTGTACTATAGTTATACAAAAATGTTACACGAGAAGAAACTAAATGGAGGGTACAATTTCTTGCAATAGCATGCAAACCCGCAATTCTTTCAAAATCAGAAATTAAAAACAAAAAGTGTGTGTGGGGGGCAGGGGGCGAGCTTCTGGGGTCTGATGCACTGGACCCAGGGTGCAGCGTCTACATCCAAGTTTCCAAAATCTTACCAGGTAATTCTATGTGCAGCCAAGCTACCCAGATGTGGGGTTGCTGATTGAGAAAGTAAGACAAACATGAAATTGGGAAATCTGTTCATCCCTGTTGGATAATTCAGTGAACTGCTGAACAGAAAGTGTTACAGGCCATCAGAGAAAGGGGGAGATGGACAATGAAGGAGGGCTTCCTGGTGGAAGCGGGATTAAACCAGAACTGGACTGAGGTAGAGGGTTCTGATAGAAGAGTGGGAAACGGGCATTGTAGGCCAGCCGAGAAGGGCTGGGGGATTTCATGGCCCATCTAAGGGAGGAGGGGAAGGATGAATTTGGGCACAGTTGAAGAGTAAGGGTGGATACAACGGTTAATCACAAACAAGCCCTGTCCTTGTCCTTTGGCAGGTAGGTCTCAAACTCCTGCACTAGCTGTAAGTCCTTGCAAATTGCCAAACGCAATTGTCAGCAAAAAGACAATTGTGCAGAAGACACCTGGCCTCTCTCAGGTAACCACCATGTGGAGAGCTTGGAGAGGAGTCAGGTTCTAGTAGAGAAGAAGGAAGCAGACCTCATGGCTCATAACGCCGTGCCTATCTGCACTGCAGCTGGTCTTAGATATTCTCAACCCTGAACGCTGCCAAGCTCCAGAGAAGACCAGAAATGACCTGGGAAAGGTGAAAGTAGAAATCTCAGTGTCTACACACCAAAGCTTATGGACTTGACTGAGCAGGTCTGTTGAGTATTAGCCACAAATCTAATAAACTTGATTATCTGTTTCCAAGCCCACAGAAAAATTAAAAAGAAAAACATTAAATAGGTGAGTCTTCAGACAGGATCACTGGCAAGGGTGACAAGTGGCAGGTGACAGACACCCCAATGGCTGGCAGGAGACAGAAATCTATATAAAGTAACTTGGGGTGCTCATGGGACAGGAGGCCACCTTAGCAGGGCTGAGGGGCTCTGCTATGAAGGTGAGGAAGAGCTTTAAGGTGCCCCAGCTGGGTTCTAAGAGCCCCACAGGGCCCCCCTTTCTCTTGCCCTTAATTCTCTGATGTACGCATCCTGGGGTGCTGCTGTGCCCCACTGCAACCTGCTGGCAGGGAGGGGCAGCCGGCTGGCCTTTCTGACTCCAGAGAATGTCTTCTGCCAAAACCACCAGTGCCCCTCAAAGCCTGCCGTCTTCTGCTGTGGTACCCACCGCAGCGCTCCCAGGGCGTGCCAGGCAAAGCTGGCTGCGCTCAAACTGCTCAGTCTGCTGAGTCCAGTGGACCGAACGGGACAGCCAGGGGCAGCCCCTCCCCCATCACGGCAGCAGCACCACTGTGCTCTGCATGCGGTGGGTCTGGCCGTGAACTCCAGCTCCTCTCGGTCCAAAGCGCTGTGTGTCCTTGACCCAGTTGTTTCACCCCGTGCTGAGCACTCGTCCTGTTGAGCCATTATACAGGTAGCAAGTGTGAAAGAGCTTGTGAACAGAACACCAGCCCCTTAACTGACCCAGAGTCTCCTCCACCAGCTTCATTGCCGCGGCCTCTGTGTGGTTCAAAGCCAATGTGGGTTGGTCTGCTCCCGATGGCGTAGGGCAGGCTGGGGGGCAGACGCAGAGTCCGTGCCCACGTCGTAGCAAGCAGCTCTCAGCAAACAGGAGAGAACACTGGTCTCTCCTGCTAAATAGCCCCCCAGCCACCCAGACTCAGAGGCCTGGACAAGTACACACGGCCCAAGGTCAGCTGGGAAGGCACCTGGACGTGTGGCCATGCCCTGCCCGCCCCCAGAAGCCCCGCACCTGATCAGGTCCTCGCTCCTGGAAGCCATGTCGTGCTGTCACTCAAAGGCAAACGCCGAGAAGACAAATCAGGCAGGGCAGAGAGGCTGTGGGCCGCCCCCGTGCATGTGGGAGCAGATGAAAGCATTAGCCCAAAACCAGGTGGGCAGGGACGGGGAGGGCCTCGGCACAGTCCCGTGCTCTAATTGCTGCTAAAGATCGCTGGGCAGCCCGGGTGACACCTGGAAGTCTTCCATGGGTCCTCGGGCATAAACCATAAATCATCTCCCTCGCACTTGTTACTAATCTTGCTTTCTTGCTGTGTCAGCTGGATTCCTAGGTTTAAATGGGGACTTCAGTTCCTCCCTGGTTTTTTTTCTTCTTTCTCTCCAACCTTCTCCCCGACCCCTGCCAAAACCGATGACAAAGGAATGCAAACTCCAAAAGGCAGGCTCGTGGCTTCACTCTGGGGAAGAGAGAGGAGGTGCAGAGAGAGAAGGAAGAGGGTGTTTGGATACCAATGTGGGCAGGGCAGAACTTGAGTGACAGGAAGCAGAGGACCATCTGGACCCACCTGCAGACTTTCAATGTCCAGCATCCCGTCCAGGCTAACCCCTTCTTGGTGCCCAGGGCAGCAGGTGAGTGTGTAGCAGATACACCCGCTTCCCTGTGAGCACCCAGCTAAGCCGGGAACCAGTTCTGTCGCTGGTCCTGTAATTACCGAGGAGCAAGGATTGCCCAGGCTCTGTGGGCGCCTGGGAGAAGAGGACTTCTTCATTTCTTTTGTTTCTTTGCTTCTGCAAGCACCTCTGTGACGTCATATGAGTCATGTCTCCTTGAAGACTATACCTGCACACCTGGCCCTAAAACTGGAGTGTTCAATCTTTCGGCTTCCCGGGGCCACATTGGAAGAAGAATTGTCTTGGGCCACGCATAAAATACACTCACTAATGATAGATGATGAGCTAAAAAAAAAAAATTGGTCACAAAGAAATCTCCTAATGTCATAATATTGACGAATTTGTGCTGGGCTGCATTCAAAGCCGCCCTGGGCCATGTGTGGACAGGAAGGACAAGCTTGCCCTAAATGGTGGTGAGAAGCCTGCGCCTCATGTGGGCCTCCAACAGGCTGACTGGAGGCTGCACGCGCCTTGTAACACTGGTCCCGGCCATGAGCCGAGCTACCAGGGGCCATGGTATAGGGCAGTGGTCAGGGATGGCCTGCTGAACCCCACTGTGTGCCTGCTACTCCAAGGAGCTGTGACCATGAATTACCCAGCTGTCCCATGCTTCGTTTCGTCTACTGTGAAAGGGGGTGATGGCTTATAAGATTAATTGAGATAATCCACGTAGGTGCCCGAGTCAGTGCCTAGTGGAGGCTACGATCACTGCTCCGATTACCTCCATGGTTGCTGTTATTACTAGTCTCAATGATTCGTATATTATTACTCCTATGACAGCAGATTCTCAGTTACCTGGCACCCGTGGGGATTGGTAGATGCCAGATCAATGTACCCGGCACTCTCAAACAACCAGCCAAAAAATCAGAGATTTCTCATGCTGGTTGGTTGAGCGCCAGTTGCTTGAGTTCTGGTTAACTGAGAGTCCACTGCATTAGTCTCTCTCCCCTGAGCCCAGAGGAACGGCGAGGTGGGATGAGGTGACTACAGGGTCTACGTGAGGGAGCAATGCAGAGGGAGGAATGCTGGGGGCTGCCCTGTCACCCCTTTTGGCTGCCCCTGTGCTGGACCTGATTTTGCCGTTTTGTTCAGAGAGAACACCAGGGACTGGTTGTTTCCAGAGAAGATAAGATGGAGCAGCTGGAGGTGCGTGGTGGGGAGGGGGGCAGAGTTTATAGGCATCCTCCTCTCAGAGATGTAGGTTTTCACCCCAAAGCTCTCAGAAGCCTTTGGCTAAAAGGGGGAGTTGCCTCAGCATGGGGTGAGCATTTGGCAGGATGGAGCACACGCTTTGCCGGTTGGAAGCCTGGGTTTCGAACTGGCTGCACGTTGTTTGCCCACAACTTCACGGAGCAGCGGGTTCCTTGCACAAATGATGGGCAGAAGGAGCCTGTTCTTACAGTTCCTTCTAGATGTTAAATTCTAGGAACATGGACGCGGTTCCTGCCACATCTGACTCACCACAAGAGGCTGACCGATCACTCCTTTTCTCTCTGATTGTACTCCTCCTTGGTTCAACTTTCTTAGACCTGAAAACAGCCACAGGAGCAGGGACAAGGGGAAATGGAAGGGTACCTGCCAGACAGGACAGGACAGGTGACAGGTATGTGTCCCCCCACGGGAGCAGGCAATGGGGTGGCAGGTCTTTGGGGTCAGGAGCCCAGGCCCCACAGCGCATCACGTGCACAGCCTGGTGGTGTGTCTGGTCGTCACTGCACATACACACGAGGCACAACACACACACTGTGAGGATGCACCAGGGGCTTGGAGGCCCCCCCCCTCGGATTTTCCATCCCATAGGCAGTTTTGTTTTATTGACACCCATGCAGGAGCTCTTACCCACACTGCAAACCCAGGTGAAAACAAAACTTTTCAGAAAACCAAGCGTCACCCTTGCTGCCTGCGATGCACACCGATATTTTCTTACTCTAGTTCCTTGTTTTACAATGTTGGTCACATCCCACTAAATTGACATTATGGAACACTCAGGTTGTGGCACCAGGTTTGGAAAGCACTGTTTGAGAGGCAGGAAAGTAACAATGACTCAACATGGCTGCAAAGGTTCCAGTTGGCCGAGGGACAGAGTGCCTGACAAATTCAGAGACGAGACAGGCCCAGGGCTCAGTGACAGGGGAACAAGACGTTCTGGATGCCTGGGTCACTTCAGAGAGCGGGTTCCATGGGACTCCAAGGACTAAGTCTCAGCACAGACCTGAGAGGATTCATCTGAAGGAGACAGTGTGCTCCTGCCACCATGGTGTCTGTGGCGCGTTTCCTTGTGGAAGGGGAGCGAAACCACATCAGGCAAGTCACTTACACTCTCCAAGAACGTCTGAAAAATTGCAGTCAGCCACCGAACCATTTTAATTAAGGTTTTCACCTCACTGCTAAGAGGCTTAGAAATGCTGTCACGTAGGCCCTTTCAAATCCACCTGCTAGCCACTCCCTTTCCTGCCTTCTGACCCAGGAGCCCCTGAGCACATGAGTGAGGACAAAGACCACCTCTCTGGCCTCTTGGACTCAGAGCAGCTTCTTCCTCCTGGCCAAACAGTCACCTTTTTAGGCATCCCTGGTTTCTTATCATATCACAAATTTATAAAAACGAAAAGACAAACCCACAGATCACCTAAGCCAGACTCCTGCTTTACAGGTGGGAAGAACATGACCCAGGGAAGTCAGTGACATGGCTGGAGTCACACAAGTGACTGGAGTCAGGGCTGGAGGTGGGGTCATCTGTCTCCCAGGCCCCAGCATCCCATGAACATTCTCCATGAACAAAAGTGAGATGGGCCAAGTCTCTAATACTCTTGGGTCTACCCACTTACGCATCAGTAGAGGTCTGAGCGTGTCCCAAGAGAAATGAAACAACATGGAGAGGGTGACGATTTGGGGGGAGGGGGTAAGGGATGCAACCTTATAGGCCACATTTGTCCCTTTTCCAAAGATAAGAAAAACAAGCCCAAGCAAGACACCTACTTCCATAAGGACCGATTCTCCCAGCATCCCTGTGTTCTTTAGAGAACGGCAGGGGAGAGAGGGTTCTAGAAATACTATACGTACAGCCCTGCATCGGTCGGGCTGGAGAGACAGATATTGACACTCATTTGTTCTGCGTGGCCCCTGCCTGCCAGACGTCCCCGTGATGAGCAGGTGCTCATGATCTGAGCGGGCCTGCTCCCATGCTTGGCTGAAATGGCCAGACCCCCACTGGGATACCCTGTCTGGGGCCCCGGGGGGACCTCTGAACAGCAGGGTCGAGGTGGACTGACATGGATCATCGGAGAGGCCAAACGAGCCACCCTGGTGATTGCCACAGGACAGTGCTCCAGTCCCATTTTCCACTGTGAGATGTGTCCATGAGTCCACTGATCCAGCACTGTGGCTTCCTCCATTGATGGAGATGCTCCACACACACACATGCACATGCACACATGTTCATGCAAGCACATGGCTGCCCCCTGGGGACCAATCTGCTTTGCTTTCTTTCTGTTCTTGGGGCTATGTCAATTTATCTCTTCTGATCTGGGGTACAGGCTTCACTTTGGGGAGTTGGTCCTGGCAGCTGGGCTAAATGGGGCCAAGTCTTTGCTTTCTAGGGTAGGTGCCAGGCTTTGCTGAATTTTCAAAACTGGTCACTGATTGCTCATGTCAAAATCTCTGACACCTCACAGCTGCACTTGAACTGGGAACACTGAGATTTTTCATAGTGGAAATGAGGACTGTCTCCCCCATTAGCAAAGATTTAATAAAATTTCATAGCTTTCCAGAGGGAACATAAATTGGAACAATACTTTTGGAAAACAATTCAGTAAGAGATAGCTAATCTTTAATGTGCTCAGACCCTCTGACCTAGAAACACCACTTCTGGGAGTCTAGCCAAAGGAAATAGTCTGAAATAAGGGATTTAAAAAAAAAAGAAAGAAAAGCAAGACCTTCATGCACAATCATTTTTATGTTAGCATTATTCAGAATTTGAAAATATGAGAAGTAGCTTAAATGTAAAACAGTCCAACAGTGGGTAAGTAAATTATGATATGTTCACATGATAGAATATTAAGCACATGTTTAAAATTATGTTTATGAAGAGTTTACAACATGTGAGGAAATTACTTGCATTACAAGGTTTTACTGAAGAGGGTAGAAAGAAAATGTTATATATATGCTCATATACATATAAAATATATACATATCATATATGAAAATACATATATGAGAAAATCACATATGTGATCATTTATATATACATATACCTATAAAATCATGTACTATATGATTTTCCTTCCAGTCTGTTAAGTGAATAGGGATACACTCTCAGTTAACCGGCACCACGGGGATTGGGAGATGTCGGATAAATGTAAGTAGACTCTCCGTTAACCAGACTCAGACAACCGGCACTCTCAGGCAAATTGCCAGTTGCCTGAATTTGGGTTAACGGAGAGTCTACTGTATATAGTATAATCTTAACTAGGAAAAATAATTAACACAGAAAAATTGAAATGAAATATGAACAATGGCTGTGGAGTGGCACTCTAGATATATACTTTCTTTCTTCTTTTTTATACATTTCTCTATTTTCCAAACAACACTAGTACTTTTCTTTTCAATTTGTTTTTAACATTGGACACGACAAGTATATCATAGAGATGAAAGTCCGGTCATATCTCTGCCACTTCTGCAGGTGACCTCAGGGAAGTTACGTGACCTTTCATCCACCTGCCTCCCTCTCTATGATGAGGCTGCAGGATCACATGATCGCCAAAGCCCATCCTGCTCTCACATTCTGTGTCTCAAAATATCATGCCCTTGTCTTTGAGAATAGGATCTCAAAAACGGGCTCAAGAGGCGTAACCATCTCACGAGCAAAATACTATAATCATCCTAACAAGCGAGGGACTTGGAAGGGTCTCCTGGAAGATGCAGCTGTTCTTTTACAGTCAGTGGAGAAACATGCTGACATGATGTCCTTGGGTTTGGACATCTCGAGCCAAACAGCCACAGGAAGGGGGTCGCAGGCAGCTGCGATGTGAGGCTGGGAACTGAGGTTGGGGGAGGCGGGTCCTCAGCACTGAGACTCCGTCCAGGAGCCCGATTATCGCGGATCACCCCGGGCCTGGGCCCCACAGCACGAGGACCCACACCGGGACAGCACGGCGCAGCTCACACCCTACAACCTCCCGGGCAGCTACAAACCCCAGATGTCCCCTGCTCCCTTGGCCAAACTCCACAATGGTTTTTAGGTTTTGAGCATGGGGATACTTCCTCACATATTGTTTGTCTCATGGTTCTGAGCCCCATTTCCTCAGTGGCATTATCGGTCACCCCTTGCCGCTCGGTCTTTCTCTGGCTAAGTCCACAATTCCGGGACGGTTCATACCAGAGAGGACTCCACATACTGAACTAGCTTCCACCCTGGATGAGAGGTGGTTCTCTCGGGTCTCTTCTGAGGTGGAATTCCACAGTTGGATAATTATATACGATTGTCTCTCTCCACTGGACCTTGGCCATTTTCCTACAGTCTGGAGACAACACAACTTGCTTCTAGATAAGACACTCGGCCAGGATGCACCAGGAAGGATGGAAGTTAAACTGGTGAGCTGGTCCCACGCTGGTTGCTAAGGAGCCTCTGCCTTCTGATGCCTCCCCATTGTCCCAAGCAGTCCTGGCTCTCCCCTTAGGCCATCCCACAAGGACCCCCCTAGGACCCATCACCTAAAGGGTTAGGGCCTGGCCCAGCAGGGCACCTCTAGGATTTTGTAGGCCTTATGCCCTTCCTTGGTGCAAACATGTTTTCAAGCTCACCTCTCTTGATTCCCCTTCCTACATTGAGCCCGGCTGGGTTAAGAGAAGCTAAGACTATACATCCTTTTGAGGGAGTGCACGAGATAACCAGGGTGGTTTAAAAACAATGAAGACACGTTGGGTTTGGATTGCCAAGCTGTCCCTGCTGCTTGGGGAAGGGGGTGGTGGTGATGGCGGCTCAGCAAACAGGTGGGGAAAGGTGGGTGGTGCCCATCTGCCTGGCGCCCCCTGCTGTCGGTGCAGGGTTCACATTGTCTCCTTACAGATGGGGCTGCAAGTCTTTCTGAGGGAGCCAAACACCATAAAACACCAGAGTGGCACACAAGCATTGCAGTTCCACCCTTCTGAGCTCTTCGAGGACTGCTGAGCCGCAAGCAGACTTCCCACATGCCGCCTTCAGAAGGCAGAAGGCAGTGGCAGATGCAGAGATTCCAGCGGGGGGGGGGTCTCGGGTCACCCTGCTTGTCACATGAGCAGCTGGGAATGGGCCCCCAGCTGAGCCTTTTCCCCTCATAGGAGAGTCAAAGGACGGCCACCTCCACTCCAGTCAACAGAAAAGTGCTCTGTGGCAGGGTGGCATTTTGTTGTCTGTAAGTAGCAGGTGAGTTTATGAGCTGGAGACCAGAAAGACTGGTTTCATGAAGAGGGTGGGGGGAGGGGGAGGAGTCAAAGTGCTGTGTTTTGATCATAAAGCCTCTGTCTTTCTGGGCTGCTTTCCCACAAGCACTCACTTCGCTACCAATACCACTGCCACCAGGCCCTGGTGGGAAAAGCCACCATCACTTTATACTTTACTAACCTCCATCAGGAGGTGGAAAAGATGCCAGGGACCCTCCCAGACTCCAGGTCTTTCTTGTTCTGAATGTCCACCCGTTTGTCTGTCCCCTTACTGCAGACAGGCATCCTTGCCAAACCTCAGACGTGAGCCACAGCGGATCACAGTGCAAGAGACAAACCCCAGGCCACTGAAGCATCACGTCGAAACAGTCTGGAGTCTTGGCCATCATCCCAATGCTGTTTGCCCCTGATATGACCGGGCTGTTGAGGATTATAGGGGTGCAGGGGGCTTTCATGCAAGGAAATGTTTAGAAACAGAGAAAGTGAACAGGATGGGCTCTTGCTCATGTGTAGTCACTTGAAGGTATGAAGATCTGTCAGAGAAAGGGGGCATTTAACTTCTAATCAAGGAGTTACTGCCCTTTGTCCAAACAACCTTCCCATCTGCCCCCTGTGGTAGCTGAGAGCCCAGTTCTCTGGGACCCCTGCCCCTGTTAGAACATGTTATACTCCCCGGTCTCCAGGCCACAGCTCTGGCCCATCACACAGTGTGCTGGTTCCTCTCCACCCTTCTTGGGCCTTGGCCCTGAAACCCCTCGTCAACTAGTCCTGAGGCTTAATTGACAAGACCCGAACTGACAAAGGACCTTTTACGGGCGTGGCTTTCACCACCAAATCTATCTCCTATTAAAACTGCTTTCCATGTACTGCCACCCAAGGGCCCAGAAGGTAAGAATGGGCTGCTGTCGCCACTGTTACGATCATGGCTGTTTTTGAAACCTGGGTCTTGGCACAAGGCTTTAGCTAGGCCCTGATTTCAAGTTCTGTTGCAATCTGATCAAGAACCATATGAGTCCAGATGCCCCATTTATAGTGATACCATCTTTATAAACACAGAGTCACAGAAGATACAAGCCAATGATGTGGCAACCAAAGCAGGAGCAGAAAAGGCGGCCCAGAAATTCAGGCATCCAACCCACTGCCCGGCATCCCTTGTGCAAATTACATGCCTCACCCCCTTCACTTCCTGTGTTCATGACACAGACCTTCCAGGGGCTCCATCTCTGGATCCTATAGGTCCCGCATTCTACCTACCAATCACATCCCCGAGCATTTCAGCTACCCCAGAATTCTGAAGTAGGCAAGCCCCTCCCTAGCTCTCCACGCCCAATAAACGCCACCTTTCACGATGTATCCACATCATGAGAGCGCCTTTCCCAGGCTCCCCAAGCCGCTCAGGGCTTTCCCCACCTCACAGGTAGAGCAGCTCCCTCTGCTCAGAAAGCTGTCCCCTCTACCCGTGCTCAGGGGTGATGCTGTGTCATCCTTCAGTCTCATAGAGCAATGTACTTGTGTGCACCGCCCCACCCAACCTGATTATCCTCTATTTCAACACCCTATTTGTTTCTTTCAAAGCCCCATAACCACTTGTCATTGTTTTATTATTATTGGTTTTTTGTCATCTCTCCCTCTCTAGCTTGGCTCCATTTGTGGAAGAAAGGAAGAGAGGGAGGGAGGGAGATGGATGGATGGATGGACGGACGGATGGATGGAATCGCATGCCTACTGCATACCAGGCACTCCTCCCATACAGCCATACAACATTCAACGAGACCGATGCCCTCCTGGAGCTTATCAGCCCGCAGACAGAGAACCTGCAGGAGTCTGGAATTGTAGGAGGCTTGTGCAAAGGACAGTGAATGGGCTTACACAGAGGCAGAAGAGAAGACATGGTGTCTCGCGTGCTGAGAGCTAAATCTGGTATAAGGATCACACAAAATCTATTAGCATTCACTTTTTTAATATAATAAGATCTTCCTCGGAGGCAATTAGGAGGCACTGATAAGGATCAGGTGACACATTGAGGTTTTGCAGATGGAATCGTTTCTGTTTATATCTAGTTGCTTGTGGCATGGCGTGTTCTTGGTTTTCAGGAAGAAGGTGGGAGAGAGGTCCCTCTAGAGCAGGGGTCACCAAACTTTTCAGCCCGCGGGCCGCATTAACTATCAAACAGCAGTTTGGGGGCCGACTACACACTCGAGGTCCAAATAAAAAAGAATCAAAACATAGATGTTGTTTTTAATTATTTATTTAATATTATTTTATTCAGATAAAAAGGTCTCCACGGGCCGGATGAGAGGGCCTTGCGGGCCGCATCCGGCCCATGGGCCGTAGTTTGGAGACCCCTGCTCTAGAGAAAGCACCCTGGACAGACTTATTTTGGAGGTTACCCTAGGAGCACACTGCCTGCTATGGATCCCAGGTGAGATGGAAAGAAAATGGGGGGCCCTGGGTTGGGGTCTCCATGGGAGGAAAAACACTCACCGAGATTTGGGTAGGGCTCCCCTCTCCTTCCCCCCCAAACCTCAGGGGTACCTTCAGGGCAGAAAACAACTGCTGATATGCAGGAACTAGTGACCGGGAACAAAGGCCGGGGTCTTTCGCGGCAAAATCATCTAGGAAATTAAAGAATTGGAGGGCTGGGGTGTGGAGAGAGAAGAAGGGAGGGAAACAGAAAAAGAAGGTATGCTTCTCTTACACAGGTCATTCCAATAGCTGCCTCAAATGTTCATGCTCTTCTTAAAGTCAGTTTTCTGACTTTCATATAGAGGTCAACGGAGGCCTGAGCCAAGTCAAGGACAGACTCAGCCACAATAGAGCAGAGTCCAGCTCCTGGCTCACTGCACTGTGATTTCGGGGCCACACACAGCAAATCTGCAGCCTGGGACTCTGAGGGTTCCCCGGATGGGGGTCCATTCAGTTTGTCCCGGAGCAGTAAGGGGGTTCCATCTCCAGGGACTCAGGGCTTGTAAAGTGGGTGCCCAAGTCCCCCAGGTATCAAGACATGGGCACAGAACCAGGGTATGTGTGAAACTGGCACATAAGCCTTGGGAAGGGTCCATGGGGCTGCTTTTACCACCACAGGGCAGACGTCAGTGATTATACTATGTCACCAAAGAGGCAACCTTCTGCCCTCCTCTAAGTTCTAACGGTGACAGACTCAGCTTCAACAGAAGCTCAACTAGTGGCCAAACACACTGGACAACACAATTCAACGGCCTTATAAGGGCAGGGACTATACATCTCTGGTTGCCTGAAATAGTCCTAGTTTATGTGAGTGCTCTAGGCAACATATTAATAATGTCCTTTTACTTTTCAAATTCTTCTAGTTTGGACAACAATTTCTAGGGCCTTCCTACTTGTCATATACCCGAAACCCTAAATGTTAAAGAATTCCCATAGAGATGATATCATTTTTAAGTACAAGGGCTGTCGAGAAAGAATCCAGCCATGTAACAGTTCTCATTATATTGACAATGGCTGGATTTTTTTGGACAGCCCTAATAATATATATACTTACTACCACTTACACACCTCCTTCCCACACTCATATTGATCAGCCACAAATAACACTCTCACTACCATATACAAAACATGACCATTAATTAGGCACACAGCAAGAGCACATGCCCACCCACCAGCTACCCACTCACTTTTCTGATCACCACCTGAGTGTCCCAATCACAGCAGATGTAGCTTTCTCCCTGCCACTGTTCAGGCCTACACACAGTGCACACATCTCATCATTTGGGGGGAGTACTAGGACAAATATGCCCACTTAGACATCCATCCTAGTCAACTAAGCCTTCAGGGATTTGAAACGGGAAGGCCCTGGGTGCTATAATGCCTACAACCTTGTAAGGACATGAGTCCAAGTTCATTAAGAAGCTCTGTGCAGATGAACCCTGTTGCTGTTGTGATTAATAATCATAATAGACAGTTAGCTGGAGGGCTTCCCAGCTGTGCCTCCCAGGGCCTGGTTCTGGGATCCCCTCTCTACCCACCAGTGAGTAATGGTTTGGTTTATTAGAAGCTCTCTTTTCATTTTTTATGGCTTCAATTAAGTGATGGGGAGAATCCATCATATAACCTTCTTGCTGCTGCTAAAGACTTCCGCAGGGGAAAATGTTCATCAAACCCCAAACCATCAGAGGAGAGTCTGTGGTAAACCTAACAGGAGGCCAGGGTCACACAGACGTGAACAAGGTGGGAGGGAGAGAAGAACATGTTCACACAAAGGTTTTCTGCCTGGACGAGAGCCACACTGTCTATAAAATAGCTGCTCAATTCACAATCATCAGGCTGCTTTGCCCCACTCTGCTCAAATCCTGTATCCCCAGGCGGCATCCTACCAAGTATCCCAGCCATGTGGGTTCTGATAGCCCCACAGGTTCAACGTGGCAACGAGGTGGCAACAAGAACAAAGACACCGGTGAGGGGGTCCTTATCACGAGGGTGGCAGGAGGCTCATCCAATGGTGGTCACTGGCATGACAATGTCCATGAAAACATGGTGTCCACTTGGAAAACTGCTGACACGCCTCATGAACCTCCCACCCCCAATCCCTTGTATAGATAAGAACACCAAAGGACCCGTCCTCCAAGCACCAATGACAACAAATCCTCTCCCGGATCAACTCGTTAGAACACAGAACCTCCCGCCCTTGGCCCGGAGTTGGCCCTTCCCCTCTCCCTGACCTCTGCCCAGGCAGCCCTGTTGGTAAGCGGAGCTGGCTCTTATTCTGTCCTTTAAATTATTCACACCCCAATCTTGGCCACTGGCATTAATCTTTCATTTGCTATTTAGACATCTGATTCCTGGGGCAGCGTTGTGAGATGTCACTTGGGAGATGGAGGTGGCCAGAGGGGCAGTCCAAAGAGAGTCGGGGGCCTGCAGAGCAATGAGGGCCAGCCTGGAATTAATGGGGTCGTCACCCTGTTCCCTATGGCCCAGGGACAGGAGACACAGATGTGTCTAAAGGAATGAAATACCAGGCCCATCTGCTTTATAAGAAGTGCGTATGTGTGTGCGCACACCCGTGTGTGGGGGGGGGTGGGGGGTGGGGGGGTGGTGGTGACAGTCACTAGCTCACATCAGGGAAGGTGCTGTTAGGAGGCTTGTATCTGGTGGCAGAGCACAGAGCTGATAGCTGGGCAAGGAAACGGGAATTAAATAAAAAGGACACCCATGTGAGCACAGGGAGATAATATTGTCTCCATATGCTAAATAGCAGTAACTGACCGTTAGATTGTCTTAGTCCTCAAAGCTTCACTCCAATAGAAGAGACCAAATGAAAATAGATTCCCTCTCTCTTTCCTCTTCTTCCTCATCCTCAGCTAACATTTACAAAAGTACCGGGCACTGTGCTCAATGTTCTGTGATCATTATCTCCATTAATGCCCACAACAGTCTGGGCAGGTGGGACAAGCAGTAGCACCCTGGGCATACATATGATGAGAATGAAGCTTGGGAAGCTCAAGTGCACTGCCCAAAGCCCCACAGCTAGTGCGTGGCCATGGAGAACTCGAGCGAAGGGAGTTAGACTACACGTACCAAGCTCCTAACCAATGATTTAGGAAGAAATAAATAAACGCAGTAATGACCAAAGAATGCTGGGAAAAGGTTAGAACTGTGTTGCCCACTAAGGTTGTTACTAGATACATGTGTTAAGTGAAAATGAAATACAATTGAAGAGCCAGTTCCTCAGTCACAGTGGTCATGTTCCAAGTGCATGGTAGTCGATGTCGCTAGCAGTGAGGACAGGTCAAATGTGAACATCACCGCTGTAAGTTCTACTGGACAGGGCTGGGTTAGAGGGCAATGCGACACATTGGTGAAATGAAATGCCCTGCAGGGAACGCAGCTGGAGGAAGGATTGCACTGACCTATGAGCTGGTCAGATTGGAAAAGGAAAAGAAATGGGGCAACAAGGAGAGAAGAGAGTGTGGGCAGCACAACACAGATCCATAGGCTGGTGTCATTCACAAATGAGACTTCACTCAATGTCACAGAGGGTGTCAATGTTCAACCCCTTCCTATTTCCCATGATGCCAGTAATCACTGGAGGAGTTTCTTGCCCTGGTCACACAATCAGTTAAATACAGGGTTCTTCCTGTCCCATCCAGCCTGTCCCCCTGTGTCCCTATTGTCCTCATTCTCAATGCCTCTTGAGAAGTACACCCAGTGGTCATTATCATGATGACCTTTCTGTATTCTGACACCTAACAGGTAAGTTTTGTTTGGGTACAATCATTGTCACTGTCCTTATTGCTGCATCTTCCCTTCCTGTGATGGCACAAGGCTGCCCAAGAACAAGATGCCGGGCCTCTGTGAAAGAGCAACCATTGAACAGATACATGGCAAACAGGGAGCTTGGGAAACAGCCCAGTAGGACTCTGTTCCCAACTCTGCCCCCAGGGTGTGGATTAGGGCATAGTGTGGGCAGTCAGCCAATAGTTCTCACGTAAACCAATAGATGGATGGACGGATGGATGGATGAATAGACGGACGGATGGATAAATGAATGACACCTGTCTAAAAGTCCCTTAAGCACTTTATGAACTGGTGACACATACCCCCTGTCTCCACCAAAACACTGCTATTCACACATATATAGGTGCTTCTCCACAAACCACTAAAAGGGAAACAATATCTCAGAATATAGAACACATCCAATTGCAATTCAGAGCCCAATATGAAAGAGTGGGTGTATCCTACTAGCTCTACCAGGATAAAGAGGAGGTTTAATTTCTGCAAAGAAAAGTGGCAGGTGCCATTTTGGGTGCAGACTAGACATCAACAGACTCTCTTAGCTAAGTTGATGACTAGCTCTATAGGCACCCCCTGCGTCCCTCCTGGCCCCTAAGTTCATGGCCTATGTCATTGTGCCAGGCCAATCCATCCTCTGGACGTCTCACTCACTGACCAGGGCTGTGAGGGAGCCTCTGGCAGCCAGAGATGAACTAGCAGACGGGGCTCCTTGTCTGAAGGCCTTGCACATTATTTCCTCCATTGCCTAAAGAACCGGCTTCACTACCCTCCTCAGGGGGGTCTGTGCTTGGCTCCCCCACCCCTCCCAGGCCTCTCCCCAGACCCCTGGTTCCATGGCAGTCCCTTAAGCTACAAATTCAGCTGTTCAAATGGTGAAATCATTTTGAGACAAAATGAAAAATCCCAGGATATAGACTTTGTCTGGTAGATAAGGAATGAGGTAATGCTTTAGCTCACAAATTCCTTGAGGGCAGAGATTTCTTTTTTTGTACCTTTTAAATCTGACTTCCCCATGTACAGAAAAATGCCCGGGATATAATAAACAACTGATACAATGGATGAATGTGTACATGGAAAGGAGAGAGAGATGAATGAATGAATCAGCACGAAGCCTGTTATTCTGGCTCACGCCCAGTCTGCTATGGTTTCAGCACCAGGAAAGCTGGCTTGCTCGTTGGTCCTTGGGTCCCTGTTCTCTTTCTTGCTGGGTCCCTATCTGCCTCCTTCAGTTCTGTCGTGACACTGTAACTGCCTGACATTCATCCTCTCAAGTCTCTCTTTCTTGGTTATTTTGGTGTATTTGGATAAAATTCCCTTAATCCATTGTTCCCTGTGTTTAAGATATTTGGAGATGATTTAGGATGAGAGATTCTGTACACTGAAAGAATCTTAGAAACCAGATACCCAGGCTACTCCACCCGCTGGACACCTGAGTCCTCCTGGACTTTAATAAGCTCTGTAACCAGCACCAAGCCATCTTGCTGCTGTCATCGTTACCATAGACTCTCAGTGAACCAGCACCCATGGGGATTGGTAGATGCTGTATAAATGGAAGTAGACTCTCCATTGACCACAACTCAAACAACTAGTTCTCTTAACCAGCAAAAAAAAAACAAACAAAATGAAACAAAACAAAAACTAAGACCCCAAAGGCAAGGGAAGTAAAAGCAAAAATAAATGAATGGGACTATATCAAACTAAAAAGCTTCTCTATAGCAAAGGACACCATCAACAATGTAAAAAGGAAGCCAACTGAGTGGGAGAATATATTTGCAAATAATGCCTCTGATAAGGGGCTAATATCTAAAATATAAAAAGAACTCATACAACTCAACAACAAAAAAACAAATGATCCAATTAAAAAATGGGCAGAAGATCTAAACAGACAATTGTCCCATGAAGCCAACAGATGCATGAAAAAATGCTCAACATCACTAGCAATTAGGAAAATGCAAATTAAAACCACAATGAGATACCACCTCACACCTGTTAGAATGGCTATAATCAACAAGACAAGGAATAGCAGGTGCTGGTGAGGCTGTGGACAAAAAAGGAACCCTCATACACTGCTGGTGGGAATGTAAACTGGTACAACCACTGTGGAAGACAGTATGGAGATTCCTCAAAAAAACTAGGAATGGAATTGCCCTATGACCCAGCCATCCCTCTCCTGGGTATCTACCCCAAAACCTGAAAACCTTAATTCACAAAGGTACATGTACCCCAATGTTCATCGCAGCACTGTTCATGGTGGCCAAGTTGTGGAATCAACCAAAGTGTCCTCTGATAGATGACTGGATAAAGAAGTTGTGGTACATTTACACAATGGAATACTACTCAGCGATAAGAAAAGATGAAATACAGCAGTTTGTGACAACATGGACGGACTTTTGAAAACATCATATTAAGTGAAATAAGTCAGAATGAAAGAATCAGGAAATATGTGACCTCACTTATAGGTGGAATATAAAGCTGAAAGGAACCAAAAAACAAAAACTCACGGACACGGTCAGTGGTTTGGTGGTTACCTGGGGGTGGGGGTGGGGAGGTGGAGGGGAGGGCTGGGGAGGCATGGGGAGGGGGCACCAAATGTAAAAAAATAACTTAAAAAGTTTTATCATTTAATACTAATCAAAAGAAAGCTAGGTTGGCTGCATTTGTATAAGACAAACTGCATTTCAGAGCAAAAACGTATATCATAATAATAAAGAAGTCAATATCAAGAAAACATAAAAAAAAGAAAAGAATAAATAACCAATTTTTTGTGAATACATTCCAGGTTTTCTTGGGTCTACCACTTATATTAAAAAAAAAGAAAAGAAAAGAAAAAAGAAAATGTTGCCAGTTGCTTAAGATAGCCAGCTGCCCGAGTTCCAGTGGTGGCGAGTCTACTGTATCTTACTTTACTTCACTTTCACCTTGTCATCTTATCTTACCTTATCTTGCCCACTCATCATGTCTGTCCTATGTTAGAAAGATCACCTTTTCCTAAAGTTTCCTGACCCTAAAAAGGGTTCTCCTCACTATCCATCAAGGTTCATTCATTCTGGCCCCAAGATTCTCCATCCTAGATGTCTACACAGGTCCTTGGAACTACGTGGGCATGTACACCCCAAATTCTTACACTCCTTACCTATCGATTGCTCCTGACTCCTAGGACAGTGTGATCTGGTTTCCACCATGATGGGAGGGTCGAACGCCTCCTGCTGAATGTGCCAGCCAGGCTTCCAAAAGTGAAACCGAGATGGACCCAATCCAGCTTAGCTTTCAAGGCCTGGAATCGGCCGCTCCAAACAAAGCCCGAGCATCACAATGACCTTTGTTATCTGGTTGTTAAAGGCCTGTGTGGAGGACACCTATGATTAATGGCTTTGAGAATAGGAAGCTTGGCTAAGCACTTGTTCACTGACTCATTGGGCACAACTGGGGGAATGGAAGAGGAAAGCAGGTGGTCCCAATTCTGCTTCGAAGACCAAGGCAAAGGCTCTTGCTTAAACCAATGGTTTTCCTTCGATGACATAAAGAATAATGGGCAGTGATGAGGGATTAGAGTTGCAGAGGGAAAAGGAAAAGAAACAAAGAAAGGGCGGTGGAGATGGGAGAAGTGAGGGACAGGGTTGTAACAACGTTTCCATCTTCTATAGATGCTTCCCCTTCACTTCCTCCATGCTGGCTTTCTGATCTCTTTTAATGGCTGGGGTCAGTGATTTGTTTCCATTGATCACTATGGATGTTTTTCAGTTAGATCCGTGCAACTCTGGGCAATGTGTTTGTAAACACAAAGCCTTCTCTGATCTGGTTTCTTGTTGCCTGACCCAAGAGCTGTATTTCATCACTTGGTATCGGCTGTCAATCAAAGGGGTCAGGAAGGGCGCTGTGTGTCCTGGGCCTTGCTTGCTTTTCTCTTTCTGCCCAAGCATGGACATTCTTCATGTATGGTTCTCTGGGAAAATGAAAACCTCGCTCTTCAAGTGGGAGAAAACTGGGCAGACACAGGACACAGCCCTTCCTGGGGTCAGGCATCAGCCATCGCTGGTAACGAAGTGCTCGTGGCAAAAGAAATGTTGCTGAGAACCCTGTGCCCACCAGCTTAGATGGTACCTGGACTACAGACAACCACACACCCCTGCACTGAGGTAGCTATGAGGCAGGCATCCAAACGCTATCCCAGATATCCCGATGGCCACAGTAAATTTCCCAGCTTCACCAAGACCAGCAGCTTTCCAACATGTTTAACTAAGACCCATAAATAAGAGAAATAGTTCACATCATGCTGAGTATACACCTGCATATTTCACTGAAAGAAAAACTGCAGGAAAGAGAAACATCTTTACGGAGGAAAGGCGTCTTACAACATGTGATGAACTCTGATATTTTCTGTCTGTTCTTCTCCTTTTTTATTTTTAATGTTGATCATGTTCTACTAAGTTGATTCATGACTGACTTTGGGCTTGTGACCTGCAGTTTGAAAAATTACTGGACTAGACCGGGGTCAGCAAACTTTTCTGTAAAGACCAGGTAAGAAATATTTCCAGTTTGGCAGACCATATTCGCTGTCACAACTACTCAGCTTTGCTGTTGCAGCCTGAAAACAGCCACAGGCAACACATAAACAAACAAGTACGGCGGTGTTCCAGTAGAACTGTCCTATGTACACTTCAGGGGCATGCCAGCATAGCTCAGTGGTTGAGCGCTGGTCCAGAATTTGATTCCCAGCCCCGGCCTGTGCAAACACATATGCTTAACTGAGGTGCAACTGGTAACCGACAGATGGCTCAGTGGAGAAGGTTCTCCCCTCCCATGAAGGAGGCCCCCAGTTTGGTTCCTGCCCTGCATCGCCCCACATCCACCTGTGTGAAATGAAACCACGTCACAACTAATGATGTACAACTATGGAGACTGCTCTGGGCCCTCCCCCTTCTCTCTCTTTCTCCTTCTTTCAAACAATACAGTTAAATTCAGATTTCATAGATGGTCATGTATCATGAAACATTATTTGTCTTTTGACTTTTTTAAATCATTAAATAATGTTAAAACCATTCTTACTCATGGGTGATAAAAAATCAGAGGGTGCTTCAGATTTAGCCTGAGGGCTGTAGTTTGCCAACCCCTACCCCATGCCATGACAACCAACGCTTGTGGCATGTTGACAATCTTTCTCCCAAAGGGTTGGCATCTATGATAGGTTGGGGTGTAGGGAGCCCCAACAACCCCTGCCACAGCTATGCATGAATCAAGGTCAAGCTCATGTTGATTTGTGCCTCTGTGTTAGAATCTGAGTTCTAGACTGTTTAATAGTCCTTGTCCCCATCTCTCCCCCCAAAGAACTTCCTCAGGGAGAATGTGTTTTCTGGGTCCTGGGTTTCTCACTGTGCCTTGAGATGTCTCTGGTCTATCTTCTCCATGAGACTACAGGCCAGTGGCCTCCAGAAGTTGGTCCAGTGGAGGGCAGGACAGCCTCTGCTCTTCCCAAGCCTTTTCTTGGCTCGTGTGCATGGTGTGTACCCCCGGGCTCATCCCCCAGTGCTCCCCACTCCTTACTCTCAGGCTTGGGAGCTCCACCCCCGCAGCCCCATCAGCTAACCCGAAACCACCCAGATGCCCAGCTTAGCAGCAGGCTCTTTACTTCCAAGGATCTGAACAGGAATGAGAACACCCACGTTTCCAAATTGTGGTAAAATGTATGGAACATAAAATGTATCCTCCTGATCACCTTCAAGTGCCCAGGTCAGTTGTAGGAAGCACATTCCTGTTGTTGTGCCATCCGTCTCCGGAAATCTCACCACCTAGAACTGAAACTCTGTGCCCACGACACAGCTCCCAGCCCTGCCTCCCCTCAGCCTCCGACCACCAGCATTCTACTTCCTGTCTCTCTGAATTCACTACCCTAGGGATCCTGTAAGTAGAATCATATGGTATCTATCTTTTTGTAACTTAGCATAATGTCTTCAAGGTTCATCCGTGCCACAGCATGTCAGAATTTCCTTGCTGAAGTGGAATAGCAGAACACTAACTTTTAAAAGGTGGGTCCCAATTTTTTCTAGGGAGTAAGTGCACGCATGGGCCTTTCCCAGTTTCATTATAACACGGGACAAAGTTCAAGCAAATGGTTCGTATTTCCGCCCCCTTGTAATATCACAACTAGATTTAATTCCATTTCCTCATCATTATTCTGTCCTTAAAACATTCCCGGGAAGCTGGGATGGCTCAGTGGGTTAAGCACTCACTTTGCAGCGCCAGGGACCGAGGATCGAATCCCGGCCCCGGCCCGTGCGGAACCATGTGCTGAACTGGGGAGTGCCCCCAGTTCAGCTCTTTCTCTGTCTCTTATCTCTCTCTCTCTCTCAGCCTCTCTCTCTCTCTCTCTCTCTCTGTCAAAAACAAAAACAAAACAAAAACATCCCCCAGTCCTGGTCCCCAGCTCCCTGTTGCTCCATGTGGTGTCAGGGAGAGGGAGTGGGCTTTATTTAGAAATGCCATTCCTGAATTTAAGTCCTAGCTGCTTCGCTTTATTAGCTAAAGGCTTTGACCAGAACTTCATCGATGCAGCAGACGTGTCCACCCTACACAGAATAACTGTCATAAAATGAAATGAGATGAAATAATCTAACACAAAGCTGAGAACATAGTGCTCAAAATGATAACCATAGCAATAATTGTTAGCCCAGTAATGATTTCCAGGGTCACAGTCATGTTCCTAATATCTCAAATGAACTCTGGGGACCCCCCACGAGAATTTCAGAACCTGTTTTTTGAGACACCAATTGAGTTACTGCAGAGAGTTTCATGGTCAAGGCCTGGGGCTCAGATGTCAAACTTACCACTGCTTCCCGTGACCTGGGCAAGCCATTGTCTTTCTCTGTCCCTCAGCCTCTTGCTCTGTGAAGCAGAACAAATCATGCCTCTAAAATATTCCCCCACAATGAGGCACAGTCTTCCAAGGGCTCTGAACCTTCACGGGAGGTCATTGTCAAATACACACCTGTGGTCACAGACAAATGCTAATACTCTGGGAACCAAGGCACTCCATCGGTCCCTGAATGCCTTCAGTCCTCACCGCATGCCAAAAGCCCCATCAAATAGCTGGGAAACAAGGATGACCTGTTGACCCCGGAGCCCACGGCCAGGCAGGGATGAGCGCATGTGCGGCTCAAAGACTTTCACTTGCTACCGAACAATGCGGGGCTGTTCCAGGCCGAAGTGCTCACCTGCCTCCGAGAAGAGGACACAGAGAAAATGAACGTTTATTGGGGATATACTCTGTGCTACCAGATAGTCTACACTCACAGTGACATTTCATTCTTCCTGTACATGGACGCGTATGAAAAGCACAGACAGGATATGTAATTTGCCCAAAGTCAAACAGCTGGTATACCACAAAGCTGAGATCAAAAACAGCTAGTTTCCCTCCAAAGTCTAAGAATTTCTGCTCTCCCAAGCCGTCATTCTAATAAGGACCCATCCTGATGGTCCATCAGAACCCCACTTGGAGTTAGATTCACGTGGGTCCGACCTAATGGCCTGGCTCTGGCTCCCTTTCTGTCTCTTTATGGCTCAAGCTCATTAGTGATGTGCTTAGTTCGATGTTTAGCTGCCAATTTCTTGGCTCGTGGGTTCACAAAGAGGAGGGAAGTAGCATTCATTGAGTGCTTTCCAAGACCCAAGTCCCGTTCCAAGAGCTCCCGGCCATACATCAGCTCTCTGAATCCTCATAATAACCTTGTAAAGTGGGTATTATTTCCCCATTAGACTGGTGATCAGGAAGGTTAAGTAACTCTGGACACTCCAGAAGAGGGACAAGGATGGTGAGTCAGCACTGAGGACATCTCTGTAGGTGAGACCCTCAAGCCAGCCCTCCCATAGCGGAAGGAGCCGGCCTCTCTGGGAGGGGGGAAGAGTCGAGGAGATCGGGAAGTGGGTTCAGAGGAAGCACATTTATCATCCCTGCCCTTCCAGCTCCTTGGGATGGCTCAGAAGTCATTCTGAGACTTGAGCTTCGTTCCTCCTCTCTAGCCCCACCTCCGCCCCATGTGAATAGCATGGAATTATCCAAGAAAGGTTAGTAATACGATAAGGGCTGCCCACAAAGAGCTCCACATTCCCCGCGCTGAGCTAGATACTCTGCATCTGTCATCTCCCTTCACTTTTAAAATAATTATATTGAGTCTATATTTCCATTCTGCTTCATTCCATTTTTCCCACCAGTCCAGAGCTCATGAGGGGATGAGATCCTCCCAAGCTCACCCAGCTGGGAAGTGTGAGGCAGGGATTCGGGCCCTGCTCCACCCACCCTAACCCACCTGTCCTGCTGCTACAGACGTAATGCAGGGGCTTCTGCCACCCCTTTTACTGACAGGTAAACTGAGTCTGGGCACAGAGCAGGAAAGCGGCTGCAGAGATTCGGGGCTAGCATCTCCCACATTTGTATCTGACTTTCCTAGAGACAAGAATGGAGCTGTGAGAAATCTGCTAAAAGACAATGCAGACAAATAAAAAACCGCGTCATTTGCTCAATTGTCCAGCACGCTTCCCTCCGGCACTAGCACCGGGTTTTAAGGAACCTTACTCCTCCCTGACATAACCAAACAACAAGACGGCCCTCCCTCCAGCACTCCCTGCTGTAGAATGTGTTCTGTGTGTCCCTGTCCTGTGTCTTTATATCAAGTTATTCGCATAGCAATGCACAGGGAGGGCAGGACAGGAGCCACCAGCATCTGAGCGAAGGGGGACACATAGCGGCTCCCCAGGAGACTGCATCACACATGCCCTGCACCCCGATGCCCCCAGGGCTGTGCCCCTGCACACCATCCCCTGAGCATGCCCTTTGCTTCTAGCCAGGAGCTGAAGGGCAGCGTGGGCACTTGCTGCTTCCTGCACTTCAGTTGTCAAGAAATCCTAGGGAAGGACCCCAAGCCTCCTGCTTGTCAGTAATGAACTTCCCAGCGAGAGGGGGGGACCCTTGACTCTCTTCCAGCTTCACCGGCTCCACACTTTGGAAATGCAACAGGGTGGCTTCCTGGGGCTGCGCGTTGCCCCACCTCTGAGCTTCTTTTGAAAAGAGGCAGAACGAAGAAACCCACTGCCAACCCCCTCGTGCCAAGACAGGCTGTGGTGGAAGGGGTGCAAGAGGGAGCTCAGCTGGGGTTTGGGGGACACCGCTTCTAGAGGAACCCCAGTCAAGCTGAGGTCTTTTTCCATAGGGACCCAAATCCTGTGTAACCCCACCCTGCCCAGCAAGTCAGGAGGTCAGAGGTGCCCCCGGAGCAGAGCCTCTTTGCCTTCAGACTTCCTGCCTTGGGGTTGCTTGGGACTTGTTGCTCCTGATTCCATGTGAAGACACATGACCCCATGGACTCTGCCCCCTTAAGGTTCAACATGGATTTGTCGGTGGAATAAACAGCCTCCCCTCCGAGAACACTTGGTGTGCGTGGTTGATCAGCTGTCAAGTTCGAGGCTGGGGCAGCATCCTGGCTGAGGGGAATCCTCCGTGCACCCTCCCCACCCACCCATCCTCCTTGGAGGCCCCTGGGAAGGCTTCTCTCAGTCCTGCCCCGGGGCTGCGTGTCTAGACACCCCTGTACCCTGGTGGGCGAGTCCCTATGGCTCCTCCTCCCCTGCCGCCCCCACCAGATGTGCTGTGTCACATCCCCTCTCGAGGACAAGGCGTGGGACACAGAAACTCGCTCTCCCCAGCCCCCCTCACTGCTAACGCCATAAAAGCGCCGGCGCCTGGCCTTGGAGGCTGGACCGACCGCTCCGACTTGTCCGTCTCTTCTATGTCTCCCTAGAGCTGAGATAATAAAGGGGGAAGGTTTTTCCTCCTCCTTCCAGAGTGCAGGCCAATTAGCATTTTCAAAATTACCATTGGAGAAATACACCTAATTAGCCACTTTAAAGGAAAGCTTTCTTTAAAAAATAAATAAATAAAAAAGTCATAAATTTCTAACTGGCCACAGCTTGGAGACACTTTTAAAGCTAATTGTGTGTTTCTGGTACTAACAAGGGAATTGGCAAAAGTTAGAAATGGATTTTATGGCCTTGGTGGGAAGGGGCGGGAAATGGCTGGCTGACCTCTTCGGGCCGAGGAAGGGTTAATTTCTATTTACTGGAAGTGAGGGGCCTCCCCTCACTTCTCCTCCCTCCTCTGGTCCTGCCTGGGTCAGGGCTACCTGCCTTGTAGCTGAATGAGAGGCAGACACCCACCCGGGCAACCAGGCGAGGCGAGCAAGGGCAGAGGACACGGAGGCTGGAACGGGAGGGAAACCAGAGGAGGAAGAAATGTTGGAGGAAGCTGGCAGCCGGATTCCAGAAGCCTGTTTCTCATTTGTGCTTCCCATTAAAGTATGCCACGGTGGGACCAGGTGGGACCCTGGGCTGCCATGCACGTGTGACTCCCTCAGCCCGTTTCAGGCTGGAGGCCAATGGGGGGCTTCTGCAGCCCCTCAGCTTCCCGCCCGGCTCACCCTGCTCCATGGTCCCCATCTCCTTAGTCCTGACACAGAAAATACTCCATGATGTGCAGGCAGGAGGCTGTAAAGTGTCCCAGTTAGGAGGAAGGCAGCACAGTGGGGTTGGGGCTTGTGGAAAACAGGCAAGGAGCCCCCACCCCACCAAAGGGACATCCGTGTACACACGGTGATGGGTAAAGCAGGAGAAGATGTTCAGGGTGCCCACCTGGTGTCCCCCAATCGTCCTGAAGATGCCACCAGCCAGCCCGTCACCTTCGATACTCCACAGTGACACATCAGGTGAGAGAGCTACCAAAGGGGTGAGTGGGGGTCCCCCATCAGGAGCACCCCTCCTCTAGCTATGGTGCAGAGCAGATGCTAAGGGAAGGACAGGGAGGCAGCGTTGTCTTGCCTGACCCCGACCCCCTTGAGGTGGCCAGGGTCACCCTTGTGTGACCCTGCTTGTGGCCCCCTAAGTTGGCTGATGGGGCAGAAACAGGTGCTTGTGTTTTATAAACAGAAAAAGTGAGAGCCAGAAATGGCAAACCATTCACTCACTCCAGGAGCCGATTTGCTACTAAATGCGTACGTCTGACTCAGTCCTTGAAATCATATTCTTCATTCACGAAGACCCGTGCTGCTATGCCTGAGGGACACTGCGGAGAAATCACACACAGTTTGGAAACATGTCCTGGAACGCTGTAGCCGGCATCCTCCATGGGGGCAGTCGCGCCCCCAAGAGGGTGAAAATTGAAGGACAAAAGCAAAAACAATCGCAGCTATTACCATGGTTTGTAATAATGAATACTCTCCCAAGCTGACACATCCTCATGCCTTGGCATAACTTCTCATTCCAAAGAATTTAAGTTTAGTTTACCTGTCTTCCTCAAGGAAGAGGGTTATCAAGAAAACAAACAAAAAAAATGGTTAAGAAATGCCGGCTGCGGGGAATGGCCCCAGCGTCACCCACTCCAGGGCCACACAAGCCAGGGCTGGATCCACTCAAGGTCACCCCCTGGGGGTGACTGACCAAGAGGTGGGGCCTTGGAGCCGGCGCTGTCCCCTGACAGGTCAGTGAGGCTTAGCGTCCCATGGCGGGCAATCCCCGGCTTTACAAGTGGTGGGAAATTCGTGTCACCGAGGCCACCAAAGCCGCACCAGAGAGCAGGACGATTGTGCCAGATGCTGAAATGCTGCCTGTTCCACCACATCCGAGGATGGAGCTTCTAGAACACAACACACCTCAGGGGCTGCCCCCTACCCTTCACCCCAGACCTTCAGTCCTGAGGGGACTGGGGTACCCCATGGACAGGCCCCAGGTGGCCTGCTGAGGCACGAATGGGGTGTGGGGCTGAAAGGGTTCGGGGCCTTCAAAAGTGGTCCTGGGTGGAGGTCCATGGGGAAGGAGGGACCTTTGGGCTCCCTCTGGTTCCAGGCCTGGGAAAGGAGGAGGAGGGAGCTGAAACCAGCTGGGGACAGCCGACGCCTTCAGTGACAGCTCCTCGGACCCTGCCCCTCGCCCCACCCCCACAGGGTGGCCCTGGGCGGATCTTGCAAGCACACAGTGTGGACACTGGCCTGACCAGCCTCGGCCTTGGCCTCAGCCTGGCGGGTGGCTCTGGGGCTGCTGGGAAGAGCCCAGAATCAGGCAGAGAGGGTGTGAGCGTCCAGACCTCGGGGCAGGGCCCTGCCTCCCCATCTTCCCTGTCACCCACTATGAGGTGCTTCACCCAGGCGGGATGGATTCGGTTTCGTCCTTCCCAAGTGTGTGCTCACAGGAAACTGAGAATGACAGTCCCCCTCGACCTCAGGGGGCTATTGTGGAGGTTAAAACTCTTGTCAAGCAATGGGCCTTCCTCCTGCCCCCGCCCCGCCCCATCTCTGCTTCCCTTTCTAGGAAATTCAGTGCATTTAGAAGAAGCTGTCTCCCTGTTCTTGCAGAGAACTCGGTGCTTTTAGAAGCCGTCTCATCATTTCTGCAGAGCAGGTGAGAAGAGGAATGGGGGAGAGGAAGACGTCACGGTTACAGACAATAAAGCCCACACAGAGCTCCTGGAAAGCCCAAGGTGACAGATGACCCTGGGATGACCACGTGCCCGGCATGTGCTGTCCTCTGCCTGGTTCCACAGTGGACAAGAACTCTCTCACGAGAAGACACATTCCTAAAAGCAGGGATGTGCCAAGCCACATTTCTTTGGGTCCCTTTTCTGGGGTTCTGGCCCCAGGAGGGCAGCACCTGCGTTATTCTCCCAGCCCCATTTCATCTGCTCAGGCCCAAATCATCAGCAACCCCACCCCCCGCCCCGGTCCCTGGCTTTCTGAGGGTGATAGGTGGCTCAAGAGTCAAGAAAGCACAAACAATCCAATGCCAGGAGGCCAGAGCCCTGGTCCCTGTTGGCCACTGGCAGGATCCCCCAGGAGTGCTGCCCACGTCACGCAGGCCTTGGAGAAAGAAAACACAGCCAGGCCTGTGGGACCTGGGAGCAGGAGAGAGATGAAGCCAAAGCCACGGCCACAAAGTGCTTCTCCTTGCCACCCCCACCGCCCAGACACAGACCTGTGAGGGCCGGCCCGCCCCACCCCCACCCCGTGCCCACCCAGCTCCAGCGGGCCTCCCGCAGACAGCCCGGCTCTGGCCAGCTGCCAGGTCCTTGCCTACCTCCCACTCCACTCCTTGTCTGCAATTGTTTCCAATCAGTTTAGGAAACAGCTCCGAGAACAATTAGAAAACATAACAAGGAAGAATTGCATAATTACAGTCTGCCTAGATCTCAGGCGCTTCAAGAAAAAAACGGCTGAACGGAGTCCAAATAAGGGTCAATGTAAGGGAAAAGATGGCATTCCTGGTGAACAAGAGGGCATGAGGGGGCAAGGGCTGGGGGGCTGGGGGGCAGGAGCTTCTGCGCCCACCTGCTGGCTGCGCCTGGGCCCTTGCTGCTCCCCAGGCCAAAGTCTCAGAGGAAGCCATCCTCAGGCGATGCAGATGCTTCTGCGGAACAGGTAGACCAAAGCCAAGCCCACGTGTGCAGCCCAAACTAATGAGGAACAAAGACCCAGAGAGGGAAAGGCCTTGCCCCAAACCACACAGAACCCCCCAGCCAATGCTCTGTCCCTTCTCAGGCCCCCTAGCGCTGGCCTTTGACCCCAACCATATGCACTGGGAGAGCTGGCAAGTCCCTTATTCTAGAACCAAAAGGACGGTGTGGGAAGAACTGTGCCCTCCCACACGAGGCTCCCCATTTTATCCTGTAAATATTTAGGCTTTGCGAGCTATGTGATCTCTGCTGTAGCTCCTCGGTGTTGTTGGAGTGAGAAGGCAGCCACAGACAAGATATAAACAAGTGAGTTCCCGCAACACGTGTGTTAGGGACACTGAAACGTGAACTTCCTATCGTTTTCACATGCTGTGAAATATTACTCTTCTTTTGATATTTTTTTCCCAACCGTTTGGGAACATCAGAACCATCCTCTGCTCATGGGCTCTACCAAAGGAGGGGGCCCACGGACGGGGGTCCCTCACTGCACCTGACCAAGCAAGGGTGTAGGAGAAAGGGTGTTTCCCTGACTGGCCTACAGCAGCGTGTAAACAGGACTGACTGGGCTCAACACAGCACTTGCAAAGTCTGGGTGGTCTTGGTTGAGTCACCTTGTCATTGCAAGGCCAGGCTGCCACCAACCACAAGAAGCCCTCAGGAAATCACCCTACACAGCATGTTCAACACAGTCTGGTCATCTGTGGGTCCTTGGGCCCCAGGAGCAAGCAGAGAAGAGCGTTACCCCAAGGATAACCAGCCAGGCAAGCTATCCCGCCCTAGAGGAGAATGGAAGAGAGACTGTGTCCCAGTTTGCCCCTCTCTAGACAAGACAGCAGGTCTTCTGGCATAAAAGGTGATAAGGGGTTGACCTGGCTTTCTATGCAGCACAACCCAACTTAGCACCGTGCCTTCCGACTGCCTCTCCTTTAAGCATCAGGAAGTAGAGCATCTTCATTCATTCAGAACACCTGGATTGTGTGGACCGCCTACTCTGGCACCATGACAGAGGACAATCGGGCACAGGACCACAGACACATACCGACACCAAGTCTCCCAGCAGATAGGAGCTGGAGGGCTAGCACCCGTTCCTCCCCTTCATCCCCTGCACCCAGCCAGGGTGAATGAATGAGCAAATGAATGCATGTGCAAGATGAACGTGGTTAGTGACATAAGAAAGACAGATCGAATCCCAGGCAAGGAGGAGAACGTGTGCCCAGCTGAGGAAATCCACAAAGGCCCACCTGATGGGCAGCCTAGCAAAGCCCAGCAAGGTGGTGGGCATGTGCAGGTGGGGCACAGAGAGAGGGAGAGAGGAGAGGAGAAATTCCAGCCAGAAGGCATAACCAGCAAGGACGGGCCTCCGGCACGGAGGCGTCTGCAAGGACGCTGTAGCTTGGCGTGTTGATTCGTGCATGCACCTCGGGGAAGTACACTGAGCGCTAGGAGCTCAGAGGTCAGCTTTTTCTAGATCGTGAGAACCCAGAATGGCAGGCAAAGGAGTTGTGTGTAGGTGGGAGGAGGCATTGAGTCTTCTGAACGGACGTGGTTGGGTGGCAGTGAGAGCAGGAAAAGTGATAGGTCAGCAGTGTCCCTAAGGACTGCAGTGAGGAAGGGCTCCAATTGAAGAAACCCAGAGGCAGCCAGACCGGGCCACTCCGTGGCGTGGGGAGAAGAGCGGTTTGGGGCGATGTGGGTCTTGTAAAGTGATTAATGGTTATGAGCATCGACCTTGGAGTCAGATAAAGCTGGGTGACCTCCAGCTCCAGCATGGAGTCACTGTACACGGTCAATCCTATCTGAGACTCAAGTTTTCCCATCTGTGTAACAGAGTAACAACCGCATAGGGTCCCTGTCAAGTTTAGATGCGGTTATCCATATGATGGCTTAGAACACTCAATAAACATTCGCTATGGTTACATTTACACAGAATAACTGCCTCATGCCAGGTAAATTCATAACCAGTAACAAGGCTCTCCCTTTGCGTGCTGTGATCACGACATATTTCTACATGACCGGCAGGAACATTGTGCTCGTGGGTCAGGAGTCGCATGCTTCTTTCCAGCAGAGGTGGGGAGCCCTGGGTAGTGTTCTACAGTCCCCACCTGCCTCCTTTTCTCACCTCCAAACCCTGGATGGTGGGACCCGGGCCACACCCTCAGGATTCTGACACACGCCCTCCCAGCTACTCCCCTGCTGTAGCAGCCAGTAAGCAGCAAGGTAGAGCTCTACATGGAACCTATGTCCCGGAAGCCAGGATGCTCCACAGAAAACTCACAGCCCAGTGGGAGGGAGGGAGGGAAGGAGGGAGAGAGAAAATGAGGGATGGAGGGAGGGAGGGAGGGAGGCAGGCAGGAAGGCCTGACCCAGAGGCCAAGTGCCTTCTTTCTTAAAATTCAGGGGTGTCACAGGCATCCAAGCCGAGGCCTGGGGCCAGTAGGCAAGTGCAGGAGTGGCCTGCCTCTCAAAGTCTTCCTCTCAGGACCCCCATACTCAAGACCAGTGGTCAGCTCCTCATTACACCTCTGAGCTGCCAGGAAAGGGACCAGCACCGTGGCCCGAAGAGCAGGCAGCTACACGTTCCATCTTGATGTCACCCCTCCCTGGTCATGTGACTCTGTCAACAAGGACAGTGGTAACAGGAGGGTCCACAAGCTAATGTGTGTTCAGCGCTGACTGTAGCCCAGCGCCTGGAACCTCTGGCATAAGGCAGAGGAACCTGGACTTCAGGGACATGACAGAGGTTCTATTTACTGTTTGAGACCAGAATGGGGCTCCTTGGTTCTTAATCAATGCCTGCCTGGGACCTGGAGGGGGAAGTGGCTTTAGCCAAGCTCACAGCCTCCCCACAGACCCCTAAGGACTCTGGTGGCCCTACCCCATGCATACTCAGGTGGCTCCTGAATCTCCTTTGGGGGTTCTGTGTTTCTTCACATGGTCCAGTCCCTTCTCTTCCCTGGTCCAGTTTCTGCCACCCTCTCTGTGTGCCAATCGGCTAGACCCCTCCATCTCTACATCTGAAGGAGGGAAATGTGACTCTGGGGAAGGCCCTGCAGCCACTCACGGTATCTCCAAACACGCCCCCAGTCAGTCCTCTGCTGTTCCCTTCACATTCTCCTCCAACTGACCAGGGCTCCCAAGGGCAGGAGAGCCAGGCCAAGGGAGTGGAAACACGGAGTCACAGATAAAAGAAGAAACATATTCTGTTCTCAGGGAAGCTCTCCACACTCCTGCCTTTCCATCTGGTTGCTACTGGCAACCAGGCAATCATATGTTTCTAGTCCCAGATATAATCATCATAATCAATAGAGGGTATTTATCCCATTCCTTGGTTTCAAGGAACTCTAAGCTTTTCACACATCTCTTCTTCTTCTTCCTTCACTAACATGGGGAAGATATGGGGGAGGGGGTGTTGGAGGGTGGGATGGGGCAGGACTGAAGTACAGCCTCTGTTTAACAGATGGAGAAACCGAGGGAAGGGGTAAGAAAGGGAGGCTGTGAAGAACTGCCAGTGGGCAGAGTATTGTTAATAGTAATCAGCATGAGGATGGTATTTCCTACCTAGAGTCTCTCAATTAGTTCTCACAACATCCCTGGGAAGCAGCCTCATTTCACTCCTCTTACCAAGGAGGCCGGAAAGATTAAGTGATTTGTCCAAAGTCACACATAGAAATGACATTGCAGAAACTCAAATCAGGTCTTCTGAGTCCCTTTCATTGTTCTTTTTTTTTCCTTCCCATCGTATCTCTGCAAAGAATGATAATACACTCTTAGAGTTACCACGATATTGCCATCCGTAGGCATTAAGTGTAGAGGTCGATCATTCTATTAGGTGCTCTTATTGTGAAATTCTTCTCTCGCATTGTGGTTGATGCTAGTACCAGATGGGCAACAGGGGCAAAAAATGGCAACATTGAAGCACTTGACTGGTTGGCAAACTTTGGAGCTCTAATTTCCAAAAGACTGTGGATATTCATTCCTTTACTAGAGTTAAAAAAAAAAAAGATCAGTCCTTTTGACTGTTAAAATCATCATGGCTGACGACTCCAATGTTAGTGGTGTTCGTACAGCAACTGGTGTCTGATGTCACACTTTTATCACAACAACCAAAGTGAGGAAAACCAAAGTCCCTCCTCCGAGTTCCCACCTGGGATGAGGAGTCCCTGGCTGCTTTGCTCTGGGGCCTTTCCTGGGAAGCCAGCAGAGCGGAAGTGGGTGCCCCTCCAAACCCCTCCCCACACACACAGGGTGTGTCTCAGGGCCTCAGACACTCTGACATCCAGGCACACCAGCCTGTTTCTTCGAGGTCGGAGCTGGAAGTGCGTCTGTCTTGCCTGGGGGGGGCCTGGCCACACAGAGCCAAAGCCTCGGAAGAGCAGCCGTGTGGCAGAGGCGGGTGGACACCCACAGTCTTCATTCAGTTTTGGGGCCACAAACTCTGGTCCAACAAGTAGCAATAGCTTTAGGGGCAGAAACAAGGAAGGAAAGAAAATAACCAAGGTGGGGAGAAGGGAGAGATTCTGAAATCTGGACATCAAGAGCCGGTTTCCATGGCAACTGCTCCTTATTACAGCTGCTCAAACCACAGACTGTTCTCGTCAGTGCTGTGGAGGGAGCCTTCAGCCCTACTCCACAGTGGCCTGCCCTGCGGCCTGGCTCATCCCCGGGCAGGCGGACGACCTGCACCCTCCAACTACCCCGTCTCCTACGAGGTGAAGAGCAGCCAGGGCTTACAGGGTGGGTTTTGTTAGTGAGGGGAAGAAAGATGGGGGTGTCTTGAAGAGCGTGGAATTAGTGGGACGACTCCGGCTGTAGGTGTACCCTGACAGAAGTGGGGGAGCTGGCTGCCCGAGTGCGTGCGTGTGTGTGAGAGGATGCATGTCTCGGTGCTGGTGTGCCCGCTGAGTCCTCATGTGACACGTGACGCCTGCCGGCCAGCAGGCCAGTGTGGCTACCTGTGGGCACGTCAGCTTGGCCTGTACACATCTCTCTTCCCCCTTTCTAACACCTCCTCCCTCATCTGCTGCAAAGCTCTAAGCTGGAAGCCCAAGGAGAAGCCCTGTGGGGCAGAGGCGGGGTCAGTGCCCAGCAGGAAACAGGCGCCGGCCTGGTGAGTTGGGGTAGAGCGCACAGTTGCAACACCGTTCTCTGGAGTTAAGCTGCAGCCAGGGGTTTATGGCTTAGGATCGCCCCACACAGACTCCAGACTCCTCAAGTTCCCAGAAAGTGATTGGTGGCTTTCAGGTTTTCCTGCCATACACAGATGGGCCCTTAGAGGCCAACAGCTTGTCAAAGTCACCTGCGGGGCCTGGTGTCAGCCTGGAGACTGTTCCCAGAAAACCGGCCTCTTGTCCCTCTGTGTGCTCAGAGCTGCCCCTCGGGCCCCCGTGCCCATCTGGCGATCACCCAAACACTCTGCAAATCAGATGACATATGACACCCCGCACTCCGTCCAGCTCTGAAGGGAGCCCGTCTATGGGGACCAGGGGTCTGGTTTATATTTTAAGCAACCAGAGAGAAAAATGAGGGGCTGATGAGGTAAGGCCATGGCAGTGCACGCCACACAGCTGTCCAGGATAATTACGTCGCCTAGCGGTCCTGGAGCCAGGGGAGCGGGACACAGTGGGTTTGTCCCATAGATCATGAGAAACGGGGACAGAACCAGCCAGCTTAGAAATCCCAGCTCTCCACCTGCACGGGAGCTGCAAGTGGAAATACCACCGAAGGAACAGGGGAAGGGTGGGCCTGGGAAAATCCCAGGCAAAGCAAGCCTCTCTTTCCTCCAAGGCCCAACTCTTGGAGAGTCCCAGAGAAAAAGTCCCATTCAAACCGCCCCTGTCTGACTAAGTTGCTCCATGGAGAATAGCGTGCCTCCATTCCAGTGGATGGCTGAAGACCCAAGAGATATTGGGAAACCTGAACTCAGCCTAAGACAGAACTCAGTGGAAAGGTCACAGAACAGCAGATGGGGGAGGGGGAGGCTCGAGCTAGAAGCAGCCTCAGAGAATCCCCATCCCCTCCCCCAAGCTGGGCTGTTTGCTGACTTCATGGCCACCAGGCCCCACAGGTGGAGACTGGCGCTTCAGGGCCAAGGACGCTGGGACTATTGCCCACTTGGGCACCAGAGCTTCAGGAGCAGGGTGGCATCCTCTGCCTTGGATCTCACTGGGCTTCCTGGCCACCGTGCCCCCAGGTGCTCCACGTCACACAAGCGTGACTTGTTTGGGGATTAGCACATCATCTTGACTTTGGACCCAACACCATGGATGTGGAAGAACATGCCAGGGACTTTTCTTCCAGGTCCCCACTTCCTGGGGTCCCCGAGTCCTGTGATGAAAAAGGCTACAGCTGACACCGTGGAAAAGAGACTCTAGGTTAGGTGACCCGCCAACTAGCAGTGGGGTCTATCTTGCTCTTATAAGAGCCTCTCCAGGAGCACAATGGTGTGGACATAGAGCATAAAAAGTCAAATTCCCTAACGTCCAGACCTGTGTCCCCAACCAGAAAGCAACTCATCGCCTCCTCCCTCATGGTCCTGAGCTCACATCATTAAAGGGCCCGATGAAACTGTCTCCCCAGAGGCAGGAATCTAGCAGGGAGGGCGTGACCACAGTGTGTGCATGCACAGAGACACACACGTTCTCACAAATGAAACCCTGATAGTTGGTGGTGTGCAGGCGTAGGTGCAAGTGTTGGGGGGGTGTCCGTGTGACTGTGTGCAACTCAGGAGGGATCACAGATGGAAGAAGAGCTATGTCTGAGGCCAAGATGCTGCCAAGCTGACATCCCCGCACCAAGAATCCACTGTCCCTGATCGACTCTCCAAGCTCCTCCTGTGCTTGCCTTTGTCCATGTAAAGGAAACGGAGCCCCATGCCGCTGAGTGCACAAGCCTGACGATACAGGAACACCCAAGGGAGTGGTGACATGGGCACACGCTCTGTCACCCTGTGCAGTATCCGTAGGCAGGAAGGCCCGTGTGATTAGACAGAGTAAAGAACCAAGGTCACCCCCTCTGACCTCAGATGGGAGCCAGCACCCCACTGGAGCATCCCACTGGTTGCTGGAGATGAGGGGAAGGAATACAAAGTGGAGGGAACAAGAGCCAAGATGAAGCCCAGGGTCAGGTGGGGAAGGACGGCTCAGGAAGCAAACCAAAGGTCAGTGGTGTGAGCTACATCCATCGTGTAGTTCCGGTTGCGAATGACACTCGTCTCCTGAGAAGTGTATCCTGACCCTGCGGGAGGTCATGGCTTCGAGAAGGTTGTCTTTGGTACACTCTCTGCAGGACAGTCTCCGCACCACTTACAGGTAGGAAAGCATGTGTGCGGGGTTACATATGACATGCAAAAATACCTGGGAGTGAGTTGAGGTTAAATTAGTGGTTAAGAACACAGACTAGTTATAATGGGAGCACGTGGGGCTTCGATTTCCTCATCTGTGGGATGTAGATATTAAGTAACTCTTTCAGAGGCTAGTTTTTTGACATGATAAAGCACTGGGCACAGTGTCTGGCATTAGTAGGCGCTAAAGAAACATTCATCTGTTTTATTATTTTCCAGCTCCTCATCATTTAAGGCAGCGATGGCCAACCTTTTGGCTTCCCGGAGCCACACTGGAAGAACTGTCTTGGGCCACACATAAAATAACACTAACACTAATGATAGCTGATGAGCTAAAAAAAAATAAAGTTGCAAAAAAATCTCATCATGTTTTAAGAATTTGTGTTGGGCCAGACTCAGAGCCATCCTAGGCCGCAGGTTGGACATGCCTGATCTAAGGTCTAAAATGACATCACAAAAATAGGAGTTGTTGCATACATGTTATTATTTGCAATGCAGCTAATGCTAACATTAGCGGTGAATACAAAACTGCTAACTTCTCAACCACACAATGCATAGTAGTAGAGGATGATTATTCTAGCCAGATAATCCCAGGATCAGTCCAACAGACACTTTAAAATGTCATGCAGTCTAATGGCAAAGCCAGGACTCTGGTATCACACTAGGACAGTAGTCCACATTTGCATTTGCTAACATTGGGCTTAGCCCAATGCCCAGAGTATACGAACAACTCAACAAATTAAAAAGAAAAAAAAGATACAATTCTGTATTGTTTTAGATGGTCTTAATATTGACAATTCCATTTTTGGTCCTTTTTTTTGGTTAGTTTGTTTGTTCTTCTATCTTCCTTATGACGGATTGTCAGCACAACGAAGCAAAAATCTTTGCTCCAAATCAACTGGCCACTGCCGGGTAGTGAAGTTGAAAAACCCTTACAGGTTGGTGTCTGAGGCTTAATGTGCTATGACTCTCTGGACATGGGGGTATATTAATTTCTCAGCCAGCACTGCGATGAAGTGGCATGTCCACTTCCACCCTGCCCCCTAGACAGCAAGCATTAACCTTCACCCCCACCACGTATAATGTGCTTTCCTATCGGCAAGAACGGGAGCCCTCCTGGTTCCTGCAGCCGCCCTGGTATCCTTCACGAACCTCAGCTCTCCTCTTACCTCTGGCCTGGAGGGAGCTGAGAAGCTGAAAACAGTCTCTGCCAGATCCAGCTGCCCTGACACTCGAAGCTCAGCTGGCAGGTGGCGGGCAGACACATGGCTCACAGATGTGGCAGGCCCACCTCGCTCAGGCTTGACAATCAGGGAGGCCTGCCCTGGACAGAAGTCACCGCTAGCAGCCTCTGAAAGTCCTTTAGGCCTCTCAGAACATGTGACCATCACTCTTAGAACACACGAATAAGCAAAGCATTTGGTTATCCATATAACATATACACATTCTATATACATACGTACATGCATATGCAAAAACTTATGCATATGCCTCTGTCAATGCATGACTACACTTCCTCTTCGCCTCAGGTGACACATGCCCTGGGGATGTTTGTGGGGGAAGGAGGGGCATTTTCTGTTGCTCAAACAGCTTTTGGAATCAAAATATTTGCAAATCATTGGTTAAAGGGAGAAGCCCTGAACTCTGAGGTACATGCAATAGACAATCAAAGTTCATGGTCATAATTCTCTGTGCTCTCTCTTTTCCTCTTTCCTAAAGCCACTAGCAAATGTTAGACAGTTGCCTTTTTACCTGTGGTCCTCTGGGCTCTGCTGACTAGAATTTTATCAGGGTGAGAAGCATCTGGTTCCTGACCCCAGAAAAGGTACTAACACTGATGAGTGAGCAGTGTGGCATTTTCTGAAGAGTGTGGTGGGATTAGAACAACACGCTGGCAAGCTAATTGGAAAAACCTTAGAGTGTGTGTACGTATGTGCATGGGTCTGTGTGGGGTTTGTGCGTTGCTGCCATAGAACATACTTCTATCATTATAGGAATCTTGATATCCTCCCATTTCCTCACAGTGAGGCAACCATAAAAGTTTTCAGCTTCCACCTGCAGGAAAATGCCAGGACCCCTTGTCTGAAAGGAAGCCGGCTCTACCTTCCCCACTGCCTTCCCCAAACATATGTTGCACAGACAAACACCTGGAAGGCAGTTTGCAATTCTTTGAGGCTGCTGCCTTTCACCTGCAGCTGTCAAATCGCAACCAGATCAACATGACACAGCAAATAACACCGTGACACACAACCAGCAACTTTGGAAAATGTGCTCTGCCCACCCCAAGCCCCGCCTGCCTTCCCAGCGTGGGCTGCTGTCTTGAAACTAACCATCCTGAAACTGCTTAAAAGAGCCTGACAGGTAATTTATTCTGTGGCAGGGGATGGCAATTTCACTGTCCAGAGGCAAGGCTCCCAGCAGCAGCAGCAGCAGCAGCAGCGAATCAGTCCCCTCGTGGAACACAGATTTAATACGGTAATTCCGAGGGTACGCGGTCGTAATTCTCTCTGCTCTCTCCTCCCTGTCTCTAAAGCTGCTAGCATGTGTTTTAACAGTTTCTTTTTTGTAAAGGCCCTCTGATGAACCTCCTGGAATAAATCAAATATTTCCCCATGGCAGGTGATTATCAGGCACTTGTTTGCGAAAAGAGCCAGCCGTACAGGGTCGGGGCCAAGCCACTGCTGTGGGGTTTCTGCCTGTGAGTGGAATGCCTTTAAAAATCGCATCTGATTCCCTTCGCAGCCACCCTGCTGAGTTTCCCGGGTTTCGCTTGGGCACCTGGTACAGAAGGGAGCGACAGCAAGGATGCTTGATACACCGAAGACATTGGCTTCTAGCGGAAGATAGCTACGTACTTCTGAGTTTTCCAAAATGTTCTGACAGCTGTTACTACGTTTTCCTTCCTAAAGTCCTCATCAGGGAAAAGGAAGGTAAGCGACCTGTTTTTTTTCTATTTTGTACATGGGATAATCTAAGACAGCCTAGTGAAGACCCAGCTTGCTCAACTATATCCTAGGAATAGTGGACCCTAGGTTCCTTTCCAAGTTAAACCACAAGGTTATGGCCTAAGTTCATGAGGTGGGTTCCCATTGGGGTTAGAGCTAGAACCCACACCTCCTGACCCAGCTCCAGACGATCCCTACCCCACCCCCACCTCCCCTGCTCCTGGCCAGTGAGCTTCTGCCCCACAAGACTGCATCTCACCTACATTGCAACAAAATGCAAATGCTAAAATTGACGGCTAAACTTGGCTTTGTTGCTGAATTTGCTGTGAGATCTTGGGCAAGATGCTTCTGTTTAGAGTATTTTGGAAGGCTGAGCTGTAAGTGGGGCTGCGAGCTCCTCAGGCCACGGTGAATTCTTTCACCATGCACAGCACCTGGACCAGAATATTTACTGCCTATGTGCTCACTGAATTCAGTCGACAAGAACAACCGAATCCTCTTACCTCGCACGGACATCCCCGCGCTCAGAACCTTGCTCACAAGCATGGGACCCTGCCCCAGACCCCAAGGCTGTGGAATTGTAACCTGTCAATGTTAAGGTGACCAGACGTCCCGCTTTTGGCGGGACAGTCCCGATTTTTAACAATTTGTCCCGCGTCCCGCGGCGTTTTAAAAAAGTCTCGATTTTTGGAAAGAATGCACGACAAGCTAGGGAACGGCGGGAGAGAGACCCAATTTTTAATCAAGAACCCCCTCCCAACAGGTCAATGGTGTCCCGCTTTACCAATGTTAAAATCTGGTCACCTTAGTCTATGTGTTCCTTCCGCCACGCTCCACCTTCCTACGTAGTAACGATGCTTTTGGAGTTTAGTTCATGCTGTTGTGTGTGTTTTATATTACATATATCTTTCATATGGATGATATGAAATGTAAAAAGGACATGATTTTATATATGTGAGGGCCGTCTGGAAAAAATCTAGCCATATATACCTCTATTTGTCCTGTTACATGGCTGGAGACTTTCCGGACAGCCCTCATAGATGTATTTCCCAACTCTACCACATTTAAAAATATTTATTCAGTCAAATAAAAAAACCTATTGTCTGACTGCTGGTCAGGGAAACAAAGGTCTCACAAGGAATGATGTGCCCAAGGCTAGCAAAGGCTGAATGTCAGAGCAGGGTGACCTCAAAGGCAGGCCCAGCCTAAAGAAGCCAGGCCACTCCTTAGAGAGGTCCTTTCAGGCAAGGAATGTCACCTGCTTCACAAAGTAGCATGTCGCCGATGCTCTTAGTAGAAATTACATGTGAGAGTGACATTTCCGGCCTCAAGTCACCCCTTCGTCAGGGTCAGAGGTGAAAGGAGGCCCCAGATCTTCCCAGCCTGGGGGGGATTATCTGCTCATCTTATCTGAGGGAGAGCGCCAGGCACTAAATGTCATACTTGGCCTTTGGGGCGAGCCAAGGAGATCCATGGTACCGAAGACAAACCCAGGTCTGCAGAAGTGGAGAAAATAGTATCTATCCATAGCAAAGAGTGGGAGATTAAAAAATATATGGTTAGTTACCAGCCTAGGTTTTGGGGTGCAGGGCCCCAGAGACTCCGGAGTGGAGCAGCGGGGGTGAGCTTGCAGCTTGCGTAAGATGGAAAGTGAGGAAACAGAGAAACCAAGGGGGAGAAAACCTAGAAAGATGGCAGTGAAGCACCCTCCCGCTCGCAACCCATTTTCAGAAGTCTTAACAGATGTCCTTGCTTCTTGGGAATGCCTCAAGATTTCTACTGTTCTCTAGCGGGCAGCGTGCCCCGCCACCTACGTTTTCTTTTGGATTCCAATCTGCCGCTTCTCCACAGGACCTTCGTCCTCCCAAATGTTGTCACTCAGAGAAGTTTCCCTCCCCCAAACTCGCCCCACGCATTTGGGACGTACTTTTTAAGCACCCAGTGTGCCCTGCCTGTCCTTGGGCTAAGCCCCAGGTGTGTGCTGAACAGTGACTGAGACAGAAACAGTCCCAGGCCTTCCAGAGCTCACTATGGAGTGTGAAAAATAGGTGGTTCACATGGAACCAGGCTCCACACACACACACACACACACACACACACACAGCCCCCAGAAGCACTGCCTCTGCCCCCTGACATTGTGTGGCTTCTTCCTGGGGTCCCTGTGATTAGCTTGCCCGGTTCTGACAGACTTAACACTAGGTTGTTGGGACGGGCATGGCCTGCAGTGTCAAACCCCTACACTGTGCCCAAAGCTGGCTGACATCCAGCTGGGTGGTGCTGGGCGAGTCCTATGGTTGTTTAGTGTCGGTTCTGACGGGGGAGCCCTGTGAGGTCCTAACTGTGCATCTGACCACCGCCTGGGGCTTTGTCACCAAGGAGACCGGTCAGGCGAGGCCTGAGGTCCTCGGGCCAGAGAGCAGGCCTCTCCACCACACTGCACACCTCTGGTGTCTTCATGGACCCTGCGCCCTCGAGTTCTGTGGAAGAGCAGGAAGTGTTAGCCACTGGGAAGATACCCCTCGGCCAGTGTCAGAGCCTCTTCTTTCTTAAAGGCCATCTTCGTACAACAAAGCACATCCAACCTGCAGCGGCATCTTTTTTTACAGCATGTTTTCTCTGGGGGGAAATGGCCTGTCTTCCGGGCTCTTCTCAGTTGTGACCGAAAGCCTGAAGAGTGCAAGTCAACTGGGCCATCTCCTTCCCAGAACACAATTCTGCTGACACTCTGTGTGTGATTTCCTCCCTCTGAAGGGGAAGAGCCCCTGATGGCCTCACGACCATGACTCCTGAGCCCTCAGCCTGGATGTTTCCAGCATGAAGTTCCAGCTGCCGGTGGGCCTGGGGCCTGTTTCCTGCATGTGCTCAGTCGGTAAGAAACAAGGACGGGGATGATGAGGCTGCTGGTGGTCATGGCCGTGTCCCCCTGGGATTGTCCTGCACACAGCCTTCCTTTAGATACGTCCCTCGTATTCACCTGGTGTCTGCATCCTTTCCTTATTACATGGAAGGGAAAATATTGTCATAGAAGGATTCCGCAGAGAAAATTTCCAAAGCCCAACATGTAGCATCTCCAGGGTTCCCTTTCATTTTTTGAATTGGCACTTCTCTCAAATTAAAACGTCTCTTGCATGGCTCCTTTTCAAATGTGTGCTTCCATTCCAGAAAACGCAATAATAGACCGGCCCCACCCATAAGCAGGGGACCATGGACCCAACACATCGCTCAGTTACTAAAACGGCGTCACCAGGGTGACCCACTACCTCGGTGACCTCCATGGGGTCTTTCCCCCCAGACGCCCTGCTCACCCACGGAGCCAAATCCAAACCACTTCAATGAACTGAAGAGCGTGACCATGTACATGTCAGCCTGCGTTCACACCCTTTTCCAGAGTCTGGATGTTTTGTTTTGAAATTCTCTCCCACACATACTTCTCTCCTTCAGATTTGGAAATCATACCAAACACGCCCCTTCTCACCCTCTTAGGAATGCCCTTTTTCTCAGGTGTTATCAGGAATTAACTCCCTTCTTTTTCTTTTTCTTCTTTTTTTTGAGAAGTGGTGGGGGGGTAGAGGGAAGAAGGGAGGAGGGCCCAGAGCAGTCTTCATAGTTGTACCTCATTATTTGCAACATGGTTTCATTCAACACAGGTGGTTGTGGGGTCACGCAGGGCGGGAACTGAACCGAAGGCCTCCCGCATGGGAGGTGAGAACCTTTGCTGTCAAGCCATCTCGGAGGCTACCAGTCGCACTGCAGTTCAGCGTGGGGTTGCACAGACTGGGAATAGAACCCCAGACCTCGAGATTGCGAGGCAAATGCTCAACCACTGAGCTATCCCAGCATTCCCCAAGAATGAACTCTCTTCTTGACAAAGAGGACCAGGTGCTGCCCTGTGAGCATCCTGAATGACAGGTGGCATTCAATAAAGGAAAGTAAACGCCAGGAAGCGCAGGCAGCCGGGCACACGTTTCTGTTGAGGGTTGTGGTGGTGTGGGGTTGGAGGAACTGCAGGACTTGAGTGTGGGTGTACAGCGACACACATTTGCTGCCTTCCCCATGCTAAGGACTCTGCTGTCTACCTGGGGGGCATCCCGCTGAACCATTTCTCTAGAACTACAGAAGAATGTGACAGTTGCCATTCCCATTCCCACACAGTGAAGACCACCCCCAGTGGACCCCAGTAAGGAGCATCTCCTTCAGCTTAATCCTCATTAACTTCCTGTTCTAGCCAACCAACCACCTCGACATACCTACCCTTCTACTTGTAGCTTAATGTCCCACACCTGCCACCAACTCCTCCTTCTGTGTTGCTTCTGAAGCAGAAGAGAAGACTTTTGTGTGGGGTAACCCACCGCACACACTGTCTTCATTTTCTCTTATCTTCAGAGTCCCCTGCTCACGGTGGCTGGGTGGGTAGGCCTGCCTTGGGACCCACTCCTTCAGCCCTCGTCAGTCCCCCTGTGGGTCATGTCCACAGAATGCACCTCACAGACCCACAGGTGCATCTAGTTGTCTACGGACACAAGAGATAGTAGCTAAGCGACTTATCTCCCTGGTGTAAATCAGCAATTATTACACCATCTCAGTTCATTTGGGTTGCTATCATGAGATATCATAGACTGAGTGGTTTTTAAACAACAGAACTTTATTTCTAACAGTTCTAAAGGCTGGGAAGTCTAAGATTAAGGGGCTGCAGATTCGCTGTCTGGTGAGAGACCCCTTTCTGTTTCACGATGGCCTCTTTCTGGCTGTGTCCACATGGCCATAGTGGCGAGAGCTCTCTAATCCCATTCATGTGGGGTCCCACCCTTAGGACCTCATCACCCCCCAAAAGCCCATCTCCAGATGCCGTCACATTGGGGAAGTAGATTTTCAACTTCAGAATTTGGGAGGTTTGTGCCCACATGCTCACCCCTACATAACCATGACACGCACTTCCAGATAGATAATGGCATTTTTTTTTTTAATGCCAAAAAAATTGCTTTGAACATTTGTCAAGTTGTTAAAAGAGGGCCAATTTATGGTTTGGTGAATCTTAACTGATTCCATGCCAGGCCAGTTCAAGTGTCTTACTTCACTGTCCAGAAGAAAAGAAAGAACCAAGAAAAAGAAGTTCTGGGATCCCCTCAGAGATTCTGTGGACCCCTTCCCATGGGCTGGAGAGCTTTGAGCAGGACTGAAGGATGTTGGGAAGTTTTTCTCACTGGGAGCTCTGCCGGGCTCTCCCTCAGAGTGGTAAACTCAAGGCCACAGTTCGAGAGCACGAACTCACAAGTCCTCCTTGATGAAGGGGATTGTTTGCCTGGCTCTGAAAGTTGAGCTGATGTCTCCCAACTCAGCTCTGCAACATGTTCGCGGGAGCCCCCCAGCTCAGAGGGAGGAAGAGAAGGCTGAAGGTGGGGTGCCCAGGGGCCCAGCTACAGGGGCCGCTGTGGTCTTGGGCATAACAGGTCAGATGGACTCCCCAGCTCCCTGAGCCATATAGGAACAACAGTAGTAACTCCTACAGTTGTCTATGGTTAAATGAGATGCTGCATGGAGACTGCTCAGACCAGAGACTACACTTCATACATGGTAGTAAAGATGAGGTCAGAACAACAGACACTCCCCTAATACCTCTCATTTCAACCACACAACAGTCCACTAAGTTAGACACCATTACCATCACGTGAGGTATCATTCCTGCACACGTGAGGAAACCCAGACCTGTGCCGTTAAATACCTGTCCCACACTGCACAGCTACAAGAAGATTTGAAAGCAGAATTGGATTAGTGGGTGGGATTTCTTGATTCCATCTGAGGGGCTCAGAGAGGAAACTTTGTAAATATGACCCGATGGTGACATCTGAGCCCCAATCTCTCCCCCCTTAGCTTTCAATGTACCCCAAAGGGAAAAGGAAATTAACTTTATGCACTAGGCACTATGATGGGTATTTTAAATAAAAAAATAAAATAATAGCTAGTTCCATAGAACAAGTATCTACTATCTTGGTTACATCATTTTATCTCACAAAATTCTACTTGCTCCATCCATATCCTTAACGGCTCCATTTTACAGAGAAGAAAAAGAAGCAGCAAGAAAGTGAGGTGCATAACTGGTCAGGTCACATGATGAGCAATGGCAGATTTGGGATCCCAGCCAAGGCTAGCTAGTCTGGGTACCTTTGCCCTTGGCAGCCGGCCTGCAGTGGACTCAAACACCTTTGAATTCCTCTGCAGGCCCTGTGCCTGGACTCTCCATTCCTCCCTTCCTCTCTCCATCCACCCACATCCATCATTTGCATTTTCATCAGGCATCGGTGCCCAGTGATCTGTTGATATGTTATATGAGAATTGCAAACAAATGCTCTCATTTCGTCCTTCCGCCTCCCCCTCTCCTGCTCTCCTGGCATCTGGAATTCAGCACTGATTCTTCTGGCCCCACTCCAATGCCAGACTGACATTTCTGGTTGATTTCCCCTTGGAGAGCTTCAGCTGGATGGCTAGGCTCCTCCCACTGGAGCCCAGGAGGAATAGCACATCCTCTGGAGAAGCTGAACTCCCCTCCTTCCCTGCTCACAGGTGCCAAGCCTCTATGCCCTGGCCTCTGTTTCCCTTATCCAGTGGGTGGGTGCACACTCCTCCCAAGTACTTTAGGGCAAGCAACACGGAGGGAAGGCAGAGAAAACTGTAGGGATGGGTTTCCCTGTAAGGTAGAACCAGGTATATTTTGACCTCCCAAGTACTGATAGTTTCAACCAGACGTGGGGTCACCTGACTTCTTGTCGACGAGGCAGGGGATGACCCTGGAGCAAAATGAACCAAAAGATATAAGGAAGAGGGGCTCAGTGAAAGGGGTGGAAAAGTGACCGGGGTACCATCTTGTAAACAAAGGGGCCCTAATCCTTTAACCTATCAGAAGGCTTCATGTAGTTATAAGCTTTCTGAAAATGGATTTAATAATCCTCAAAGGGCATTTAAGCCCATCTTCTGTCCAGGCTACTCAGAAAATCTCAAAAAAATGGGTTTCTCGTGTAAGTCTAAGAACCCAAACAAATACACAGACCTCTCTCAACATTTAGTTTCTATCTCTGATAACTGTTGGATCCTCAAGTACCAAATAGAGCTATATTTTCTTCCTTGAACTTCCCATTCCAAATGGATACAGCCAGTGGGTGGAGGAGCCACCACTCTGCCAATCAGATCTGAACCCAGTGGTCTGTGACATGGTCATTCATGATCAGCTCAAAAGGGAAGGGCCTCCCAGGGATGTACGGGAGCCAGTTGTTGCCAGCTCAGAATAGCTGATTGTTAAATTTTTAGGAGTTCCGTAATCTGATTAAACCAGCCTGAGTTCGTGAAATGGTAATATTTACACCACAGAAATTGGCATGTGCTATAAATCAGGGCTCTTTTTTTCCCTAGAGGACTGGGGGGGTTATTGAAGAGGGTGCCTTGTCATGTGGTCAGCTTAAGGAGAGGCAGGAGCCATGGAAAGGGTGGAGCAAAGTGGATGAGGTAAAGGCAAGTCAAAAAAATCTAGTCTTTAATCTCTTGGAAAAGGCAAACCCTAATCTAAAAATCACCCCTCCTTTTCTTCTCCTAACCAGGCACGGTCTCATCCCCTCTGCATCTGTATGTTACTCCAAGAAAAACAATTATGGGTCGTGTTCTCAGATCTAAAATGGAGAAAGTTGAAGAGACACGCGAGACTCTGGATTCTATCATTTCTCAGAAGCTATGAGTTGAAGATACAAGAACAAGCAGAGAGCTCGTGACCAGAGACTGAATTCTAGATGCATATTTATACAAAGCTCATTCACCCTTGTACAAATGTTTATATCCCCCCAGTTAATATTTGGTAAATTCATTGAGTTTCTTTGAATTGGTAAATTCATTGAATTGCTTTGAATTGAACTGAATATGAATTGGTGGTGAACCACTGGCTTATTTTCATGGGTCAATCCATTTCAAATCCCCTTTTCCTAATGAGGTAAAAAGTAGCCATTGGCAATATGGACAGACACATGGAAAGGCACAGGCTTGACCTTGTAACTTCACTTGAGTTCATCATGACTACGGTTCTATCTCATTTCTATTTTCCCAGTTAACCATCTTCCCTCTCCAGTTTTCCAGGATCCTGGCCTCTTATTTGGAGTCATATTTGAGATTATGGTTCTTAATAAGCTGGCCACTTGGTCCCTGACAATGTTCAACTATGCATCTGGAACACCTTCAAAAAAGGATTACCCAAAAAGTCCAGTCACGCACTAAGACAACAAGGCAGGCACTGCTGTGTCCACATGTGAAGTGGCTCCAAAATTACAAGGAGCCCTCCCCCAAAAACCTCCTTCCTGATCAGGGGGGTCACCACCGTGGATCCCTGACAGGAAAACCAGAACCCAGGGAGACAAAAGGACACATGCAATGTCACAGCCCCCGGTCTGCTACCACAACGGGGCGAAGAAGCAGATGTGCCTTGTTGGGAAATCTGTCCTCTGATTCCTGTCACACACGACCAACTCCATTGGCCACGCTTCTCCATCTTCCCTCATAGCCTCACCCAGACCAAGAAGCAAAGCGGTGTCGGTTCCCTGGATGAGAGGCTAAGGTTGCCAACCAGGGTGCTCCCTCTAAGGGGGAACTCAACCTCCCCAAACTAGTGGCAGAAGTCCAGGCTGCTCTCACCCAAAGCTGCCAGTGGGTGTTCACCTTGTAGGGACCAAGACCTCTCTGAGACGCTTCCCAAAGATTGTGGAAAATGCTCCCTCACCCACTGTTTTTATAGATGACTTCACAGAGTTTGTAAGCCTCCAAGAGCCCAGCTAAGGGTCGGGGGACAGCCCATGACTCCAGGTTAAGGACACAGGCTAAGAGTCCTCTCTGTCACGTTGTCCACTTCCTTCCTGGATACTAGCTCTAGGTTGTTGTCTCTCAAATCCCTTCCCTCCTCCAGAAAGGAAGGGACTGTTCCATGAGATCCCTCTCCTTCCACAGGAACAAACTGGCATCCGCAGAGGCAGAGGCATGGCAAGTCACTAAGGGTGAAGGGATGGGACGCTCTGGGAGACCATGGTTCTCTCTGGTACTCACAGCGACTACATGACATGGATCCACGCGCATCATCTGTAGATCGCAGAAACAATTGTATTGAAACTCAGGCCTTCTACTTCTCCTCGGCTATGAGATCACATTGAAAGGGAAGAGAGTGCTCCTCAGGGGAGCAGGGAGGTCCTCCCACAGGCAGAGGCAGGGCAAGGAAGCCGCTCTCTGTCTGTCGTGGACTGAATCTGGAGAACTGACCCTGTGAACACTGACACGCTGATGCCGCTGCTAATGGGGGTGTTCCAGAGCCCATTCATTGTCTCACTGTTCTATCAGCACCAAGTGGCCGTGTTCACTTCAGTCCCCTCCCCAACTCCTCCCATCGCTTGGCTGCTGAGAAAAGTTGCCCCCCTATCCCAGGGTGGCTGCAGGAACAAGAGTTGACAGAAAGCCCAGGACCCCACCCTCCCCTCACTGGAGTTCCCTAGTTGCTGGAGGAACCTGCTCAGCCAGCCAGAGCCAATGGCCATGGTGACACTCAGGGTGTCCCCACGAACTCAGCTTGTAACCCCTGGGGTGGGCCTCTCGGTCCTCTCCCTGAAGTTCTAGCATAATCTCTGCATGGCTATGAGCAAGAACTCTATTCCACTCTGGCCTGGAGCCACTCTGGGCAAACTGAAGGCTCTGGTGGGAAAGTCCATTCCTAGGCCTCCTGTTTCATGGTGCAGGACCCCAGGCAGGGGCCACAGCTTTGCAGACTCAACCACCCACAGTTTAGAGACAGGTGATTCAAGCCTGAGGAATTCCCAGGTCACACTCTCTTTGGTATCCACGTGCTCAAGGTATGCGTTATACAAACTCAGACGTCTTAGTTGCTAATTCAGGGTAGGCCCATATCCCCAACACACACATCCTTCCTTTCTATTTATTTTTTAAATTTATTCTATTGTTTGAGAGAAGGTGTGGGTGGGGGGAGAAGGGGGGCAGAGCAGTCTCCATAGTTGAAAATCATTAGTTGTGACATGGTTTCATTTGACACAGGTAAACGTGGGGCCAAGTGGGGAGGGGACTTAACTGGGAGCCTCCCACATGGGAGACAAGAGACTTCACCACCATCCTGGTGGCTACCAGTTGCACCACAGTTCAGCACATGGGTTTGCCCAGGTTGGGGCCAGGAATCGAATCCTCGGACCTCACAGTTGTGAGGCAACTGCTCAACTGCTGAGCTATTAGGGCATCTCCCACGTCCTTCCTTTTTAAATGGCAATTGATACTGATAACTACAGGAGACCATGTAAGGAAGGAAAATGGGGGGCCAGGTGGAGAAAGTTGAGACCGGAAGTGCTCCCCTGGTGAGCAGTCCAGCTCTAAGTCCAGCTGAGGTCGTCCTTCAGGCTCCCTCTTCATTGCACCCCTGCCCTGGGGCTTCTGAGAGGGTAGCCATAGGAAGGGAGATGGAGGCAGCAGCCAGTGCTTTGCGGGTCAGCATCACCTCCACCACCAAGACAGGTGTGCTAACCAACTTAGGTGGCGTTGGAGAGGAGGGTCTAAAGGGACAGACGGTTTCGGTCCTCGGACAGTGGGGGAAACTGGCCAATACACAGGAATAGGCATAATAACAAATTTTAAGCAGCACAGAAGCCTGCTTACAAATCAAAATTTTAAAGAAGACTCTCTCTTGCCCTCATCTGCAGCAGTAAAAGAACTTTTGTGTGTGTGTATGTGGGACCCCCTTGACTGGTGTTGTTAGCAGTGCCCGATGTATGCAGTTGGCACATACCTGTGCCTGAAGAAAGGTTTCTAGGAGAAGGAGGTGAGAGCTTGGTTCCTGGACCCAGTGGGACTCTGGAAGGGGAGGTCGAGCCAGGCCAGTTAAGGGAGAGCAAGCTCATCTCCTCAGCTGCCATGGTGGGTCCAGATCTGATCGGCCAGGCCGGGACCACTTTAGGCGCAGAGGTGGATGTGGGTGCTGGGCAAGGTTATTGCAGCAATGACCTCCTTAGAGATGAGAGCTAATAAGCCTACTCTTCTTACCGCAAGAAAACTTCTCCCCCAGGCTTGGTCTGGACATTCTTACAACATGTGGCTCAATGCATCACACACCAGAAGGTGACGTCATACTTACTGTCTTCCTCCTTCCCCCAGAGTCCCCTCCCGCTTTCCAAAAAGGCAAGCTGGAAGGACACATAAAAGTCCTGGCCTTTTCTCTCGGCATAGTCACAGGTTTATTCTTGTCTTACATCTGGCTTAGTATTGGGAGTCAGAGTCAAGGCAAGAAGATGTGTCCCTCCCGGCTCTGACTGGGGGGAACATTTCCCAAAGAACTCAGAAGCAGGCATGTGTCATCATCTTCCCCAGCCAGGCATCTTCACACCATGCAACTGAGAGAACGAAGCATCAGTCCAGCATCAAGAGATGACAGAGGCAGGAACAGAAGGCAAGGCTTTGTCATTAGTATCCCCCCACATGACACATTTCAAGTCACCCGGGTCCTCTCCACCCGAGGCGCTGGCAGCATGCCCATCTCCAGCAAGTACAAATCAGCAGGGCTCCAAAAGGCGAGGTAAGAAGGAGATGGAAGGTCTCACACCAGAAAAGCAAGGGTGACCACGTGGTGCAGGGCAGTCCAATAAGACATGGCCTAGAGCAATTTTCCAATCTTAACTCTCTCCTGGGAATCATCTTTAGAGACACTCACATGCTCGGAAGTTTGATGTGAGAGGGGAAAGGGCCATGTGTCCAGCTCCCTGGAAGAGGACTTTCTGCCATCTCACTACTGAGGGAAAGACTCAAAGAAAGGCAATACTGGCATCTGCTCACGTGTAACTGTCCTGTCCCAACCCAAGCTCTCCGGCCTCACAAGGGGTAGTGAGGTGGGAGGAATGAGCATCAGAGGGTCAGCGACACAAGTATCAGCTGGGAGGCAGCTCCCATGATGGCGGGGAATGAAGACCCTAATTACCTTCCGCCACTGGCGGTGACCTCGGGTCACCACACACCAGCAATTATTTACTCTGGCCCAGTGATTAGGGAATTGGGGTCAGGGAATTGATGTGTTGGGGTAGAGGCAGGTGGGGGTACAAGAGATGACCCCTAATTGGGGTCAGCTGAGGCTTCTGTGAGGGACTGCACACCCCAGGCTGTACCTCCATCATGGAGAAATGCCAGGAGGCCCACACGCGAGAAAGGAGGGAGAAAGAGAACGGGGGAGAAGGATAGGGCTCAAGAAACCGCTGCTCCTCAACAGATGAAAATCCTACGTACATCAGGAAAAGGACGGAGAGGTGGCCACCTACCTGCCCTTCACCGACGCATGAGAGCCAAGGCGCCCACTCAGGCAGACAGGATGGGCTGGAGGAACACGGGGATACAGACCCTGAAGAGGGACTCATCCCATGTGGCAGTGCTTTCCCAAGGCTGGTTCCTGGATCACAGGCATCAGCATCACTTGAGAATGTGCTAGAAATGCAAGTTCTCAGGTCCCACCCTGGATCGACTGAATCAGACATTTGACAAGCCCCTTAGGTTAGGGTGACCAGATGTCCCGCTTTTGGCGGGACAGTCCCGATTTTTAACGATTTGTCCCGCGTCCCGCGGCGTTTTTAAAAAGTCTCGATTTTTGGAAAGAATGCACGACAAGCTAGGGAATGGCGGGAGATAGACCAAATTTTTAATCAAGAACCTCCTCCCCCCACCCCCCCCGGGGCAATGGTGTCCCGCTTTACCAATGTTAAAATCTGGTCACCTTACCTTAGGTGTCTCTGATTCACGTTCAAGTTTAAGAACCACCTCTGTAGGGAAAATGAGACTCCCGTTTTGGGTTCCTTGGCCCACAAGTTCTGTTTTGTTTTGTTTTGTTTCAAATTTTGCATTCAGAGTTCCCCTTGAGACGGGCCATTGCATTCAATGACCCTACAGCCATCTGTACAGAGACCCTGTCTTTGGCCCACCATGAGCAGAAGTGACGGGAACAGTAAAATGAGGTGTGCTCCGAGCTCTCAGCAAGGTCCCCACTTGTCCCAGCTCCCTTGAGGGGACAGCAGTGGCTTGCCAAGTCGCCCACTGGGTTTGGGGTGTCTGTCATCACCTCACTTCACTGTCTGCAGACATGGGGGCAGCATCAAGGGCATAACGGAAGTAAAAGAAGCCCATAGGCTCGGGCGCCTGGGCTGTGCCAGGCACCCCAAGGGGCATTCTGTACACAGCTCTCCTCATCCGCACGGCAGACCCTCCCCCAGGTTGTGTAGATAAGGAACCGCGTTCAGAGTGGAGAACTAATTCAGTCAAAGCCACACAACTCTTAAGTCTTGTCCCAAAGTTCTTGTGTGCCGCTACACAGCATTGCCTTCTCCTATGAATATTAAAAAGAATCGCCAGAAATGAAAACAACCCTCCCTTTTCTGTGCAGTTGGTTTGCAAGGGATAAAACCAAAAGCTGCCTCACCACCTATGAGAAGGCAGGAGCTGGGGTCCTATGCGGGCCCCCCCCCAGCTCTAACCAGAAACCGGATGGGAGACAGCCCTACAGGGCAGAGCTGAGTGGATCTGTCATGGGCTGCATGGAGGGCCTCTAGAATTGACATAAAGTCCTAACTCCAGTACCACGCATGGGGGCCGTATTTGGAGATAGGGTCTTTAGAGAGGTGTTTAAGCCAAGTGAGGTCATTAGCTGGGCCCTAATTCCAATATGGCCGGTGTCATTATAGAAAGAGGACATCTGGATATAGACAGGTGCAGAGGGAAGGCCACTGAGAACACAGGGAGAAGGTGGCCGTCTACAAGCTAAGAGAGAGGCCTGAGAAGGAATCAGCCCTACTGACACCTTGATCTTGAACTTCCAATCGGCAGACCCATGAGACAATGCATTTCTGTTGTGGGAGCCTCCCAGTCTAGGGTCCTTGGTCATGGCAGCCCTCTTCCTGGCCCCACTGTGAGCTGGCCACCTTCCCACGGCTCCTGCAGCGCCCTGCCTGGGGCTGACTCACCATCAGGACAGGTTCCATGCATCCTTGTCCTGGGCTGGAACCAGAGGCCACAGAGGGCACCCCTCCTGACCACTGAGGCCCTGGGACACAGGCAGCCCTGAGAGGCAGCGCCGGCTGTCTGCCTTCAGGCCGTCCGTCCACCTCCAGCCTCACCTGGGCTCTGCCTGTACATTCATGGCGGGTACCTGCATTGGCATCTCCGGCCATTCCCGTGTTTTCCTCCTTCTTGGCAGGGGCCTGGAGAGCCGGAAGCCCTGATGGCTGAGGAAGGGGGACTACAGAGGATTTACGGAGAATAGGGTTACCTTCAGGAACTGGAGGGGCATCTGGCTCAGGATGTTGCAGAGGGAACGGGGGCCGGGGGGCAGGTAACAGCTGTGCGGCAAAGAGACAGGAAGAGAAGGAAGAGCCAGCTCACAGGACAGAGTGTCCGTGTATATACCACACACACATGCATAAACACACGCACACATGCACGTGGGTGGGCTGCTTGCATTTACACTCGGAGATGCAGCAAATCCCAATGTACTCACATGTGCACTTATGGGCACATGCACACCATAGGATGTCACACCAGGCACCGTCCATAGGTCCACTGGGGGCACCCCCAGTATTTTTGCTGAATGAAAGTGCTTCTTGGAGAATTCCTTGTTTGTATTTTCCACATACACTGTCTTTCTGGGCTTAGAAACTGTGCATCAGGCATGCAGCTGGGAAGAGAACTCTACAACTGTGGAAGCCTGCCAGGACGGCCCACAGGGCCCGACCAAGGAAGGGGAATGTGGCCCAGATATTCCACAGCCAATGTGGGGGTGTGGGTACATGGCTCTAAGTGAGCCAACTGAAAGCCTCCATGCCCCAGCCCAGACCTGTCCGTCAGCCCCTCTCCCCATCTCGGGAGGCTGAGGAGAAACGTGGGGGGCATGTGGAGCACTGCAGTTCATAGCACAGACAGAAGAAGGCACCCCCATCTCCTACTTCTGTCCCCGACGGGTTTGACATGGGGCTGCCTGGAGGTGGTAGGGAGACTAAGCCATCTGTCTCTGATGGCCGTGGAAGTGTTCGGTGGCCCTGGTTTGCTTCTTCTCTGTTCTATGCATAGGGCCCAGAGCAATCTCGCCACCAGTTTCCTCGGAAGAGGCTGGAGGTGCAAGCAGAGCCAAAACAACCAGAGGAGCTAATCAAGTGCGGCTGGACAGTGATGGGATTAAAGGCAGTGACAAATTTTATTAGGGAGCTCTAACCGTGCCCAGATAAGTGTGTGACGGGAAGATAACAACTCAGCTGTGAGCTGGCTGGCCGCTGGGGAGCACTTAACAGACTGAGCCCTGTGACGGGGCCAGGAAGAGATGAGAGGAGAGGTTGATGAATCAATCAGAGAGGCTGAGGGCAGAACTCCATGGCCACTCACACCCTAGGACCACCCTCAGCTTCAGCCTCTACTCTCCAGGCGGTCTCAGGTGGATCTGGGGATGACCCAGATGTTCCCACCAAGATAACAAACGCTATCTTATTTTTTGTCTCACAAGTCACCAATCTCCACGGAGACTTCAGGGGTTAAGTATTTTTTAAATCTCGTCATGACCTTTTACATCTCCTAAATGCATTGTACCAACATTGGACCTGTCTCCCATGTCACATCAACAGATGGAATTTGGAGCTTTTTCACTGGTACTTGAATGGGTGCCTTGCAATTTGTTTGTTTGTTTGTTTGTTTGCTACCTTTCTACATTGAAGTAACTTTAGGTTTGTAGAAGAGTTACAACAATAACATGGAAAGAGTTCCTGTGAATCTTTCACTTAGATCCCCCTAATGTTAATATCTTACACAACCAGGGCACAATTCCTAAATCAAAATTATCTAATACTTAGACTTCACCAGCATATCCACTAGCCTCTTTTCTGCTCCAAGATATAATCTAAGATCCCACATTGCACTTAGGGTGTTTGGTAGTTTGATATTTTTCTCCCTATCCATTGGAGAGTCTTTATTACCACTGAAAGTAAGTTATAACTTGATGAGACTAATCTTGCCATCTTTTAAATACACTTCTCTGGTCTCATCCATTGAGCTTTACCCACAATGCAACAAGTATCATAGACAGTAACAGAATAATTGGGCAGCTTTGTGATATAGGATGATGATGCTTCATAGGGGTAGGTTCTGTGGATGACATGGTGAAAATCAAGAAATGGTGGCGTCCCCCTGTGTGGTTGGTGGACTAATGTTTCCCAAAGTTATCTAGGTCCTAATCCCTGGAGCCTGTGAGTATTACCTTCTATGGTAAGAGAGACTTTGCAGGTGTGATGAAGTTTAGGATCTTGAGATGAGAGAGATTGTCCTAAATGTGATCACAAGTCTCCTTCTAAAGGCTGGTAAAGTGCAATTTTACTACACAGAAAAGGCCAGGTGAAGTCCAGAGGGAGATTCAAAGATTCTACCCTGCTGGCCTTAAAGATGGAGAAGGGAGCCAGGAGTCAGAAATTGGAACTCTGGAAGCTGGAAAATGCAAGGGAAAGGATTGTCCTCTAGATGCTCTAGAGCCTTCGGAGGGATCATGGCTTTGCTGATATCTTGGGTTCGACCCCATGAGACCCACTGGGGACGCCTGACCTCCAGAACTGTAAGAGAATACGTTTATGTTGTTGGAAGCCATCAACTTTGTGGTAATTTGTTACAGCAGCTATAGGAAACTAATACACCTTGTCACTTAGAACAATAGGCACTTGATAAATACTTGTGCTAATATTCCCAGGTCTTGTCTCCCAAAAATCCACTACACTGTGCTATCTAAAAAGAAAAGATATCCTCTTTCTGCTATTGCCTTGTGAAGATTTTAACCAGTTTCCCACAACTAAAAAGCCCATTAAGAATAATATCTAGTCCATATTTGGTCATTCCTACAAAAGCTGAATACTTGCAATGACCCAGAGATTTCCCTCCGCGGTGCATTTGCAGTAGGAGTATGAAAATATAGCTTCCAGAAGACATACACAAGAGTGTTAAGAGTAGCACAATTCATAAAAGGCAAAGACCAGCAACCACTCAAGAGCTCATCAGCAATAAAACAGAAAAATACATTTTAGTGTTGTCACACAGTGGGATGCTGTACCACCACAAGAATGGACAAACGACAACTATATGTGGTGCCACGGATCCATATCATAGGCACGACCTAGAACACCATGAATGAGGGTATGTGCAGTGTGACTTCATTTCTATAACGTGTACAACTGCAGACGCCAATCTAAGCTGTGAGAAGTCAGGAGGGTGGCCGCCCTTGGGAGGGGGAGGGTGGGGACTTGAAGGGGGCCCGACAGAGCTTCTGGAGAACGGAATGTTCCACTTCTTGATTTGGGTACCGGTTACATGGAGGAGCTCAGCGTGTGCACATTCCTGTGTTCAGTTCCCTGCCTAGCCCATCAGCTCCCAACGTGCAGTGCTGGGCTAAACGAGAGGGCCAAGCACAGCGAACAAGGTCTGCCTCTTACTGTAATTACCTCCTGGGAACACACAAGGCCCCTCATTTTCCCTTCACATCTATAATGCTGTGGGGACAACAGGCTGCAATTACGGCCCCGAGAAGGGCAGCCTGGTAAAGTCTAAATACATATGTCCACACGTGGCTAGGTGAAGCCTGTGTGTTCACGCAGCAAGACCAAACCAGAGAGCGTAGTCCAGCTGCCACCTGCCTCCTGCCTCCTGCCACCCAGCCGTGAAGCGCCCTGACCCTTTGGGCCTCCTGTTGGAATGAAGACAGTAAACTCTGGGGACAAATGCTGCTCAGCACACAGCTTTCTTCGACAGAGCTCTGGATTTAAAAATTGCATGAAAACGCAGGGGGCAAAAAAATATGGTGGTGTTGTTAACACTAATAAGATTGTTTTTGTTTGGGGAAAGAGTCTCTCTTTGCTTCTGGGAACTGTAACCTCCCTGGTTATAATTTATCATTCAAGAGAAGCTGGGAGCAAACTGAACGGCAGCAAATGGAAAATGGGGCAATCGCATCTCCTTGGCAGTACAGAGAGAAATGCCAGGGACAGACGGAAGGGTAATAAGTGGGCTGGAGTACGTTTGGTTTTTGTAAGATTTGGGTGACATGCTAACAGGTTTTAGTGATGCCCAGGAAAGAAGACAGACAGGGGTCCAGTCCCGCAGTTTTGTGTGGCGCTTCCTTGTCGCCAGCATGTTCAATTCACGTGCCTGCTTGCTGAGACCTTCAGGCTGAAGGCCAGCATGTTGGAGAACCCAGGCTTGTTTAAACACCAGCCCACCAAAGCGCAGACCGCGAGGTTAAGCTGAGTGAACTGCACTTGCCATAAGGTATCCCAAAACATCGTGGAAATAATTTTTAAATAATCTGCTGGTTTCAGGGACCGACATCAAATTTCCTTTCCAGAAGTACAGAGAATGGCAGCTGACTAAATTGCAAACATGCCAATTTTCAAATTTATATTCGTACAAAGAAGTGTGCCCACACTTCTCTTCTCCCTGCCTCCGTGGACAATCACACTTGTACACCCATGGGGTACAGTCACCCTGCTAGCCTGTGGGGACATGTGGAGAAGAAGTGTATCGCTTTCCTACATTTATCTTCAGCGAGGAGAATGGCTTTGGGTAGGCAGGCATCCTCACGTTCTGGTTCCGGGAGTCCAGGGGTGGGAATTACACAATGGCGGTTAATGGCAAGACTACTCATGGCCATGTACAGTGTAGGTGTGACGTAAAAAGAATCGGAATCACAAATTCTCCAAATAGTTTCAAATATACTTACATGGAAAAACAGCAGCTGCAGGGCCGCCTCGCCCTCCTGGGGCTGTATCGAGGCCGCCCCTCCCCTGGCAGAGTTGCAATCTTCCTAGAGTTTCAGGTGCCCAGGGACCCTGGGTGAACTGTCACCCAGGTGGAAGCCAAACCCAGTCAGGACAATTGGAGGCGGGACTGTGGCTGAGAGATGGGCCTGGGGACTTCAGAGCAAGAAGGCATTGTATCTGCCTCTCTTTCCTGTCTTTACTGTACAAAATAGTAAGAATGAAGCCTACCCTCTGCTAATATCACATATCACTCAGTAGGAGGGGAAACCTGATTCTTCAGCAAAACACACACACACACACACACACACACACACACACACACGTTGAGAAAGAGAGAGAGAAAAGGGTATTGGAAATCTATAACATTTTAGAACCAAGCCCACACCATTCTCTCATAAACCCACCATACCTTACAACCTCTCTTTGTAAGGCTGAACAAACAGATAAAAAAAAAGAGTAGAAAGAATATTATCACCCTCAAAATAAAAATGATAAGGACTCACAAGAAATACTTTTCTATGAGATAGATTTACTATAAAGAAAATGGCAAAAGAAAATGCTTGGGAAATTTTCTTATTTTTTAGTAAGATTCAAGAGGATTTTTGTCTAGGAAAAAAAAAATCAAAGTAAATAGTATCTAGAACAAGGGTCAGCAAACTTTTCCTTTAAAAGACCAGAGAGTAAATATGAGTGGCTTCAAGGGACTCTTTCACAGCTCGTCAACTGAACTCCCCAAAGAGGTCAATGATACGTAAAGAATGCGTGCGACCAGATCCAGACCCCAGCTGCAGTCTGTCCTCCACCTCTGATCTAGAAGGAGGGATCTGGAGTCAGGTAAGTTTATATAAATGGCTGAAGAAAACCTCACTGTAAGCAGTAAGCAGCAGAATACACACTGCAAGAAATAAAGTTAGAGAAGTAAAAATGCACTTGAAAAGCTTTCCCAGAACTTGGATGATAGAGAGATAAGCATTTGAGATCTGGACAACAAAACGAGGGGACCCAATATATGCATGCAAGGAACCTTCCAAGGAGAAAATAACACAGAGCAGAAGCATGCCAATAATATTAATAATACTAATAAGTGATAATAAACCTTTTCTGAGTTGAAGACTTGAGGCTACAGACTGGAAAAGTGTATTAAATGCAAAAGAAATTAAACCAACACGTATATATCTCCTGATAAACTTTTTGGATATCTAGAGAAAATTCTGTAAGTCTTCACACCGGTAAAAGGAAAAGATAACCTACAAAGGAATTGGAATTCAATCAGCCTCAAGCTTTTCTCCTATATTCATTGCTCAGAGACAATGAAATAATTTCAACAACTTGAAGGAAAAGGAAAAATACTCAACTAAATTGTCATTTGCATGTGAGGTCAACAACAGAATGATACTCTCAGATATTCAAAAGCTTAAAAATTACAGTTTCAGTATTCCCTTCATGGGAAAAAAATAAAAAGGATGTCTTAAAGATGAATGCTGATCTACCAAGAGACAAACCAAAATTCAGAACTCGCAGGTGAAGCACTAAGGCAGCAGCTTGAAATGTGTAAGAAAAATACAAGGAGCAATGTGCAAGGAACATACAACATAAATTGTCTGGCTTTCAGGGTAAGGGCTGGAGGGAGAGCTTTCTCCTGGACAGAAGAGCTGGTGAAAGCCTTTGTTTCTTTGCTGAGCCCTCTCCCTCCCAGCATGCAGACACAGGCAGCTGCTATATCTGAGTCTCCATTAACCGGGCTAACACTGTTCCTTCACCCTGATTTCTTGAGACCCCACCCCACCCTGCCCAACTTTCAGGCACATCCAAGCCACTTCCACTAGCTTTTTTGTACAAAAAGCCTCTCTTGGCTTATGCTGTGGGCTTTTCTAAAATCTCTCAAAGGTTCACAAAACACACAAAAGCATTATCAGGCTTCGGTGTGTCCCACACTTTTTGCTGAGCAGCTCCAAGCCCAGCATGAGTAACAACCAGCTTTAGTTTACAACTTGGCCTCTGTAGGCACCTCCAAGCCCAGCGTGGGTGGCAGCCATCTGCAGATAGTTTTGTGGCTCATGACAGATTCCCCAGAAAGGGCACAGGCTGCACCTGAAGTTGGCCTGCAAAGGGGTCCCTCCTAGGAGGCCCTGAGGTTGTTACACCCTGTGGCCAGCTTTGGACCTAGCTGGAGCATCACCCAGCCACCTCCAAGGACAACATACCCAAAGGGCAGACTGGGCAGGCGCCAGAGACCTGATAAAGTGAACCTTCTCCGTGGGGTGAGCCCTTGTACCACAGCTCCCCCATTGTAGTCATAGCCAATCCTCACAACCAATCAGCCAGAGGCTCCGTCACTTCCACTGCCATGCAAACAGCAAGCAAAATTCAACTATAACAGGAAGGCACACAAAACCCACACAAGGAACACACCTGGAGAACCTAGCTCAGGTGACGAGGGAGATTGCACCACTGGGCCCCACAGGACACCTAGTGCATAAGGCCACTCTAATAAGATAGGGAAACATAGCAGCCCTCTATAATATGTAGAAATAAACACAGGTTGGCAGCCAAAATGGGTAGATACAGAAACATGTCCCAAATAAAGGAACAGAACAAATCTCCAGAAAAAGAATTAAATAACCAAAATGGAGACAAGCAATCTGCCAGATGTAGAGCTCAAAACAGTGGTTATTAGAATGCTCAGTGAACTCAGGGAAAACTTTCACAAAGAGCAGAAACATAAAAATGGAGTCAGAAAACAAAACAAACAAAAACAAGAGAAATAAAGAATACAACAGCTGAAATGAAAAATGCCTTAATCAGCAATTTAGAAGATAAGGTAGCAGAAAACGCCCAATCAGAACAGCAAAATGTAAAGAGAATCCCAAAATATGAGGACAGTTTAACAGGTCTTTGGGACAATACCAAGCTCACCAGCATTCATATTTTAGGGGTATCAGAGGAGAAGAGGGAGAGCAAGGAATTGAAAACCTACTTGAAGAAATAATGACAGAAAATTCCCCTGACCTGGCAAAGGAAATAGACATACAAGCTGAGGAAGCACAGAGAGTCCCAAATAAGATAAACCCAGAGAGGTTCACACCAAGACACATCACAGTTAAAATGCCAAAGGTTAAAGACAAAGAATCTTAAAGGCAGCAAGAGAAAAGCAGTTAGTTACCTACAAGGAGGCTCCCATTAGACTGTCAGCTGATTTCTCAACAGAAACTTTGCAGGCCAGAAGGGATTGTCATGATATATTCAAAGTGATGAAAATCAAGGGCCTACTCTGCCCAGCAAAGCTACCACTTAGAATCAAAGGACAGACACATAAAGAGCTTTCCAAACAAGAAAAAGGAGTTCATTACCACCAAACCAGTATTACAAGAAATGTTTAAAGGACTTCTTTAAGAAGAAGAAAAAAAGGTAAAAAATATGAATAGTAAAATAGTAACAACTATATATCTATCAACAATTACTTTAAATGTAAATGGATTAAATGTTCCAATTAAAAGAAAGCATGGCTGAATGGATAAGAAAAGAAGACCGTTACATGTTCTGCCTACAATAGAGACTCACTTCAGATCAAAAGACATACACAGACTGAAAGTAAAGAAATGGAGAAAAGATATTGCATGAAAATGAAAAAAAGAAAAAGCTGGGGTAGCAATATTTATACCAGAAAAAATCGACTTTAAAACAAAGGTTATAGCAAGAGGCAAAAAAGGACCCAGTAACCCCACTTCAGCATATTTACCCAAAGAAACCCAAAATGGTACTTTGAGGAGACTTATGCATCCATATGTTCATTGCAGCATTGTTTACAACGGCCAAGATGTAGAAACAGCCTGGGTGTCCACCGATTGAAGAACGGATAAAGTGGAGGTGGTACACAAATACTGCTTGGCCATGGAAGAGAATGGGTTCTTGCTATTTGCAGCAGCGAGGAGGTTCTGGGGGTATTGTACTGAGTGGAGCACGTCACACAGAGAAAAACAGATGCAATGTGGTTTTGCTTATATGTGGAATTTAAAAACCAAAATAAACAAACAAAACAGAAACAAGCTCCTAGATACAGAGAACATTTTGATGGTTGTCAGACAGGAGGGTGTTGGGGGGACAAAAAAGGAGAAGGAGTTAAGAAGTACAAATTGGTTGCTACAAAGAAGTTATGGGCATATGGCAAAGTAGCATAGAGTGTATAGCATAAGGAACAGTCAATAATATTGTAATAACTACGTACACTACCAGAGGGGTACTAGGTATATCAGAGTGATAGATGGGAGGGGGGTTGGGGGCAAGGTGAAAAAGGTAAAGGCATTAAGAAGTGCAAATTGGTAGTTACAAAACAGTCTGGGGGATGTAAAGTAAAGCCTAGAGAATATAGTCAATACTATGGTGATAACTATGTATCGTGCAAGGTGGGTACTAGACTAGCCAGGGGATCAGTTCTTAAATGGTATAAATGTCTAATCATTATGCTGTATACCTGAAATTAAAATAATATTGAATGGCAATTGTAGCCAAGCAATTTTTAAAAAGGGAGGGAAAGATAAAGGGGAATAAGAGGTTGCATTTTTTAGGTACAAAACAAGTTAGTCATGGGATGTACCGTGCAGCATGGGGAATAGTCAGTAATATTGTGTTAGCGTAGAGTGAGAAGGTTGCTGGACTTATCATTGTGATCACCTCTTTAGGCATATAAATGTTGAATAACTATGGTGTACACCTGGAACTAATATAATATTGTATGTTAGCTGTATTTTAATTTTAAAAATCTTAAAAGAACTCACAGGTGAGGAATTTGCAATGTAATAGACCTATGAGCAATAACCTATTAGAGTTGCCTAAGTACTGAGTATAATTTCAATGATTAAAAAAATAGTAGAGATTGCCAAACACAATGTTTGAAAGGAATGAATGAATACTGACATTATCATGATGTAAAAATATTACTTTCTGAAATCCTAGGTCATATTAACACATATTGAAAAGTGGTGTGAGGAGAAGGACCTAAAACCAGAATGGGTTTAATTCTTAACCTTGACACTTATGGGTTTAAATATGCTTTCAAAAACTTAAGAGCGACCACTATTAAGTTAAAATAGGATGAATAGTTTCCAAATCACCAGAGGGAAGAAAAAAAGAGAAAATCCAATTCATGGAGCATAAATGAACCGTAGATAAAAAGGGAAACAGAAGGTAAGTGCATTCAAAACAAACAAACAAAATACCAGAGAGCTTAAGGATAAAGAACAGAAGAGCAACAAATGGATTATGAAATACTAGTCTGTTGTTAAAAATCACACGTTTGAAGGATATTTCATCACATGGAAAAATGTACACAATGATAATGGGACAAAGGCACCATATAAATAAATATATATTATATTATTATCTCAATTGCATATATATGAAAATACACATTTATAGAAAAAAGTCACACAGCAATACACTCATATATTAATACCGGTAATAATTTTCAGAAGGTGGTAGGATTTCAGGTGACTTTTCTTTTCTTTTTTTGTTAAAGATTTATTTTATTGTTTTGAGAGGAATTAAGAGAGAGAGAGAAGTGGGGAGGGCCCAGAGTAGTCTCTATAATTGTACATCATCATTTGTGACATGGTTTCATTCTACACAGGTGGATGTGGGGCCACGTGGGGGTGGGAACCCAACCAGGGGCTTCCTGCATGACAGGCGAGAACCTTTGCCACCATGCCAGTGGTCACCAGTGGTCAGCAGTTGTTCCACAGCTCAGCATATGGGGTTGCATGGGCCGGAGCTGGGACTCCAACCCCAGACCTTGAGATTGTGAGGTGAGCACTCAACCACTGCTAAGCTAGCCCAGCATCCCAACTTTTACAGGGAACATACTCTATATTTTCTAATAAACACACACACACACACACACACACACACACACACACACACACACACATAGCTATAATCATTTTTAATAAGCAGTGAGTATTATAAAAATGAATGTTTTAGGGTGACATGAAATGAAACCGTCCTCCCTGTGGTAGAGGAAGGAGACAGAGAGGATTTGGAAGATAGCATCTGCCATGGTCTGAGTTCCAGCAGTCAGCTGAGGCCATCACGCTGACACCTGGTTTGCCATTTTTGCTGCTCCCTGCTTCCCCTTAGCCCTCACGATCCTCAGGACACTTGAAAAAAAAATTCACCATAATATCTCTACTGTTTGGAGTCCTCACTCTGTGCTTTGTGCAATGGGCTTGAATCCTCACAACAGCTCAGACAGGCGGATATCACTCACCCCACTTACTTGTCAGATGAGGCAACTGAGGTCAGAGAGGGTGAGGGCTTGCTTGAGGACACACAGCAGGAAAACAAAACTGTCAGGACTTGAACCCAGATAGCCAGTGGGCAGCCTGTTGGTTGACCCCCACCCCCCCTTTTTTTTTTCTGGAAGTTCAGCAAAACTTGTCTGACTTCATTGCTCTTGTTTCCTAATCTGTTCATTCGTCACTGGTTTAGGAGGACCAGGGCTGTGAGGGCTGCTATCTCTTACTTTCAGCCAAACCTTGAATACAAATGCCCCAGATTCCTTCACAAAGACCCCGCAAGCCAGCCACACCCCATGTGAGCTTCCTGAGCAGACGGACTATCCCTCCAATCTAGTCTCAGCGGCTAAAACAGAACCAAAGTCGTCACAACTCCAGCCACCCCCACACCCTTCCCTCATGAGGCCGCCTGGGAGTGGAGGCCCACGGACTGTCTGATCTCTCAGTCCTGGATGCTCTTCCCTGCTAGCCAGCTCCAGCCAGAGAAACCCGGGCTGGCTGCCAACCACACGAACACAATCCCTGTCTTCGCTTCAAAGGCGGGGGAGGGGACTGGAGCGCTTCCCCCTGATTTGCAATGTTACTAGGACACAGTTTGCTGTAATAATACCAATTAACATTTCTCCCCCACTTAATAGTTTCTAGTGCAGGATAAAAATAGCAGGACGCACGGTGCTGAGATGTGCACAATAACAATGGGGTATGTGCTGGCAGGGCTCCAGCTCACCTAGGAAAGGAGGGTAGAGCAGCAGGTACCCTGTGGGAGACTCAGGAGGGGCCACAGAGAACCTGTTAGAATCGGGACCTCTCTTCAGCTTGCTCTTCTTGTCACCTAAGCTGCCGATGGGCCCACTGGAGGCACCCGTGGGACAGTGAACACAGCATTGCACTCAGGATCAGAGATTCGATGGAGCCCAGACCCCACCACCAGCTAGTTTTGTGACCTTGCATGAGTCGGGGCTCTTTTCTTGGCCGATTCCTGGTCTGGAAAACGAGAATCTAGGTTCTCAGCAGCTACTGTGCAGGAGGGAGTGCCATTGCCATTTAAGTGCCATCACATGGGACAGGGCTTGGCAAATTAGCTGTGATTCAAATGTCCCGGGAGGTCCCTACGCATCGGGTGGCAGTAGTGATGCGGATGACACAGGCCAACATGAGCTTCACTGATTACCAGAATGAGAACTGCCATGAGTCAGCGCCTCCCTCCTCGGCAGTTTGAAGGGACACCAGGAGCACCAGCATTCATTCCATGGCACACGCTCAGCAGGTGCTGCGGGCCAGCCCCTATGAGGATGGCGCTCACACAGAACCACGTCGTCCTCAGGACCAAGGGGGCCGGCCAGGAGCCACTGTCTCCATAGCTCTGCGGTGTCGGGCTAAGCGAGGGAATGTCCGCTCACGCTCACGAGATGTCCTGAGGGCTGGCCGTCACTCAGCCGGACGCAGTCCTGGGGAGTCCCGCTGACACTGACCATGAGGAAGCAATAGTGAAGCAATGGGAGGTCCCCGCCCGTTTTTTATTTCATTAGACACATGCTTCGCCCAATTGTCCAGACCTCAGCCCAACGACACAGGACACGCGGCCCTTGGGCCAGATGCTTTCATGGTTCAGGCCACCCCACTCCCCACTGTGTCAGGTGGGGACGTTCAGCTGAACTGGGAGTCTTGGGGACCACGGGGAAGACAGAGGGAAGCCCTGAAACCACACCCCTCTTCCCTTCCCCTCCCCCATCCATCAACTTCAGCCCAACCTGATTTTTATCAGTTTTACTTTTGATTTCCATGTAAGACTTACTTTGAAGAGAAAGTTCTCTGTCTAAACAGCTTCAAAAGTTTTGCTTTTAGGGGCTCAGAAGGATCATGATTGAAGTCTAGGGAAAGGGGATTTGGTCCTCAGACTAAAGTGACATCACCTCAGGGCCTCTTCCCTCACCCAAATAATGACGATGTTTTTGTTTAAATATCTTGTGTATAATAATTTTCTTCCTGAATTTCACTATTTGTGTTTTTTTTTAAGATTTTTTAAGAATTGTTTTTGAAAGAGAAAGATAGAGGCAGAGAGACAGAGAGAAGGGAGAGGGCCCAGAGCAGTCTCCATGGTTGTACATCACTAGTTTTCAATATAGTTTCATTCCACAGATGGGCACGGGGCTGCACAGGGCGGGAACCAGGCTAGGGGCCTCCTGCATGGGGAACACACCTGGAGCAGGAGCCGAACCTGGGTTCTCCCACATGGGAAGCTCACCCTGTGAGAACCAAACTAGGGGCACACTCCAGTTCAGCATATGGATCCACACAGGCCAGGGCTGGGATTCGATCTTTGGTCCCCAGGGCTGAAAGACTAGTGCTCAACCAGCAATGTCTTCTTAACAAGAAAATGTGGTCCAACAGCAACACCACCTGGAACTTCTCTAGGTGTGAGTGAGGCACTGGACCCAGGGACAGGGAATGGTCACGTTCACGGAGAAAACCTTCCCTCCCCTCTCAAGTGCGGCCGGTGGTACTGGGAGCATCAGCAGAGGCTGGATAAGCCCAAATGAGCTAAGTGTGACCAGACTTGGAAGGGACGTGGCAGAAGCTTAGGGGGCAGGAAAGAAAGCAGAAAGCCCAAGAAGAAAAAGCTTCTGGCTGTGGAGCTGGAGAAGACAAGGGCTGGAAGAGTACCATAAGCCCACCTGCTTCTTTTAAAATGCACTCTTTAGGTTCAGTAAGCAGAGATGCCAGCATAGAGCTGGAGAGTATTCCCTTCCAGGGGTACAGAAAGCACATGGGCAAAAATAGGCCTGTTCCAGGGGCCCACGTAGGCCAGGGGGCTGATCGCAACCAGGAAAACCTCAGGAGGCCAGTAAGCAGGAACCGCTCAGCCAGCTTCTCCCTGTGGGACAGGGAGAAGCTTGAAGCCATTAACCAGATAGACAGGGAGGAGTCCCCCAACCCCTGCTTGGCTACCCAAGATCTTAGGGGAAAGCGAATGCAAGAGAGGGGGCCTGCTTGAGTCCTAGGGACAAAGGCAAGGGTGATACCTGATTTCTGGGAGGCCACTGGTCTCCTGTGGCCGTCACAAATGACCACTGCCTGAGACTCACAAATATAGGCGTGGAAGCCAGATGCTACACTGGGATCCTGCCCCCGTGGCTGTAACCAGGTAGCCCGGATGAGCTATTTAAGCTCTCGCAGCCTCAGTTTCCTCAGAATGAACATCTCAACAATGCATTTGATAGATGCACATCACACTGCACAATATCCACTCTTAACAAGCATGAGCTAAGTGTGGACCAGAGAAGTCCCCTCTGCCGTGAGCCCCACTGGGTTCAGCCCCACTAACTGAGGAGTGTGGGGTGGGCAAGGGAGGCTCCCAAGTTGGCAGTAGGATGTGACAGCACCCTCACCAGTGATCTTCTCTAGGGGTAGCGTCTGCCTTGGGGCCATTTGCCCCATTTCCATCTCTTCCATCTTTTCTTTTCCTGACGCTTCCATGCCCCTCCTTCTGGAATGTTGTAAACATTTTCTAAGTTCCCCGCTCTGTTCTTCCTTAGAAGATTAAAGCGAAATTGCCAAGCCGGTTACCAAGAAACCTAAATAAGTATGACTAGAGGCAGCTGCCTGTTCACGGATTCCTGGCTTTCGGAGCCATTAGCAGACTTCTAGGAGGGCGAGGGGCAGTCCCCTGTCTGGAATGCACTTCAGCCTCTTAAGAGGGACTTGCACTGTCACCATCTCTTAGTGGGACATCATCATCATTGGTGACTCCTGTCAGGTGACACCGCCCCCTACTTATGTTACTCATGGAAAAACAGTAAGACGGAGGCCCCGGGTGTCCTGCCTGCTCACTGGTCTCTGATTCATCAAGTGACCAAGTAAGAGAAGGGGCCCCCAGCCCTGCTCCCTGAGGCCACCCCCACAGCTGTCAGAGTGGCTGGTCTGGAGGCCGAAGAGGTGTGAGGTTCACTGCCCTACAATGAGGAGCGCATGGTCTGGTGTTATTTTCCCAGAGCTGACTCAGTCTCACACTCCTGTGGCCAAGGTCACCCATGAGGCAAGAGCTCAGGGTTCTGCCTGAGGCCACCAGCCATAGTTGTTTGCTCTTCCCTCCCCCCACCCTCCACAGGAGGCGTGGCAAAGACCTTGGCTTTATTACTGCCCAGCTTCAGTCAACTGGGCCCACTGATCCTCGGCTTTGAAAACTGTCCCTCACGGGCTGCCCTCCCCCGGGACATGTTGGCTTCCCAGCATGCTTTCCCGTCTTCCCTAGACAGTGGGGGAGATGATCACATGGGAAGGCCAAGGTCACAGCCCATGACTGCAAAATGAAAAGCAGTGAACCAAGGACCCAGCCATTTTCAGTCTCGCCCCACGATGGCCCAAGAGATTATTCCCATGGGTGGGGTGGGAGGGCATCATTTCCACTAATCTCGCCACTGAGGACAGTGGTGTCCGGGTGGTGAAAGTTGTCATCCGTGGATGACAGTACTGCTGAGTAGCACAGCTTCTTGGCAGTTGGGACCATTGCTCGCTCACTTTGGAATGCCAACATCCCACCATGGCGTAGTTAAAACGTTCCAAATCTCTCAACCTTAATGAAACACCTGTCCCCTCTAACGCCATCAGAGGTAACTACACATGGCTCTCCCACACTCATGCACACACTGCACACCCAGACTCCAGCTGGCTCATTGGCTGGCTCCCAGGTATTCCTGGGTGTGCTCCCGATTAATCCTGATGTAACCGGGCAGGAAGAGCCCCTCCTAGCCTACTTCTCAGCTCTCTGGAAAAGGCAGAAAACTCTAGTCGGGTATCAGATAAGTTAGAAGGAACTATGAGAGAGGAAGGAAACCCTTTACGTTCCAACTTTAAATGCTTTAAAGGCCTGACATACACAAAATTTGTAATTCACATTTAGAAGACTCTAGAAATTGTCCCCATCAGTCATGTTGGAAACTGGTGTTTTATGCATAGAGCACACGTCGTCTACACAAATCACTTTTCCTAATAGTGTGATTAGTTTGCACACTCCATCCCAGTGAGCTCTGAAGGAGGAAAAAAGTCCTCATCTCAACAATCCAAAGAGCTGAGGTCAGACAGGGAAGTTCTGCCCTTGTGGTGAGAAAATAGAATGGGCCACCCAAAGCCCGACAATACTCTGAGTGTTCCTCTGTGTCCACCGCCCTGTGACCTCTGCCCCTCTTTCTGTACAAATGGGAGAAGGAGCAGGAGATAAGGAAGGCAGAGGAAAGTTCTAGAATAAGTCATCAAAAATGACAAACGGGTCCTCCCCAGCTTCTCCAGGAACAATCCCTCCCCACTCCTCCCCGCTCCCCCCACCTCCTACAGACATATAGCTATATTTACGCACACTGTTACACACACATTAGAAGAGAAAAGGCATTCTATAACACGTCAGCTGTAGCTTTTCACAAGCCCAGTGGAGATCGGTCCTGTGAGGATAGATGCCCATGGGAGAGTCCAAGGATGTCTATAGGCTGTGAAAGAAAGGCCCGCTGTCTCCGACACTCTGAGCCCAGGCCCTGGGAAGCTTAGAAGCTTCTAGCATGAAGAGCTACTCAAGATGGTAGCACCAAGTGTTTTCTCTCGGGGGCCTCAAACACGCCATGTGCCCCAACCTCTTTCCTGCACAGAGCTGGGGATCTGGTGGGGAAGCCAAATGGAACTCTAAATGATGACAAAGGGGCCCAGCACGCGGTAGCTGCTCACTTTTTCCTCATTGTCCATCCTCTCTTCTGCTGACTAAGCAGTGACTTCGACCTTTGCGGAGAAGGCAGCTTTTGCTGATGGTCATCCAGGTGGGTCCAGTCTAATCACACGAGTCTGTAAAGGTGGAAATCCTTTTCTAGCCGTGGTTAGTGGGTGACGAGACTACAGAAGTCAGGTCAGGGAGAGGCGAGGCTTTGAAGATGAAGAGAGGGCCCAGGATCCGAGGGTGCAGGCAGCCTCTGAAAGCTGGAAGGGGCAAGGAGACAGCCTCCCCTAGAACCTCCAGAACAGGATCACGCCCTGCCCACACCCTGAAGTCAGCCCAGGGACTTCTGACCTACACATCCACCAGCTCACAAATGTGTGTCATTTTGCAGTAGGTGGGGGGTGCTCTGCTACAGTGGCAACAGGAAGCTACTACACAGCAGGACCATGGAGACCTGCCTGTTGCCCGCTCTCGTCATCCCTCCAGGGCTGACCTCTCTGAAGGAGCTCCTGGCTGAGTTCTCCAGCAGAGAACTTGTCCCCTCGCCTGTCACTTCTATGGGACGCTGTGTCGCAACCCCCTTGCCGCGAGAGCAGCAGCCTGCCCTCGTCTCCAGTTTCAAATGGACCTGGTTCCTTGTTTCTAGTTCCTGGAAGCCTTCATGTTTCACGTCTGTTTGTCAGGCGACAGACCACAGACCTGTGGGGGTGTGAGGAGAGGAGCTCTTTCAGGCTGTGGGACCCAACTTCACTCACCTCCGCAGAGGGGGCCCTGCCAAACACCATCGGTGCCTGTGATGCGAGACAACTGCCCACACACAAGTGCAACCAGGAACGGGGGCCATTTCTCTCCCAGCCCGGGCACACGCTCACACCTGGTTTTGCTACCTGGTCCTTTCAGCTGCCAGCCCCAGGTGGGTTGGTGGGGACAGAAGCCAATCTCGTAGAACAGGGTAACTGGGAAGCTCAGGGGAGTGAGGTCAAAACTGTCACGGGAGAATCAGCCCCTGTGGACAGACAGCTGTGGTGGCAGGAGCTGGGGCACATTTGGGACTCCCCTCCAGCTGGCTACTTCCTCAGCCTGCCAGGGACTCTGGACCCCAGTTCTGGGCTGTCAGCAAAAAACAAATTTAGTACCAATGATCTCATCTTGCAGAACAGCCCCAGGGCCCTGGAGCGCTCTGGGCAACATCACTTTGACAAGTTGGAAAATGGACGTCACCTCTGGCCCCAGAACGGAGGTGTGGGTGCAGGGGTCCTTCTGTCAGCTCTCCAAAGAGGAGCAGGTGCAGGTGATGGCCAGAGTGTGGCAGCAGGGGGCAGGCTGGGGGTGGGGACATTGCCCCCTGCTCTCCCCTGGGCCCCACAGACCTCAGGTTTGGGAAACGGGTGTTTTAAGGCAAGTCCCCAGATACCAACATGTTCAGTGTGAAACGAGTGGCAAGCAGTACCAACCATTCTATCTGGGAGCTGGCGCTCATGCCCCTGCAAACCTCCTGTCATGCTGACAATAGGACATTGTGTGACAGTAGTTAGAAATGTAGCAGCAGGCAGAAGGTGTGTGTGTGTGGCGGGGGGCGGGGGTGGGGGGTGCTGAGTACATTCCCTCTGTTGTTTACTGCAAATAAGACCAAAGACCTGCAAAGAGGGGTGATTGCCACTTGTCCCTCAAAATAAGTCAGTGGCAGAGAGGGATGAGAATCTGTCACCAAGTGCAAATCCAGATCCCTGCCCCTGGCTCAAGCCATCTCCCGCGGCCCTGTGTGGTCTTCTGGCTTATTTTAGCTGGACGCTTTGGCTGGGGGTCTCCTTCATGCTTTGGAGCAAAGAGGTCACAGTGGCTCCTTGAATGCTGTCCCAAAGTCACAGGAGTCCATGGCTGGGATGAGGACCCCTGGCTCCTGCTTCTATAGCTAACAGATGAAGCCCTACAAATCTGGATGGAGGGAGGAGTGAAAATAATAAGAAGGGATTTGATACATGTCAACTAGAAGGCAACGCATTTCCAAATAGCAACATAAACATGGGCATGTCCAGCAGATTGGGCCCACAGAGCAGAGAGGTCCATACCCCTCTGCTGAAGGTGGTGGACAGTGGGGGTGAATAAATGTCTCATAAGAAAGGCCAGGTTGACATCCAAGGGCATAGGGCGTGGGGCCAGGGGTGGGGACTTAGTTCCATGTCAGATGCAGTCAAATTAGAGAAGATCACGCTCTGGGAGAACAAGGGCTGAGGGTGTGATAAATTCCGGACGGGGAAGTGCCGATAAGCCATAATGAAGAGCTGTCAGAGAAGTAAGTCAAAACATACTGAGGATGTGGGGTGGCCACCAAGTGAAATCTCCTCCACCAAAGGCAGCATCACTGTGGATGACGGTGGGCATGTTCTCCAAGCAGCTCAGAACAGAACTGACAGAGTCTCTGTAAATAAAGATATTTTAAAAAGCTACAAGGAGGAACTGCAACGCAGGTAGAGGCAGGGGTTAGGGTCATGTAGGAGGACAGAGTCATGGGGGCAGAAAATTCTCAGAGTGGTCCCACCCAGAGCACTGGGCCAATCTCCCAGCACACACACACATGTACACACACATGTACACACTCCTACTACAGCACCAGGGCATTTGGAGAAGAAACAAAATGAGTTCAGACTGTGGACCACTTATCTGTAGAGGCAAAATGAGGCTTTTCCTGCTGTCCTTTCAATGAAAAATTAGCTCATAAATCAAAGACCTTGGTTCCAGGCTGCAGGAGGTGGTAGGAGAGAGTCCCAGCTTCTCAGGGCTGAGTATGCCCTGCCTGCACCCCTCTTCCTCACCCAGGTTATTCAGCCCATGTACAGCGCCTCATGTGTGCAGCAAGCTCAGTGAGTAGCCAAGGGTGGATCCGCTGAATCACGTCTCCCGTCTTTCCAGTCGGGCTTCCTGAAGTTCTTCCAAAGAGATCCTGAGTGTGTGAGCAAATGCGCGTGCACACACACACACACACACACACACAGAGTTAAATCCCTCCAGGTTAGTGCAGCTTTTCAGAGCATCTGAGGTTTCTCCCCAGAGACACACACACACACACACACACACACACACACACACACACCACCCCCCCCCCCTCTGGACCTTCCACAGTCCCTGCCCAGACACATGTAGCTGTTTAGATCCATGGAGTTTGAAGACTCTTCTGAGAAGTTTCTAAGCACAGAAAGTTACAGAATCCTCACCATCTTCTTAATTTCTATGAGTTTTCCTTCCCTCCTACTGAATCAAGGAATGCTCTCCAGATGCAAAGCCCCATTATCCTCAGCTCATTCAGAAGAGAGATGGAGTGTGCATACATTACTGTGCTCGTTGCTCACAAGGTGAAACAGGTGTGGATAAACAATCTGCTCAAAATCAGAAGTGCAGCCAGCGACAAAGTCGAGATTTCCCGGCTGTCAGTTCCAACTGTTCGTGTCGCAGGCAGGCCTGGTTCTTAACAGCTTAGAGGCATGGGCACCCCAGATACACACCTGGGCAGACACTGCTTGTGAAGGCCCTAGATGCCTAGGTGTGGAGGAAGCAAGCAGCAGGGTGGCTTCCAATGGCTCCCTTTGCTCCTCTTGCCTTCCTCTGGCTTAAGAGAACGGTTGCCATGATCACTGAGGAAGTATTTTATTTTCCCATTTTCAAGCAGCTCCTCTCCTAAGCATCTTAAAGTGCCTTGTATACCCACATTCACATGCCTTCCTATGTTGGGGGAGAAGTGGGGACAAAAAAAAGGGAACCCCCTTTAAGGAAGGGAGTAGAAAGAGCTTCATTTCAGCTTCCTGTCCAGAATCTACCCATGATGCCATGGGCCTCTCTCTCCCTATGTCCCCACCCCTATACCAGCCCCTCTGCTCCTGTCCTGGATGGAGAAAGTGTACAAAAGCAAAGGTCCAGGGAGGTGCAAAGGTTTCTTTTCCCTTGTCCCCAGCTCCAAGTCCCTCAAAAACAAATTTAAAGCAGAGAGATTAAATTATCGCTAAGCTAATTATGGGAATCACACTTAGGCAGGCTGCCGGGAAGATTGGTCAGCAGGCAAGAGGCATTAAAATTAAAGGCAGATGCAAGAAGCACTTAAAAAAGCAATGGGGAGACTCATTACACCCCCCCACACACACACACACACAGAGGAGAAAAAACCAGTGACGTTTGAGCTGTCCATCTGGACAATGGAAGAACATTTGACAGCTCAATAGCTCCACTCTGTCATCATCTTGAAGCCAAAGTGGGCGAGTCAGAGGTAAACTGATTAAATGGTGTGATGCTAACTCCCTACAGAGAGCAGGAGGGAGCTGGGGCTCAGTCCAAGAGGGCAGAGCCTGGGGGCGGGGAGCAGCCTCAGGCTTGAGTGCAGAGAGGGGGGTCTGGCTCCTAAGTGTGCATGCATGGGTGCACGCATATATGTGTGGGGATGAGGTACACGTGCGTGTTTATTATGTGAGTGTGGGCGTGGGGTGGGGGCATGCATGTGAGTGCATATGTCTTCTCTACCTGAAAATGGAAGGTAAAGAGCTTGGAAAGAATCAGAGGCCCCCTCTGAGCAGATTTGCAACCGGGCACCTCCTCTGAGCTTCCTGGGGCTGCCTAGGTCCTCATGATTGTTGTCGCTAGCTCAGCCACGAGAACGCATATCATTTTGCCCAGTTACAGATGCTCAATGACTCCTACATCATCGACAGGATGCAAGTTTAAGACATGTGGGCCCCAAACCAGCAGTCTTCAAAAGGAGTTTGAGAGCTAAAAACCAATGGTTTTCAAACCAATCTATAGGACCACACTGTCCCTAAAGTCACCAAATCTATTAAAAAAAAAAAAGTATCATGAAACCAGAGCTGCCTGGGGACATACAACCACACAGCCATCCTGGGCAAATTGGTCAAAATAACATTTTAAGTGGATTACCATCCCTTAAGAATCCAATGCTGGGGAAGCCGAGATGGCTCAGTGGGTTAAGTGCTCACTTTGCAGCGCCGGGGTCCAAGGATCGAATCCCGGCCCCGGCCCGTGTGGACCCATATGCTGAACTGGGGAGCTCCCCCAGTTCAGTTCTCTCTCTGTCTCTGTCTCTGTCTCTGTCTCTCTCTCTCTCTCTCTCTGTCAAGACAATTAAAATTAAAAAAAGAAATTAAAAAAAAAAAAGAATCCAATGCTGCATAATGACAGGAAGAAAGAGGCAAGAACTGAGTGGGTAAACCTGGGGACAGCAGGTAGAGAACAGAGAGTAGCTGGGCTGGGGGGAGAAGTATTTAGAAAGATGAAGGTTGGGTGGACCGGTAGGGGTAGGTGCTCCAAATGACCAGAGCCATAAAGAGACGGCACAGTCCAGCCCTTGGCTCCAGAGGGCTTGCATAGCAGCTATGGGATACGACTGAGTAGAATCAGTTATCTTCCATGCAATTAAAGACAGGGACCCTGGATGACCTGCGACAGAAACAAGAATCAAGAACCACTACACACAGTCCCACAGGCTGTTGGGAGAACGCCAGTGAGAACCCAAAAGACAGATGCCCTGAGTGTATCCCAGGTCAGGGATGAAGCCAGCCTGCTTCCTGGGAGACCTCCGGCTCCTCCCCAAGGCCACCACCCACCTGCTGCCAGTCAGGGCTCCAGCATCATTGTTCCTGGAGAGGGAAACCACTGGTGGGGGCAGGTGGTTGATGTGAGAACTGCCATTGCATCTCAGTGGGGAGCCTCTTCCCCGGGACTTACGTGGAGCCAGGACCCTTGACAATTGGAACCATGCAGGCCACAGCTGCAAGCTGAGCTGGGGGGCTGTGTTCTCGGTACGGCTAGGCCATGTGCCCACAGGGCTACAAGCAGCAGGCCAGAGAAGGCTGGATGAGGTGACTGTTTAAGTAAGAGAGTGAGGGGACTGGGACAGTCTTAGGAAGATGAATCTTTAAAAAAGAGGACCCTTAAAGACCAGGAAATCAGTTACAACCAGCCAAGTGCTGGGGCCCTGAGCCAGGACAGGGGCAGAGGAAATGCAAGGAAGGTTCTGACTGACAGGCACACTGGCCGGGTACACCAGCTCCTTGCATAGACGTGGGGGCAAGATTTACCTACAATGCAGGAGCAAAGCCTCCGGTAGACTCACTACATCCATGAGTCAAAGGGCAGACCTCAGAGCCAGCTTGTCCAACCCATGGCCCGTGGGCCACACGTGGCCCAGGACAGCTTTGAATGTGGCCCAACGCACATTTGTACTTTCTTCAAACATGAGATTTTATTGCAATTTTTTTTTTTTTTTTTAGCTCATCCACTAGCATTCGTGTATGTGTATTTTGTATGTGGCCCAAGACAATTCTTCTTCCAAGTGTGGCCCAGGGAAGCCACAAGATGGTGTGGCCCTGCCTTAGACCAAATAGGAAGACCTCTGAGGTTACAAAATTCTTTTCCTCACAGGTAACGTGGAGGACATAGTACTGACCTGAAAGGACGTAGGAGGGTTATATGAGCTAACTGATGTACTAACGCACATAGAACAGTGCCTGGCAGCTACTCGGGGTACAGAGCACACCGTTTCCTGGGCATTCTCTTTCCTGCCAGCTCTACTCCCTAAGACAATGCCCCCCTAATGAGGGAGCCAGGTGAGTCCCAAAGGAGGCCAGTGTCAGGAGGCGTGGGTTGTCTGTGGCCACGCAGAGTTCTCACCCATCACTGATTTCAGAGCTAAGCCTCTGTCATCCTCCATCCATTTCCCTAAGATTAAAAGAGCGCCTGGGTCCGCCACCCCAAGTGCCCAGGCTGCCTGTTGAGGAGGGTTCCTCACCCGATGGCCCTGTGGGGGTGGCAGGTCAGCTCACCCCCTCCTGTTCATCCTCTGGATCCTCTAACATGTGTGCACCATTCAAATTTCAGGGAGCTGGAAGCTGGGACTCGAGGCCTGGATCACCCTGGTGCCTGAGCAGGGTAGTGCCCTCCCCACACCACTCCACGAGAACTTGAAGTTGCAGAGTATGGGTTCAGGTGGCCCCCAAACAAAGCCTTGGTGAGACAGGCAGCCTAAAAAATGACCTCAAAGACCCCTGCCTCCTGGTGTCCAGCCCTTATGAGAGCCCCTCACCCTGCATGGGGGCTGGACCATGCGGTTGACTTCTAACGCACAGAATACAGCAAAAGCGGCAGAATGTCACTTCTGAAATGAGATTTCAAAAAGATGGTGGCTTTCATCTTGCAGGCTTGCTCGCTCTCTCTCTCTCTCTCTCTCTCTCTCTCTCTCTCTCGGTTGCTGTGTTGGAGAGGCCCACTTGGCCAGGGACTGATGTCTCCAGTGAGGACCTGTGACCTGCCACAGCCACATGTGAGCTATTGGAAGTGGATCTTCCTGCATTTCCGCCCTGAGTCCAGAGACGCGTTCCGGAAGCAGCCCTGAGCCAGAGGCCCCAGCTCCAGCACACCTGGATCCCTGACTCACAGAAACCATAGGATAGTAAATGCTGATTTAAGCCTCTGTGCTTTGGGGTGCATTGTCACACAGCAACCCATAACTAATACACCTGTGTGCCCTGGGGTGTGACAGAATGGAGGGAATATGGAAAACGTGAGAGAGATACTGCAGAAGTCACTGTGGATGCCTCTACGAGGAGCCAAAGCTACTAGAAAAACACTGTGACACCACTAAGAAGCCCGCCCAGTGGCCACACTCATAGGCAGTCACTTGAGAGCAAGCGGGAACTGCAAGCAAGACCCCAATCAGAGCTTCAGCTGGTGGGCCCTGAGGTCGCCCAGCTGCCCCTGCCTGTCCCAACCAAGTGGCCGAGGCAGCCGCAGGAACATCAGGTGACAAGGGCGGCCCTGGTCCTGGCTCGCTGAGAGCCTCCATTGGCATCAACAGTCTCCACTCTGCTCCCCTCCACATTCTAGGAGCCGCCGGCCCAGCGGTATGGGGACCATTCCAGCTGAGGGCCCGTCTTCTCCTCTTGCCTCTGTCTCCTCCCTCTTCCTCTGGTACATCATGTCTTCCATCCTTTCCCATCTTTGTTGTCTTGGTTACATGGCCAGACTCCTGATATGCTGCTAGTTTTCATTTTAATGATATGTTCTTGTAAAGTACAATATTGTACTTCAATTGCATGTGTCACTGGATAAATTCCTCCAGCGTGTCTGGCATTTGAGCAGTGCGTCCTATGATTTGGGGGGGGGGGGGTGTCTGCAGCATTTTCCTCAATTGCAATGCCTCTGCATTTTAATTGATGATCGGGATCATTCTGTACAAATATGAGTATATGCAGTCAGGCACACACACACAGACACCATTCAAAAAGGGGCACATGTGTCTCAGTAAATCGTGAAAAGCTCATTTACAACTCTCTCCTTATATCACGTGCATTCACCATGGTCATTTGGAAGACAGAATGACAGGTGGTCCTGAGGTAGTGTTTCTGGGGGTCTCAAAGTGTGTTCTGAGAGGACACCAGGAGGAGAACGAGTCTATGCCCCAGCAACTGGCATCGAGCTACTTTGAGAGGGGCTGTGGCAGAAGCTGCACTATGAGGACAGGTCCCCATGCGTGCTCAGGTCAGCTGAGTGACCACCTGACACCCCCCAGGGACATACAGCCCAGCAGGCACCCCTGGAGCACCTGCGGTGCCTTCTGTCTATAGCATCTTATCCCCAGCTTCCCCTCACTTAACCCACAGCTTAAGAGCTAAGCAGACTTAATACCTGCAAACCCAGGGGTGGGAAGTGGAAAACAACACGACAAAAGCAACCCAACCAAAATGCTGTGGTGATCTTTGCCCGTAAAGGAAACTGTCCAGCCCCGATTCTCCCATCGTTTTTTCTTTGCTGCCTGGGTGTCTAACCACACACACCCCGGCTGGCATCTCTAGCTGGAGAAACCCATCACCTCACAGAGCTAACTGACCAAACCCTGTGCCTAACACACCCAGCCTCTGCTCTAGGTCTGGGGCTCCTGGGTGAGCTGGAGACCAGTGCTGTATCTGCTCCCGCCACCTGGAGAGCTTCCCACGGCAGGACTTTCTTCTTAGTTCCAGTTGATTCGAATTGTCAGGAAGAAGTCTCAGATTCAGTGAGGAAGTTGTTGCAAAGCAGGGGCTGCTGATCTCTGATCTGACATTGCTCTGTGACTCAAGCATTGCACACACACACACACACACACACACACACACACACAGTGCATATCCTACTAGAAGCCAACAGCAGGGCCAGCCAGACATCTGCTTAACCACCTAAGTGCTCAGCCCCTTAGGTGTGAACAGTTCCCTGTGCAAAACACCCCGGAAAGATGCAATCACAAAACAAAAGGAGCAGTCACACCTCAAGTGGAAGTTTATGATGTTTTGGTTCACAATGAACATTAGTCATTTCCACTCATGTCAGGCGGTAATTCACTGCTACACAGCAGCCATAAAATCTGACTACTGAGTGGTGGGAATGCAAGAAGCAGAGAAAGACAGGTGGGCAGGAGCTGGCCAAAACATTTAAGCAAAGAGAGCTTGTCCTTCTGGGGCAACACTCCAACTTGGGTCAAAGGTTTTCCAATTTATGTAGACACCTTCAAGCAAAGCAGGATGGTGTTTGCCTTAAGATTTTTACCTGTCATTAATATTTCAACAGTCTGTGAGCTGCTTCTAAGTTCCTGGGCACCTCTTGATGACCGTAGAGTTTATATGCTACATTTCTTAAGAGCACATGCCTTTAGCGCGTGCCATGGGGATGGCTGCCAAGGCCATCAGTAACACACACACACACGCATGCACACGCGCGCGCGCGCACACACACCAGAAAACATAAAAGACATCTGAATTGGCAGTCTCCTCACCTTCTTTCCTCCTGCCTCATGTGATATATGCAGGAAAGAAGTGAAATTATGGTCCTCAGAGGCAAGTGGGGTGGAGTGAGGGGACCCACACTTTCCCAACGAAACAAGAAGTCAGTCATTTTTTAGAGCAGCCCACGGATAGCTATGGTCAGCTCTGGAACCCCTGAGATCACAGCAAACTCCTCTCCTCTCAGCAAACCCCCAATCCCCCTTCCACCCACCCTGCCCACCTCCAGTCCCTTTGCCACATTGTAAAGAACTCCGCACAGCCCTGGATACACACAGGGGATTATTACAGGGCTCAGAGAAAGAAGCCAGCTCTGTCGTTATGGCTGCAGTGCAATTTCTATTTCTCTCCCCCGTCTGTTTTCAGCGGCTCACAGAACGTCCTGCAAAGTCCTCCTGCAGCCCAGAGCTTTGCATGGCTGGGCCCCTGCCCAAGAGTCCAATGTGGTCCCGCTAACATCCGGGACAAGCGAGACAGGATTATGATAAGGAAAGGGGAGTGGGGCATAGCACGCGAGGGTGGTGGGAAATCTTATTGTTTAGAAAAAAATAAATAAGCTGGCCCGTTTTGCTTTTTATTATTTCAAACAACACACTCATCCTGAGTGGGTTCTGCTGAGTCTGCAGAAGCAGGAGCTGGGCTTCAGCAAAACTATTAAAGGGGCTGCCACTCGGAGCTCTCAGAGCATGAAGTTTGGCTGTTCTGATGGCCGGGCTTTCCCCAGGAGAGCCCCTGGCGCATTCCCCTCTGCGTGACCCTCTGCTCTTACTTCTCAAACTGTTATGCTTCATGAGTGCCACCACTGCTCTGGAAATTACATGTAATGTCCCAGGTGGCTGAAACAGAACTGTTCTTACAGAAATAGCCCCAAATAAAAGATGGGGAAGGCCAGCCCGCAGCTGACAAGGCCACCAGCTCAGGTGCTGCCCGTCATTGCTGGCCTGGCCAATCTCTGGAGACCCTTCAAGGCCAGGCTCTGCCCACAGCCTGCCCCACGGGGTTTGTGCACTTTGTTCGCAGGGGCTCCTGGGGGTGTCCTCAGGCCACATTCATGGAGATGTGCTGCACTCTGACCTCCCTGTTAGGGGACAGGCGCCCACAGGTGACAGAGAGCCAGCTTCCATCAGCCTCCATCCACACATTTTTGCAAGTTGATTGTGTTGGGTTGATGATGCAGCCCTGGTTAGAAACAGGTCCTTCCCCCCCCAAGAGAAAATAACCATGTATTCTGTGATGGCACCGAGCTCTCAATGTTTATTTCACTGACACCAATTCCAAGCAGCTCAGACAATAGCAACAAACAAACAAACAAACAATCCTTCTACAGTCTCCTTGGTCTTGCCAGTGAGTAAATGGTCCTTCGGCACCTGCTAGGGAATTCAGTGGGTGGGGATCTTGAAGCGCATGGTTGTAAGTGACTTCTCCATTGCACTGAGATGGAGTTCGCTAGAGACAAGAGCTAAAGCGCTCTGATGGCCTTGCTTGCTTATTTACTCTTGGAAATGCTTATCTACCCATCAGGTAAGGCAAAGCAGGTCAACAGATGTTGTACCGCACAAACCCATTGTATGACTTGCATGTGGGAATGCCTTCAGTGTTCAGAATTTGCTTTTCCAACCAACTGAACTCACTGAGTCACGGTGAGGACTGAAGTCATCCGCACTACCAATGGAAACGCCCTCAGGTCCCCGCTCTAAAGCTTGCGTGCCTCCCTCCTCCGTTTACTTGGAAGCGTGTTAGATGCAACTTCAGTGACTTTGGGAATCACCTTCCTAGCTCACCAAATGCTAGGAGCCATATACAGAGGGAGAGGGAGAGGCGCTGCTGTCAGCCAGGACTCCTGACAGCAGGTAGGAAGGATGAGCGATCATGTGAATCAGAGGAAACACTCATAAGGCTGCAACAGACACAGGGGTTGTGTGGGGACAACATGTCTAGGCCTTGTAGCACCTCCTCTGGGCATTCATGAAATTCAGTTCAACACAGGAGACAGAAATGACAAGGAGGCCAAGGGCACAAGAAAACCGTCAGCTGTGGTTTGTGCAGTCCTTGCAGAAAGACAGAGAACGATGATATTTAATTCTTAAAGCTAAACAGACAATGGTTAAATTATTTGTCAACTTGACACTACTATGTGGTTCCCTCTTATGAGGCAATACTGGATGCATGGCACTTTGCCTGAATTTGAGCAGAATGCACCGGCCTTTCATCAACATACACTTCTTCTTCCAAATCCGACCCTTCTGACCACTCCACACACATCCCCAGTTCATGCACACTCGGCGGCCTGCTTCTCACCCTCCACATGCTCATACCCTAGACCGACTGCCTATTCCACAGAGATGCACAATTTCAAGAAAGAAACAATTGCTGTGAGGGAGAGCAGGTCCAGCCTCTAGCTGAGCAGGTCCAGCCTCTAGCTGTGCAGCTAACATTTCCCCTGGACCACCTTGCGCGAACGCCCAGAACTACGGCAACGAGAAAGAAGGAGTCGGGCCCTCCGAGCCCGCAGGGCGGCTTTATCAGTCTGAATCACACCATGTCCGGAGAGCCCCAAGGGAAGCCCACATAAGACAAGCTGGAACCCCACATGGTGTCACCAATACTCCTCTGGGACAACACTGAAGTGCGAAGACTATCGGCCAACTCAAAACAGAACCTACTGCCTACAGTCTTAGAAAGGTTTTTAGTCCAAGCAAGGCATGTACCCCATGGGGCCAGTGCCGACTCATTAAGATAAGACCGAGCAGAGCTGGGTGAGAGAATAGTCTGGCACGGCAGGGTGCCCCCAACACTGCTGATGGGCCAAGGTCACCCAGCGCCTGAAGCCAGCATGCTTCTGAAGGACGAGGGGGAAAGCTCCTGTCCCCAGATCATAGCATCCCACTCCACCTGAAGCAATTGCTCTGCGCCTACAATGTCCATGCATTCCTTGTCGCATGATTTGGCTCTGAGCCCACATAGCGACTCAAGCAGACCCTGTACTTTCTTCCACCTGTTCCCCAGAGTGAATTTCTGATGGGCAGACCAGCCAGAAGGGCTGAAGCAAGAGCAGCGGGTGCATTTCTTGCCCATGTCCACCTTCCTCAACCATCTACCCAATCACACTCTTGCCTTGGCACACACCCGAGCTGGACAGAGTACACCATTGAGGGTGGCACAGCAAAGCTCAGTAACACCTCTGCACGCACACCAGCCCCAGGAAGGGGTGAACCCACACTTGCATGTTGTGATTCCCACCTTCATACAAAGGGAGAAAAGGGACAAGGTTATCCCCTGTGACCTCAATGGCAACATGTCTCCTTAGCTCCAAACTGTATCACTCACCCACCAGGTTCAAGGTGGTAAAAGAGAGTGAGATATCCATCCCCGTGGGGACAGACAGTCTTCGCAAAGACCAAAGTGACGACACCTCATTCCTACCTTCTTCAGCTTGCCACTTTTGGTGCCCACGAAGGCCAGAGAGTGATCCTTGTAGACATACGCGATGACAGAAGTCATACGGTCCCTGTCCTCCGTGAAGACAGGGATGCCACGTACCATCTCCGACACGCCCAGGGGGGCATTCATATCCAGGCCACAGAAGTTATCATCAATGGTTAAGAGCTGAAAATTAAAAAAATAAATAAATAAAAATGAGAGAGAGACATTAAAGGGAAGCATTAGGGCAATTGGTAGAGTATTGAGTCAAGGAACTAGAAAAGCTACAAGAATACATCGATGTGAATCACCTGGTATAAATCCCTCCTTCTTAACTCAGCTCCAGAAAAAGCTAGGTGACTTGTCACTAGTCATCTAAGTAGGCTGCAGGACCATGGAAAAACAACCATAGATTCCTGGACTCCTATCACCACCCTTCCATAGTCTCACCTGGAGGTACCACCCCTCCAGGTAACATCTTGGTAGCTGGCATTGCCCATCACCAGCATCACCTCAGAAAGCACTGGGCCAGCACCCATGACCATGGGCTCTGACGGCTCTGCTCAGGTGTATGAGGTCTGTGGTCTCCACATCTACACCTTTACTGTTGAGCAGACACACAGATGAGGACTCCAAAGTGTAGAACAGAAAATGAGAAACAGTAATACATGAATGGTAACATCACGACAGGGACGTATATTGATACAAACAACAGGTTGGGGAAAGGGGAAATGTAAGTGGAAGGTTTATACACAAACTGAACAAGTCACAGGGGGGCCTCACTCACCCCAATATCAGGCATGTCTTTCAGAGCATCACAAAGCGGGGCAGCCCTACACCCGTGTTTCCAAAAAGTATCTTCCATAGAATGCAAGAGCCCCAAGATGCTCTATCATAAAAGGGCTCCTAGGCCAAATAATTTGGGGGAAACATAATACACTCTAGTATCATGTGAGAGGCTCATGATAGTTAATTACAGGAAAGGTCAGAAAAGTCTTTTTAAAAAGAAACATATTTAACATGATCTCAGCCTTTCCCAAACATTTTATTCCCCAAATCATTTCTGACTGGAACACCCATTTAGTAGTCTTTCCCGAGAATATGTCCTAGATACCGTGGGACACCCTGACCAGACTCTTACTCTTGATTCCAGGACCATTTCAAGGGTCAGGGAGCCAACAGAAAAGGCTTTGGGCCCGTTCCCCGCACAGTGTTTCAGCTGACCCTCTTCCTGTTTTATTCCAGGCTTCCAGCTCCCCACTTAAGCAGAGGGTCACAGCTGGTTCTGAGCTAACAGAGAGAGGCGAAGACCTTGACAATGGCTACTGAGGAGCCTCCACACCACCCTCTGAGCATCTCTGCTTTGACACGGGCTTCTAGGCTCTAGGAACTTCCCCTGGAGTCTCCCGTTTGTCTCAGGACTGTGTGGCCTTAGAAGAGTTATTCCACCTCCCATACTTTTATTTTCTACTCTATAAAGATAAAGGGAACAAGCTCCGCTTTTGGCTGGGCTTCCATAAAATCTGTACAGCTCAGGCCTGTAAATGTCTTTGGACTTTTCAGAGAAAGGAATGAAATAAAATAATAAAATACGAGGTATCACTTTTTTAAAGGCATCCATCCAGCCCAAAGGAAAGGGCATTTGGAGAACCAGCAGGTGGGCTCTTGCCAGGGAGTTGTGTGAAAGGGGCCAACTTGGAGTTTTCCAGGGCTTCGTGGGGGGTCGGGTGGGGGCCCGGCTCCCTCCCAGATGTCTGGGAGACAGTGTTGTCTGTCTCAAGGAAGACAACGTGTTGAGCATCTCAATCTTCTCTCTGACAACTCCCCCGCTTCTTATAGAGGGTGGGGACAGGGAGATCCTGGACGGTCACTCAGGCGCAGAGCATGCATCTGCTCCATGTCCCTGTCCTCCCGGTCCCTCTTACACAGTATGGTCCACCAGCCCCAGACCAAAAACAACTTCTTACCCCTCAAAAAAACAAATCCAAACCAAACAAATAGACAAAAACTATGGGAGCCAAAGTTAGAAGGGAGCTTTCAAGGTCTAGTCTGATTTTTATGGTTCTTTCCTAAAATGAGGCAATGAGAGAGGACGAGTAGTGAAAAGCAAAATGGATGGACAGAAAAGAGGTAGAGAGATCCAGACCGCAGGAAGATGACAGCTTCTCCGCGCAGGATGAAATGGCCTGGAGGGCAGCCTGGGGCATGCTGGGAACCCCATGGCCTTGCATGTCCTACCTCTGGCTCCTAGGGAGGCCTCATTGCTGCCTTCCTTGGCACTAAATTGTCCTGCAAGAACCTCTATGTGCCTGGCCCAAGAGGGCCTATTTCTAAGTAGATGAGGCTGAATGACTGCCTGCTCTACATAGAGGGAAACTGAGGCAAGGAGTGAGCCAGTCCACGTTTCACAGTCTCCCATCACCCCAGGCACCAACACATGTCTTGTTGGCCTGGGGAAACTTAGGCTGCTCAGCTCTCAGAAATGCTTTCCGGAGGGGTCAGTTACCAAAAACCATTCTTCCCCTTGGCTGGAGAGAACCCAAGCCAATAAATAAACAGCCACCTACCAACAGATGGCACGTGTTTGACCAATTGCATCATTGAATCATTGCATGCTCTGATGCAGAAAGTCAGGGACCTGTGAGTCTCTGGAGCTGTGTCACCGTGTGTGGGAAGGGGCCTGGGGAGGGACATTTCCATCAAAAGGAAGCAAAGCTAGCTCAGCCTGGCTGCCAGATGGCCAAGGCTCGGCCATCTTCAGCTCATGACAGCTCCCTGTGGAGGGCCCGTCAGGAGCCAGGTCTCTGTCACCTCACCTGTATCTGACAGTCATCCCCCACACTGCCTGCCTCCTGGTGTTGTCATTGGGTTCAAACGCAGCCAAGACCGCAGGCGGGGCTCTTCTGTGGGATTTGGATTCTGGGGACAATGGCTATGTTCCCCCCAGACTCCCCCCTGCCTCGGCTTCTCCCAGTGAACGGGGCCTCACAGGATGAAGGCTTTGGACCAGGCATAGCCTAGGTCTATGAGGATGCTGCGGTCCCTGAGGCGTGGCATGAGGTAGCCTCGCTCTGTTTCCTCAAAGCTGGGATAATGGGGGAGATTTTTAAGACTGAAAAAGTGGGGAACACACAGGACTCAGGCTCACATGGCAGCCCCACTGCTTCCCGTCCGCACAACCTGGCCCAGGCTCCCCCTGTTCTCTGGGCCTCTCGCTGCTGGATTGTAAAACAGCGAGACAGGAACCATCGCGAGGACTGGGTGAGATAACGGGGGTGAAGGCCCCTGCTTGCAGGAAAGCACTTGGGCCATGGAAGATGACATTTCATGCTAATTTTTCCAGTGGCAAGCCTACCCAGAACAGGGCTAGCGTGGCTACAGGGAGTGACCCTAGCATGCCTCCTGACCAGAGCACAGCGCTCCAGGGACACAAGCACCAGGTCTGAGCTGAAGTCACAGGGTAGTTACAGCACTGGGAAGAGAGCGCAGAGGATCCCGCAAGGCCACGGGGAGGCCAAGGGACAGGGATCAGATGCCAAGGCCATGTGGGCCCGGGAAGGGGAGGCCACCTGGTGGAAGCCTTCCACAGGTGAGGTGACGTGGATTCCCGAGCAACCTGGGCAGTGGGGGAGGGCAATGTCAGCTCTGGCCCTGACCAAGCCCTCCCCTGGGCCCCATTAACAACAAGGGTAGCCAGGAAGGGACTGGCCCCACTGTCATCAGAAGCCCAGCTGGCCTGAAGACCCAGGTCATGCGGCCACCAGTACGATGCTTGTCTATTACAGAGCGCTCTTACAAAGGAAAGCAAAGGGGCCTCTTGCGTGGGATACATGAGATGTCTACTTGGGCAACCCTGTGAACAGACATTGGAGCCTTAGACAGGGCCACACCCACTGGGGAAGACACAAGTCTGCTTTCTGCAATGTCTTCATGGGACGCATGGGCTATAAATTAAGATTGGTGATCCGCTCGACTCCAGGAATGGAAGCATCTTTGTACCCTTAGCTTAGTTCCTGGTTCATAGTAGGTTAAGCATATTGGATGGATGGATGCCTAAATAAAAACCTAAGTTTCATCGTGGCTAACACTGTGGAACCAGAGCCCAAATGCCTAAGTTTGAATCCCAGCTGCACCACTTAATGCTGTGTGACCTTGGGCAAGTTACGGAGGCTCTCTGTGCCGCCATTTACCGTGGGTTGAATGGGGATAGTAATAATAGCATATACTTCCTAGGGCTGGGGTGGGACTACATGATTTAGTACATGTAGAACAATGTCTGACATCTCCTCCGTGCTATGGGAGTGCTACCTCTTGTTACTGTTTGTCATCTTAGGCAACTCCGACAACCTTGGTGCCTCTCAGCATCTTTTGGGGAAGTTCATGGCAGCTGCCTCAGAGTGGTGGTACCAGGATTTAAGGAGTTGATGTTATCAAGGTGAAATAGCCAAAGTGGTGCTTCCTAAAGATGTATCAGCCCAATGAGGCCGAAGGACAGAGCAGAGGCACAGTCTCCGGTCCAGAAGATTTAGCGCTATTCATTAAAAATCCAAGTTCTCTGGTCCCACTCAGACCTACTGGATCCGAACGTCCGGGGTGGAGCTCTGGGTCTGCATCTGGTCGCCTTTCCCGGCAATTCTGCTGCACATGCCGATTTGAGAAGCACCATGAAGGCCCCGATCTGGTTGGGGGTGCATAGCCCATGCCACAGGGAAGACAGCAGGCAACGGGCATTCCCACTCAGGAGCAAGACCCTCTGGACCCTGTGCAGGGGCCCATGGGAACCCCCACAAAGTCCTCCCTGAGCGGTGCTGGTGGAGGAGGCACGGGGAGTGGGAAATGACACTCCAAATTACAATTTAATAGCTTACCACGCTTCCCTTGCACACAGCGGCAAAGGTTACTGTGCAATTACGTGTCGCTACATACACATGACAGAGCAGTTACGGTTACTTTTACCAATTACAGGGAAATTGCTCCCACTTTGCAGAGCCTGGCACTCTGAAAGCTCTACCATCGTCACGGGAAGGGGATTTTCATGCCACCATCATCCTTCCTCCTGCAGTCTCCCCTGGCTCTGAGGTGGAGCTGCAAAGCCAACCCCAAACCCCAGAAGTGTCCTGTGGTCTCTGTAGAGGCTTTGGGGAAAAGGCCAAAGAAGGGGGCACATCTAGGGGACCATGGAGACGTCTCCTCTAGAGTAAGGTGACCAGATTTTCACATTGGTAAAGCGGGACACCATTGACCGGAGGGGAGGGGGTTCTTGATTAAAAATTTGGTCTATCTCCCGCCGTTCCCTAGCTTGTCGTGCATTCTTTCCAAAAACCGGGACTTTTTTAAAACACCGCGGGACGCGGGACAAATTGTTAAAAATCGGGACTGTCCCGCCAAAAGCAAGACGTCTGGTCACCTTACTCTAGAGCCCCGTGCATCATCTCCCAGCCCACGTTTCTGTGACACACTCATAAGGAGGCACCATTATCTCAACACTGTGCCAATCCATCCTGTAGGCTAAGGGTGATGAGGTGGGTGGGTGACCTGATCCTGAAGTCCCTCCTCACCCCAGCTAGCATGGTCCCTGGGCTGGATCCCGATTGCACCACACCTACCAAGTGGAGGTGTGTTGGCCCCACCCTCAGATGCCCCCCTTGGCAGAAATCCACACTGAGTCCTTATTACAAAAAGGTCAGAAGCAGGCCAGGGCTCCATGGTCCCAACACAGTGCTAATGAGTTAAGGGTCACCAGGTCCAGCCCCCGGTGGGCCAATTAGCTCTATTGTGGGACACAGTTTCGTCCACAGCCACAGGCTGCCCCTCTTACCCCGGGCATCACTGTTTACAAATGTCCCGAACTAATCCACAGCAGGCCAACCAGGTGCGCCAGCAGCTATAGACGGAGCTGCCGACTCCCCCAATGGGCACGCAGTGGCCCATGGCCCGGGGCCCGCAGCCGCAGCCTCGAAGCCCAGGACGAACAACTCAGCATCAGTTCTGGTCCCCCTATTGCTAATGGACAGCTCTTGGTCCAGCAGAGAGAGGAGTCCTTCCATCTGGGAGGGAGTCAGCCCTGCTGCCTCCTGAATGCAAAAGCAGCACCAGGCCCCTGCAGAGGCAGCCGGGGGCAGCCCATTCGACAGGGAGGCAGGCATCAGAGACTGGCCCACACCCACCCCCTGTGGGGGCCTGCAGTTGGTCCTTATGCCAAATGTAGGGTCTCTGAGGCTACTGGAACTCCTGTTTCCATTCGGGGACACCGAGGCACTGAGTGAAGACAACGCTATTTACTGTTCCTCCCGCATTGACTTGCTTATGAACGCTTAGGACCCACGGAGCTCCAGGCACTAGGGGAGGACCCAGCAGTGGAGACATGACACGTTTCAGTGTCTTCCCCTTTCCTAGTCAGGGGCACAGACCTGGGCCACAGTTGGACAAGGCCGAAGGTGCCCAGCTTCAGTTACGCACTCAGTGCTGGGGGTACAGAGGGCACGGCCACCAGCGGCCTGGACAAGCAGAGGGGCTTCTTGGATGTGGCACCATGTGAGCGTACGTCTGAGCTCCCAGGCCAGCACAGTGCACGGCCACTCATTTGCACATCACGCTATTTAGAAGGAAAATGACTCCGGATCGTAGGCTCGGGCAGCCCACGTTGCAGAAGAGGGATCCGAGGCCTGGAGAGTGAAATGACGCCTCCCCCACCCATGACCTATCAAGTTATAAGAAAATAGGCACCAGGACCCCAAATTCCCATTCCAGAAGGCAAAAGGACTGATCTTCTGTAGGGGATTCCTTGGGGGCTGCCAGCGGGTGGCCCCAGGAACCCTACTGCCACCCCAGAGGCACCTGCTCTCAGGGTCAGAGGCTAATCCGGGAGGAGCCCCAGCTGCCGATTCTCTTCCTGCCTTCCTGGGGGAGTGCTCAGCCCTTCCGTGACCCCTGGCAGGAAATGTCTCCCATCCCCAAAAGGCCCTGGGCCCATCTCCAGAGCTGGGCTTTCTCCTTTCACGGGTCCATCGGTCCCAAAGGAAAGGGAGAGCTGAAAAGAAACGCACGTTAGGAAAAGAGGAGGGTGCCCACGGGGTGCCCGCTGACATGGAAGCAAGGAGTCCAGAGTCTTCCAGCTCAGCAGCCCTGTTTCTTCCTTTAATTACACACATACACACCGCACCACACCAGAGCAGCGCTCTCTGCAAACAAGGAAGCAGCGACTCACACGTGTGGGCAGCAGCGACTCACACGTGTGGGCTTTCTCTCTCAAGGGAGACACTGACCAGATCAGCTGCAGTAGCTCGTGTCCGCACACAGCCTCTGGCTGGAAAGCTCTGTAGTGAGGGGACATAGTGATCACCCAGCTCGTGAGGCCACATCTCCAGTACAACTGCTGACCCCTCGGTGTTCATAGATGCACCGGGATCTGATGCCCACAGTGCCTCCACACCTCCACGTGGATCTGCGCCCTCCAGTGGTGGGGGAAGAGGTCAGCAGGGTCCTCAGCGGGGCAGAGACATCTTGGCAACGCTAGGAGCCAATGTTTGCTCTCATCCCAAAGCCCCTACTCCATAAGATAGTCCCGTGCCCTTGAGTGCCAGTGTGTAACCAAGAATAAAACGTTGGGACGACACAATTCCCTGATGGTTTGACTGCTCTGCCTAAACTTCCTCTTCCCTCTTATGAGTTCTAGCTCTCCCCGGAAGGTCTGCTGGGGGCCCACGCTGACCCTACAGGCTGAACGCTCTGGAGGGACAGAAATACCCCTCAACCGGAGAAGGTTGGCCCCGCACAGCCAAGGGAAATGGAACGTGGGAACGAGGCCTTGTCCACTTCATTACTGACCCCTTATCTCAGAAGGCTCTTTATTGTATCCCTGACAAGGAGATTGTAGGAAAAAAGAAGCATGAAGAGAAAGATAGGGGAAGCCAGCAAACCACGGCCACAAGAGCCTAGTTGGACAAGCACGTTATTGGAGGGGCTTCAGGAAAAGTGTCTCAGGGTTGGGAAAACAACCCAACAAATTATACCAACGTTCCCAAGAGCCAAGCGCCATGTTTCTAAGCATCTCACAGAGGGCTGGTACCTACATGCAGTCTAGAAGGTCACGGTGTTTTAGGAGCTCTGAGTGTGTACGTGTGGCTTCTGAGGCAAGCATCCATTGAAGTAATGCCTTTAACTACCTATTGAACAATGACAGAGATTTGCTGAAAGCAGCACTTACTTTTATACTCATTTTGGTATTTCTACGGGTTTGGGGGTTGCCTGTGGCCCAGTCCCACCAGATACCTAAGTGGTCTTTCATTTATCACAATTACAAGCTATCCTTCCTCTAGGAAACTAATGCTACTGATTCGGGCTGTTTTCCCAGGAGAGGAGTGTCAGTCACGCACATTCTCTGTAGGTCTGGCTGTCACCAACAGCGAGCGACGGGGAAGCTGTGGCTCACAGTGGTCAGAAAGTAGCTCTCACCTGCATCCTGGGGTTGAGCCCGTGACCTCTGCCTCATTAGCACAGCTGCTGAGAGCTCCCGGCTCCCTCCTCCAACAAGCAGAGAGGGCCATGGCACTGTGACCAGAGCTACAGGCCAGCCAAGCGAGAGAATCGGGACCCAAGTGCCACAAGCCCACGTCTGCAGATAGCCACCACCGCGGGGCTAGAACAGTAGCCAAAACTGGACCCAGGGGCATCTCAGCACTGGGAATGCTGCCAAGGAAAACTCACTTGGGTGCTGTTCCCCTCGTTTGATACCTTAGCTTCAGAGGTCAGTGGCTACCTGTCAAGGGCAAAGAAACCCTACACAGCCCTTCTTCCATCCGCCTCCCCAGCCCCCAGCCTATTCAGACAACCTCAGCCACCACTAGAACTGTCATTGGAGTGGGGCATGCCACGATGATTAGGTTTGTGTGTTTTCTGGCGGGCGCAGGGGAGCCAGGCTGAATTATGGGGTCGGTCATCCCCTTGTTAGTGGGAATAAATTTTATTAGGCCCACTCTCGTTGCCGTGCATCGTCTCCGCTTGCTCCTCAGGCCTGTGTGTGCGTCTGGATAATGTGGCCTGCATGCGGGATAAATCAGCCAAGCAAATCCCATTATATTTTGGAACATGGACGGAGACACAGTAATGACACGGGGCCCGGGGAAGGCTGTGGGCTTCCTTCTCTCCTGCTGATCCCGTTTCGTGTATGTGCACAGAATGCGGGGCCCATCTACTAGGGGGAAACAACTGTCGATTGAGTCTGAACCGAGAACTCCTTTAGTCATCTTCTTCTTCTCGCCACTAACTTTGTGAATGAAAACCAAGCGCCGTGGGCCCAGGTGTTCTATGTCACTCCCTCCTGCTTTGCAGAAATGAAGGGACACCTGAAGGTAGCAGCAGGGACAGTCTGGCCCAACATGCATCCTCTCCTTCAAATGCTTTAGCTCAGCGTTCGTCACAGGTGCCAGATGGAAAGGAAGGCCACGGGGCCCCTTTCAGGCCCGGATATGTAACTTCTGGCTTAGGCACGGGCCACATGTCTCAAAATCAGAAACTTGATAGAGAAAAAATATATAAGGGATGACATCACAGCGGTATTAGTAAGTCTTGCCGTCCCATGTGGGGTTATTATAACTAAGGGCGAATACACAGGTGGTGTCGTGAAGCTGTTTAAGTGCCCTACAAATATAAGGTGCTCTGGGTCTATGATTATTTATTAATGCCTATGGACTTTTCTCGGTACACTTTATTAAAGGGACATTGTTTGATCACCTCCTTCTTGAAGACAAAATGTGTAATTCAAAGCAAAAGGGAAGCTGCTCACCAGCCTGGTGGCATCTCAGCTGAGACCGGAAGGTCCGTATCCAGGCCAAGATGCCCCCCATCCTGCCCTCCCAGTGAGGATGGCAGGAATCAGAGGAAAGGTCTCGAAATGCAAACCTGCTTGCTCGGTAGGGAGAGGCTCAGCTGCCCGTTTTGAGTCGCTCACTGTATGGGGTGCATCGCCATGTGCATGTCCACCATGTGGGAGAGAAAATCTCACCATATTAGCTGCTTCATGTAGTGTGTGGGTGTGAGGGAGAACAAGTCATAGAAAGCAGAAGACAGAGGGAGAAGCAGACAGACAGAAATGAGGGGGAAACAGACATGTGAGGAGGTGAGACAGCGCCCAGAACAGAGAGAACCTGTGTGCGCACACGGGTGTGTACAGGTGCGCAGGCTTCTGTGCTGGGGCTTGTGAAGTGGATGTCATCAGTGCATGGCCGCGCGTCATTATCCCCTATACTGAGTAAACCCTACCGTCTCTCGTCAGCTGTCTGTATCCGAGTTCTGCTACATGATTCCTGGGTCCCAACACTCTCCCTGCTGAACCGATGAGCTCCAGGGTGGCATCTGGGAGGAAATGTCCAGCCCAGGAGTCCAACATCCAGCCTCTTCCTCTCAGCAGACCCAGCATACCACCCACAGTGTGACCACCATCCTGGACCCCGAAGTATCCCACAAACTTGACTGGAATGTGACTTCCACTGCCAACCCTGCTGGTCAAAAGGAAGGAGGTGGGTCGGCTTATCGTCTGATTACCTGGGACAGAAGCCATCTAGAGGGGACAGGGGGAAGGCCTGATTCCATAAAGATTGGGGTTGTGATAGGGCAGCCTTCCAAGTCCTAAACCAGAAGTCAGAAGTACAGGGGTCAGCGGGTTGTGAGTGATGAGTGCTTGGGCCAGTGTGAGAGATTTGTGATGCTCTCGTTGGGATCTGAGTGGTATAGGGTGTGCTTGTTTTTAGTGCGTGTGTGCGTGTGTGGCAAATGTAGTGGAGATGAGAAAGGAGGCAGACAAGAGGAGGAGTTCCTGATCTGAGAGACGACTGTGGCCAAGCAGAAAGAGAAAACTGTGCCCAGTGCCATAAACAACAGGATACACCCCATCTAGTTAGAGCTGCACTTCCTGCAGAGAGGGACAAAAACACCCCTCACAGACTGGCAGAGGTCAGCCCGGGAGCCTGGGATGACCACTGGCCATGCCGGATGTTCACTCTCACGGAATTCCAGGATCCCAGGCGCCAGACAGACCTGAGTGACCATCCAGGCTGGGGTGGGAGGCCAGCATGCATTCAGGGGCTGACCCTGTCTCTTCCCAGGGCTGCTGATCCTGAGAAGCAGTAACTGTCAGAGTCAAGGTGACAGCACCTGCGAATGGTGTTCTCTTCCTTCCCTAGCCCTCCCTGTCGGGCCTGGGTTGGGTTGAAGCTTTGGTTCAAGGATAAAATGCTTAGTCCCTGGGTGCCTCTGTGAACAGGTAGGACCGGCAGGGCTGGCTGGTAAACCCCAAAGTCAGCCAGGCACTTGGTTCTACACTGGGGGCTCCTGCAAAGGTGAGGCACTTTACTCGTTCTTACAGCGCTGGGGCGTCCCATGGGCACCTGGTGCTCTACGACCCAGGATCACAAAGGTCCTGCAAAGTCCAGACACTGAGCAGTCGCACCCCAGCTGTGACAAGCATGCCACCGAGAAATCCAAGCACGGAAGAAGCAGCCTGCTGAGAATTAGGATGCATGGGAGGCTCTTATCTATCAAGTGCGCGACCTTGAGAGATGTACTTGACTTCTCTCTGTTCCCCTGTTTCCTGAATGGAGAAAATGGCTGATGTTTCTGTTGTCCTACAGTGCGGTTGGGAGAAGAAAAGGAGGCCAGGAACCTCTCTGTAAACTGCTAGGCACCATACATGCTCCTGCAATGGGATTATCAAGCCACTCAGGGCCACCACGCTCTGCTCCCACTATTAGGGCTTGATGGGGATGAGGTGGTGATTCTGGATAATCATTTCTGCCCCAAGGACCTACATTTTCTATGGCAAGGTCACTCGAAGTTCAAGTTTCTTGAGGGGAAGATTAAGAAACGAATTTTCGCCCCATCTTTTCTTATTAGCACTAAAGCTGACAGCACCTGACTCTTATGCCCACTTGTCATTTGGTTCCAAACTCAGGGAAGATTTAAGTGGACTAAGTGATGGTTACTCCCAGCACACAGCCACTGTTCCCAACACACAGATCATAATGACCTTCTTGTGTGCCTCTCTCTCCTGGATACTTGGGATCCTGGAGACTGATGTCATTTTATGATTCTTGGCATCCACCAGGAGTGAGCGCCTTGCCAGGGGCCTCATAAATGTTTCATCCATTCATCCGTGCATTAATTCATCTGGCGACAGAAGGGCCAGTGCTCTGTGAGGTTACCCCAGAAGGCTGGAAAAGGTTGAGGAGGACTAGACAGCCAAGCCTGGGGGACGCTGGGATGCCAGGTCACTTGGCTCGTGTAGAAACTAAGACCCCTGGCCCCCCAAGAGCACACTCTCCAGCCTGGCTGCCAGCTTCAGGTTGGGGTGGCAGGACCCCTGAAAAAGGCTGAGAGCTGTCATGGGCCTGCTTAGGGCCCTGGCACAGGGCAGGAGACACAGGCTGTAACAGGCTCCTCGCCCCAATTGTTATGTGCTCTGCAGACAGGTTTCAGGACTGTGCGCCATAGCCTTTGAAAGGCATCCTAGTACAGAGCAGTAGACACAGAAATTACATCACCATTAACACACCCGGATGCCCATTGGCCAAAGGGCCTCCGCTCGGTCTTTAGTCCCCTGAATCCCAAGACAAGCTGGCCCCTGGCTGACCCTTGTAGGACCCCCCTTCAGCCCATGTCCTCCTGTCATCCTTAGAGCACTTCCTAGATGCTAGCCCATTTGATTTTTCAGGTGCCTCTTTCCACTCAGGTTGGAAAAAACCAGGACACAGGAAGGAATGGCCCAGAGGCAAAGGTAGATGCTGCTTCTGTTCCCCACAAGCACCAGGAAACAGAGGGCTACTGCCCTCCACTCCCAGCACCCACTCAGGGATTGCACTTGCAGCCAGCATTAACATTCACAGTGACTCTCCTGGGAGGAGGCCCCGCCGGCCTGCCCTTAGCTCTGAGGTGGGCTCAGCCAGCCTTTCCCAATTCGCCTAAAACCCAGGCTCCAGCCTCACAGCCCAAGGCGGCCCCCCGGCCTGGTCACCAGGCTGTGGCTCACCACGCAGCTCCACGGATGCCCCATGGCATGGTAGGCCGAGCAACTCGGGTGTTCTCACCACATCCTCCTCCAACACAGCCGAAGGGGCAGCAGGGACCAAGTGAGGGGGCCTGGGGGCCCCAAGGCTGACAGTGCTCCCTGCTCTGAGCTCTGGAAGCATCAGTTCAGGGGGAGAAACGTGGGTCCCTGGAAGTGGAAGGGGCTAGAAAACGTGAAGAATACCCCCCGATGAACATTCTAGCTTAGAGAACTAGGACAACAGGGGCACAATTAAAATGAACCACTACTCATACACCTCTTCCAAGCTCGTTGTATTGAGACGATGCAAAAACCCACTGGGGAAGCCTCCCCTGCAAAACGCAAGTCCTGAAAGTCAAGTTCCCGGGCTTTTCCCTTCCTTCTGCCCTTTCTGTGCAGCTGAAACGCCACAGGGCAGACGCCATCTGAGATTAGGTTCCACTCCGAAGACCTCAAGGGACTCTTGGAGACGGACATGAAGAGAACGCTCGGTTCATCTCATCCAGTCCTGCCTCAAGGCAGGAAGGGAAGAAGCAAAGGAACCCAACAGCCAGGGGAATGGATGGAGGACTAGCTGGGTTTGCCAATAGCCTGCTGACAATGGCTCCTCGCTGGGGACCCTATGGAGCCTGGCCGGGCTGGCAGCATGTGAAACATGTGTGGTCTGAGCTGAGGCCAAATGAACGGCAGCCCGGAGCTCCAGAAGCACAGTCACTCGCCGATGGGCCGAATCAGAGGAAACTGATACAGCGCATTAAAAGCCGGCGTGGCCTTTCAGCCCTGCTGGGGACACAGCCCCCGCCCTGCGCATACTCTCCAGCCCCCTCCTCTCGGCTCTCAGCCCTGAACTTGCCTCTCACTTGAAAGGTCTAATTAAAGCCGAAAGAAAAAATCAAAAGCTTGTTATCTGGCTCCGTGACTCCCGTCCTGGCATTAGCCTGTCTCTGTTGCCTCTGTTCTCCCGGGGGTCACCATGTGCTGTGGGCGCCCACCGCTCTGCCGACGTCCACGGTGAACTTTGCCTTTTGGATTGTGGCGGGCAGCAAGGGCGGGAGTCACTCCGGCCCAGGGACAGCCAGGCTGATGATCCTTGCTGCCGATTTTACTCCCAAAAGCATCGCTGGGTCTGGGTACATTTTCTACAGAAAAGGGTCTACGGAAAAAAAACAGCCAACTCTTCTGATGAAAAAACAAACAAACTGTTGCTTCATAAGCATACTACATACACGTGCCATTTTCTAACCTAGGGCACATGTGTTCACATGTGTGGAGACATTGGGATGTGCATGTGTACACATGCATGTACATACATGTATATGAGTGTGTGCATGTGTGTCCACATGGGTGTGTGCAAGTGTGGTGATAAAAGGCAAGGGGATTTTCCTCAAGGCTGTGCCTGCCATTCAATCACAAGATCTATGACCTTGAGCAAGTTATTCATCTTGTGGAGCCTTGAAATGAGGGTCAAGGCCAGAGCCTCTCTAAGGGTCTTCCCTACGGCAGCGTTCTAATGCGCCTCCCTGGGACTGGTCGGGTGTAACACACACACACAGCACAGCATCTGGACTGTCATTTATTACCTTCCTTCGGGAGCAGACATGCCCCCGCCCCCCAGGAGTCTATAAACCTGCTTCATAGACTCTCCTGAGTGGCTCTACCCAAAGTCTCCAAAGGATCTGTCACCTGCAGACACAGGACAGTCCCCTTGAGTCTCTGGCAGTGACTATCCATTGGCTGCTGCTCTCTTTGGCCCACGGTGCCTCTCCCATGTCCTCTGTCTCAGCCCAGGAACCTGGGACACTGAGCATGTCACCCCATTAAATTTAACAATTAATTAATTAATTAATTAATTAATTTAATTAAAAATAAAAAATTAAGGAAGCAGCCTGAGCCTAATGTCAGGGTAACAAAGACTGACTTTCTCCTTCCTTTGTCCTGTCCTCTGCCCCCCACCCCCAAAATAACAAAGACTGAAGGAATGGCCTCCCCACATGCTGCGCTGGGTGGGGGCCAGAACCCTCTGAACTTGGCTCAAAGGCCACACTTCACGATGTTACACTTTTTAAATCAGCCCAAATGCATTTCCTAATATGGCATGCCACCAAAGTTTGACGAGGAGTCAAGAATCACTGCCGTGCGAATGCCTACTTCTACCCGATGAGTGACTTCTTGCCTCTCTCCTACATTCAGATTACAGGATAGCTTTTCTCAAACTCGGTTCATAATTCTGTAATTGGACACAAAAAAGAAAAAGGGAAAGGAGAGTAATGTTGGGCACACAGGATGCCCAGCCACTTGAAGAATGATTGAGAAAATACTGGACCATTTTAAAGATGAACAGATGTCAAGCCACAGAAAGGCAGACGTGTTTTTTTTTTTATGTTGGGTCACAAGTAGTTAGGCTGTGTCACCTATTATACCTGTAAGTACCTAGCAAGGCAGCAGCCTGAGGGACAAACCAGATCCTCAGGTCCCATGGGCCCTGGGACAGCCTCCTAAGCCAACCCCTCAGTGTCCCCTTCTTTCAGTTTCCTTCAGTGCTCCTGTCTTCCCTGGCTGCTTGCTGGCTTGGTGACGTGTCTCTTCCATGGAGCCGTACACACAGAAGATGCTTAATAAATACAGAGCTCGCTTTCCTAAGTAAGTTCTGCTTTCCCCTCTGTTTTCACTGGGCTGCCACCCTGCTTCTATTTTCATTGTTTCATTTCTTACAAGAGGCTAAAAACATAACTCTCCTGAAATTCCATATCTATCCCAAATATAGAACGACTAGCTCCATTATCCCAGGAATAGTTTCATTCTAAGCTCTCTTCTCATCCCCTCCCCCACCCCCAATGGCTTTAATCTAAGCTCCCAGGAAAGTGATTCATAGACTTGCTGGTAAGAAGGGAGGGTCCATGTGTTGTCTTATAGCACAGGATCACTAACCTTCTACAATGCCTGTTGTATATGACATCTATGCAGCACAATTTCTGCCTATTCCTGGCACTCCATCCTATCAACAGTAAGCCAGTACGGAATAGAGAAAAGTGTCCTGCTCGGAAATCTATGTTTAAGCTCTAGGTCTGCTCAGTTTCATAGTCACAGCATGTTTGGGCTGGTGAGGATCTAAGTCCAGTGAGACCCTGAGACAGGACACACATGTCCTATTTGCCAAGCGGGACTTGGAGGCCATGGACTAGCGTCCTCCCTCCACACCACCCCGCCCCAGCCCACCAGCCCTCCTGACTCACCGCACTGCTGCAGGGGATGTCCTTGACCTTGAGCCAGGCCAGGTCCAGTGTGCCCTCGCCCCGGTAGCAGGACTGCAGCCGCTCCTTAATGCGGTCGTTGATCTGCTTGAGGATGAAGATGCACAGGGCCGACTCATCCAGGGATTTCATTTTCCGCTTCTGGCCCTTGGAAAAGACAGTGAAGAGGAGGTCGTCCTCAGGATGTACTCCGAGGGTCCGGGCGAGCACGGCCCCGGCTTTGGACAGGTAGGCCGCCTGCAGCAAGCGGTACTCCACCCCAGCGCGCTCACAGCCAATGGGCACCTCCACGTAGGAGTTGAAGGCGGTGTCCTCCTTGCACAGCCTCACCAGCTTGGACGTGTACACCTGCTCCTTCGTGGTGGAGCCTGGGGGAGACACCATCTCAGGCTGAAGGGTCAAAAAGTAGACAAAGTTGCCGCTGCTGAAGCCGTAGACGTAGTAGATGTCAAAGTCGGGGATGACGGTGAAGGTGTCGGACGGGATCTTAATCATCGAGGCCACAAACTCATCATGGAAGACATAAGCGAACATCCCATCGGCTTCGGAGTTCTTGGTCAACTTGCGGCTGGAGATGGTGGGGAAATACTCCGGCTTCCCATCCACGGCCGTGGCAATGAAGAGCTTATCGTCCAGGTTGCTGTAGGAGACGATCACGCCGAAGACAGAGCCGCTCTCGTTGACGCCCGACAGGTAGTGCTCCTTCTTGTGGAAGGGCTCCCCCAGCTTGAAGAGGTCCTCCAGCCGCAGGAGCTTGCAGATGCCCTGGTACAGACTCCCGCACGCGATCAGCCTGTTCTCCTTGTAGTCGATCAGGAGCATCTTGTTGACGTTGTTGGTGGTGCTCAGGGGCTCGTTGCACGTCTGGACGATGCGGGGTGGGTAACACTTGGGGTTGTCCTCGTCCGGCCCTGTCTGGTGAGTCACCAAGACCTTCAGGTCACTGGAGAGCTTGTAGATCCGGTTGACGGCCCCCAAGTAAATGTGCCCCGTCCTCTCATCCACCACCAGGTGGTTGAAGCCCTCAGTGGGCTCCCCTCGAAATGTGACAAAGGACCTCTTCTGGGATGGTGGGGGTGGCTGCCGGGGGAGCAGGGAGGAGGAGCCCATCCCTACCATCAGGAGATGGGACAGGAGGCAAGTCCAGTTCCACGGCATGGCTTTCATCTCAGACACGGTCCTTGTGGCTCAACAGCACGGGCAGAGCGGCCTCCTGGGAAGGCCAGGACTCGGGAGTGGAGGCTGTCTGCGGAGAAAAGGATAGACGTGATGCTGGTGACAGTGGTGGCAGCTTAGGTTCCCCCACCCCCCTCACTGGTCTGGGGGACCCTCAGGTCTTCTGCACACATCGAAACAGAGAACCGTACTGGGGGGCTGGAGGCCAAGGGGCCTTGGGTGTGTGACACAGCCCGAACGGAGTGGCAGCAGCCACAGGAAGGCACTTCAGTCATAACAACAGAAATAATGACCGTGGTGGTAATAATGAGAATAGTGACGATGATGATAAGCAGCCGCTGTCTGCTGAGTGCCAGACTGTGTCAGTCGCTGCCCAGCACCTTCCAGAGACCAACCTTCATCTGAAACTCCCTCTTCACAAGCCTCTCAGGGCTGGCATCTTCCATCTGCCCCTCCAGACCCGCTCTGCACCCAGGAGGCTGACCGGTGGAGATGGTACATTGGCGGGCTCCTTGCCCTGGGGCCCGGTTAGGTGTGGCCAGTGGGGAGCGCAGGAGGTGAAGGGCGGGGCAGGGCACAGGAGGAGCAGAGAAGGGCTGCCTGTGCTGGCTGTGACCCTCGGTCACAGGCTGCGTGCAGTGTCCTAACCAGGTTCTCCACATCCAGGTTCCGTGAACCACCTCCCGCCCACCCCCACTCGGTCTTAGAGAAGGTAACAGGGTCTCACGGTTCCTACTCCCCAACGCTGCCCAGCCTCTTAAGGAGACACACCTGTGTCGAGAGCCTCTTTATTCACCTCTGCACAGGTGACTGGGTTTGCATGGGCCGTGTCCTGACTCGCAGACCTCTGAAGCGAGTAGGGCGGAGATCCCCACTGTACAGCTTTGGGCAGTTACGTAACTTGCACAGCTAAAGGTAGTAGAGGTGGACTCAAACCTGGCTGTGCAAGTCCATGGCAGGTTCTCATTCTTAACCCCTAAGCCGTCTCAGCTCGGCCAGGCACGCGTGGAAGTGAACACCAGGTACTGTTCTTACATAGCAGGAGAGTCCAAACAGCCACGGCTCAGGGGCTGGCCATTCCCACCTGGCCCTCTGAGTCTGCACCTCCCCCCGCTGGATGGATAGTGATGCACGAGCCCAAATCAAAGACCCATGTCCTCCATCCCTCCTCCCTGCGGAAGCCACCAGGTCCTCCTGGTGCACTGCCCGGCTCTGAGCCCTGATGCCACTTCAATGAGGCAGAGCTTGGCTGCCTCCCACATGGGGCCTGGTCTGAGAGGTTTTCATTAAAGGAAGTGAACAAATGCTTTAAGAAGTGGTCAAGGAAATAAGTAAATAACCCCTTGTGGAACAAAATAACTTTCTGTCCTAATGGTCTCATTCATTTCTATTCAAGATGCTTTCTGCATGTGTTTGCACAGGACAGCTTCATATATCTCCCAGGTCGGCAGAAATCAGGGCAGGCGCGGCCTATGCCTTATTTGGGCGGCATCTCAGCTCTGTGGAATTTCTCTGGTTTACTCCCAAACACCTCAAAAACAAGGTAACTTCTGAGTCACAGAAGGGAAGCAGGGAAGCAGCAGGAAGTCAGAAATGGAAACCAAGGGAAGAAACAAGAAAACCAAGATGAGACAGGTCAGCTACAATCCCAGTGAAAACCCGGGTCTTCTCAAGTAGGTACCAGAGCGGGCAGACACTTGCAGACGGTGCATCCCACAACTGATAGCAGTCCTGTAGGTAGAGGACCTTTATTCCTTCTCCCCATGTGGCAAATGCTGGCTCAGAGCACACACAGAATGTGCGGGACCTCGTGGCATGCAAGGCTGGCTGAAACCACAGGACTGCAGTTCCTCAGATGGTGAGAAGTTCTGGGATGGCCCACAGAGCGCTTCTATGGTTCCCATGTGAAAAATGGCTTCACTTTTAGGGTAAGGGAGCACAGAGAAGGCTGTGGGAGGCCTTGAAGAGGAGATGGCATTTGGGTTGAGCCATGAACTTGGAGGGGACATGCAGACCTGGAAGGGCAGGGCCTCCTTGGTGAGGAGGGATCAGCACAGCAAAATCGTGGGCGTACTAAACAGAGCACGATTCCTGGTACCAGGCAGAACCTAAGGCTGGAGCAAGAGAGCCACAGGCTTGTCAGGATATCTCTGTGAGGCTGCGACTGACACACATGACACTAAAGAAAGAAACTTAAAGGAAAGGGCAAAGGCCCCCGGGAAGGGCTCTCCACATTTCTCTCAATGTAGTCGTTGCCGAAGGAATTGTGTTTGGAGCAGAGCGGGCTCCGTGAGGGCAGGGTGGGCCTGCCTGGCTCACTCATGTGCCCAGAGCTCTAGATCCGCGCTTGGCATGCAGCCGAAACTCAAGAGCTCTTCTCTGACTGGCAGAAAGGCTGAACGCAAGGAGGAACAGCAGTATCTGTGGATCACTGGCCGTACCCCAGGCCCACGCAAATGCTTGCACATCGACTTCCTCGTGTGATCATCACACCTGGTCACTGGCGTTAGGACCGTCTAACCGCCTTCTCAGGTGAGTAAGCTGTAGCTCTGCAAAGGCATATGGCTGCTAAGTGGCACAGTTGGAGAGGAAACCCAGGTTTGTGCACCACAGAACCTGTACTCTTTCTAGAAACTGTGCAATTCCAGAGCCCAGAAGATAGAGCATTTGGAAGCCAATTTCAATTCACATAAGTCCCCAAACACAGAAATCCCGGGCGTCACCCCACAGCACCTCCCCACCAAAGCAGCTGGCACCCACCGGGCATAGGCAGGCGACGCCAAGCAGGTGGGCACTGCTAATTACCTCTACATGCAGAGATGACTGAAAAGCTGGCAAAGTAAGTGCTTAATAAATGATAGTTGTTGATGAGATTGAAATAAGAGAAAAAGGATTGGGATTATGATAATGAGATGAATGGCACCATCTTAATTAAACTAACGAGGAGTCAGGATGGTTCATCTTGAATTGCCTGTGCAAATCCAACTATCAGAGAAGAATCTAGACATTTTTGATCTGAAGGGGATGATCCGATCCCTGACTTTAGAGACAAGGCAGTTGAGATCCAGAAAGTTAATGACTTGTAGGAGGTCACACAGTGAGTTCAAGGTGGGATGAGGTCAAAGCTCAGGTCCCTGGACTCCTCGTCCAAGGCCACTGCCACTGCTCACAGCCTCTCTCCTGACTCATCTGAACCCACCTCAGCCTCAGCTCCCAGGCCTGGGTCTGGAGGAGCCTGTTTTGTGGGTGACATCTGTTCTACTAGCTCCCGTGGCTGTCAGAACATCGCTGCTAAAAACCAAGTGGCACCTGGACCAGTCACCCCCATTCATACAGGCAGGGGCAGGTCAGGGCTCAGCCCCCGAGCCTCAGGAGAGAACTTTCTGAGGTCCCTGTGTCAGAACCTGCCCAGCCCTGCGGAAGGGTGCCTGCCACACCCCCTTTACCATGCACACGCACATGCCCACAAGCCAATCCACAATTGTCTGGTTTGCGAGAGGCGGGGTGAGGAAGCCTGTAATTGTGAATTTACTGAGCCCTGAGGTGCCTTGCTCATTCTCCATCTCCTAGGAGGCGCTGAAATGAGACATAGTTCTGCATCTCAGACACTTAGCACCCTCATCTGAGGATGCTGAAATTACAGCGCCAGGAGGAGGTGCAGGGGAGGGGGCGGGGCACCCGCAGGAGACAGTAACGTGCGATGGGAATAACCAGCCTCTCTCATTTTACACACCACGAGAGGGACTGATTCGAGAACCAGCAGCAGAGAAATGCAGAGAAAAGGAAACGAGCAAGAATGTAGGTGGGAGCTCGCCTCACCGGGGACCCCACTGGGCACCACTGCCACGGTGACAACCTGTGAGCACACAGCCCTCCCTTCCCATCTGTGTGGGCTGCGGCTCCCAGCGCCTTGCCCCCCCCCCCCATGGCCCGAGGCTGCTTGGTTCCGGACTGGTCTCCACCCCAGCACACCAGCCCTAATAAGTGGTAACCCAGTGTGGGAAACCCTTGTCCCAACTACAGGGCCTACACACCATTTCTTGGAGCATCAATTAGCTAGTTTTAAAACAAAGTATTGGATGGAGCCATCATCCCAGCTCTGGTTCTGAAAGGCAAGGAATGTGACTGGGTCATCCCAGATCGTCCCGAACGACTCACTGAACTCAGGAGAGTGGGAAAGTGGCAGAAAGGCGGGAGACGTAAAAAGCTCTGATTCAAACCCAAATATGCTGCAATTTTCCCTTCTTTGAAATCAGATTTGAATGGCACGTGATCTCAGGGGAGATGGGACTCATTTTTAGAAGCTGATAATCACGTTGATTAAGGAAACGGGGACTGTCTTTGTTTTATGTGGCGCGTTCTGAAGAGCTCAAACTAATTGTCATGAAATAGCACCATGCTCTCAGATTCCTGAGTGGTAGAGAAGAAAGTTATTATAGAGGAGTTTACAACAGCAATTACCTCACCAAATTGCTTTGGAGTTTACAAGGTGTTCTCACATACATGATTGCCTTGTTCTGCTTTTATTGTTCACAACAACCCTGTTAGGTAGAAGAGGTATTCGTAAGAATACTTCCATTACAGAAAAGGAAACTGAGGCATGGACAGGTCCCCGTGCCAGTGGAGGTCACACACACTCATGCTGGGGCTTGGAAAGTTCTTCGGGTTTCCCTCAGCTCCCCACAGTCCCTTCTCCGACCCTCTGAACAGAGTCCTACCACTTACGGCCTTTGCTATGGGATAATAATGGAACACCCAGAAAACATTCTAGGAGGGTGTTTCAAATGACCACCTCTACCACCTCTCATGCATCAGGAACCAACTGAGTGGGTCACACATGCTTTTTTGATGAAATAAAATAGAAGAGAAAAATAAGAGTATGTCACATTTAGGAAGGATAAGCAGATACAAGTATTGAGTGTGATGTAAATGTACTTCCTGGTGTTGGTCTTTGAGAGGGTTAATTTGATGTGTGGACTTGGCTGGACCATGGCGCCCAGCTATGTGGTCACACATTATTCTGGATGTGTCTGTGAGGATGTGTTTGAATGAGATGAACATTTAAATCACCGCACAATGAAGTGAAGCAGGCTCCTCCGCCCCCATAATGTGAGTGACTGGCCATCCAATCAGTTGAAGATTGAGCAAGAGAGAATTCTGCTAGAAAATGGCCTTTGGACTTGAACAATAACATGAGCTCTCTTCTGAATCTCCAGCCTGAGGGCCCACCCTACAGATTTTGGACTTGTTTCCTCTGTAATTGTGTGACCCAATTCCTTAAAACCCACCTCTCTCTTCCTCTCTCTCATTTTTTGTTTCTCTGGAGAACTCCACATAATATAGTTATGATCAAATATAATTTGAAAGGCACTGCTAGAGACAGTGGACAGCTGTTGTTCTTTGCTGCCCTTCATTTATCCTCTGGGGATCCACCCATTCATCCTCTCTCAGTCCAAAAGCTTCTGGGGGAATTGACAGCACCCCTTATTCAAATGGACATGACCTGGGTCCATTTCAGTCAGCACAGAGCTGGGGTCAGCAGTCACCATGATTGGTTCAGGGGTGTGTCCCTGGTCAGATCAGAATCCCTGTCAGACAAAAAGACTTTGGATGGGAGTGCTGAGAAAAAAGTTCTAGGGGATGCAGGGATACCTGTAGCTCAAAGCACTGGCCTCACAAATGCTAGGTCAGGGGATTGAATCCCAGACTCAGCCCGTGCAAAACCCGTATGTTGAACTGCAGCATAACTGGTAACCCTGGCATGGAGGTGAAGGTTCTCACCTCCCAAGTGGGAGGCCCCCACTTCGGTTTCCACCCCACATTCTCCTGTGGGGAATGAGACTATGTCACAACTAATGATGTACAACGATGGAGACTGCTCTGGGCCCTTTCCCTTTCTCCCTGTCTGTCTCTTTCTCTCTCACACACCTTCTCTCAAACAATAAAATCTTTAAAATAAAGGAAGGAAGGAAGGAAGGACGAAAGGAAGGAAGGGAGGGAGGGAGGGAGGGAGGGAGGGAGGAAGGAAGGAAGGAAGGAAGGAAGGAAGAAAGAAAAACTTCTAGCTCTTCCATTGGGCGTGACCTTGGAGAAGTGTGGGTCTAGGAACTGCAGGCCTCATCTCGCAACTGTGGGGGTGGGAGGGGGAGGGGGAGCCCGAAAAGAATGAAGCCAACATACTGAGGACAGCAGAGCTGAGCCGAGAGTGGAGTGTGCTGGGCCTTGGGTCCTGGTGACATCATATGCTCGTAGATCACATGCTTCTAGTTTCCAGATCCATGAGCCAAAAAGTCTCCTATTGCATAAGCCAGTGTAGATTCCATTTTCTGGTACTTGTTAGTGAAAGAATCCTAACTCAGCCTTCTCACCAAAGGGTCGAGTGTCTCTCACCACACCCTCTCCAAGAGATGATTCTTTCATCAGAAGAGGTAAGCACAGCAAAGCGGTCTCTATGTCCCACTGTCCACAAAGATAAAGTAGAATTTTGTAAATAGTGAGGCTTTGTCCCAGAGTAGATTTGGGATGTGTGAAGGTATGTGTCTTTTTTTTTTTTAAGATTTATTTTTATTGTTTGACAGAGAGAGAGAGAGAAGGGGGAGGGCCTAGAGCAGTCTCCACAGTTGTACGTCCTCAGTTTTTGACATAGTTTTATTCCACACAGGTGGATAAGGGGCCACACAGGGCAGAAACCAAGTCAGGGGCCTCTCAAATGGGAAGCAGGCCCCTGTGAGCCAGGGCCCTCCCACATGAGAAGATTGCCTCAGGAGGGAACAAAACAGGGGCCTCCAATAGGGGAAGCACACCCCAGTTCAGCATATAGGTCTGCATGGCCCGGTGCTGGGACTCGATCCCCAGACCCCAAGACTGCAAGGCAAGTGCTCAACCTGCTGAACCATCCTGGCTTCCTCCGACTTTCATAACCAAACACAATGCTCCCCTGTGTGCCCAGCACTTGCCTTGAGGGCTGTGCTGGCAGGTCTCCTGGGATGCCCTCCACCTGTTCATGCCCCTTTGCCATCTGCACAGGTGGTTTATAGTGCTCGGATGTCCACTCCCAGGCACCCTCACCTATGGGCTCATTTTTCAAACGAAGCCACCTCTGACCCTGACACTGGTCTCAGATGCCCCTACTGAGCATTTGTACAGGAACTTGTGCCCACCAGACTCTCACATTTCACAAACTCTGCTGTATTTGCACATAAATGCTGTCCCCTCTCCAAAAATATGAGCTCCTGGAAGTCAGGAAGCATGTATTTTTTACCACTGTTCTCTCCAGCCCTGACATCTGGGGACACACAAATAAATGGGTGAATAAATGAATGAATGAATAAACAATGAATGAATGAATGGATGGATGAATGACTACTCTACAGCAGACGACAGGAAGTGGCAGTTGGGATCACCTACAGCTAGAACACAACATAAACCTTGGTTCTGGGCCACCCAGTTCAAAGAGGGAACAAACTCAAATGCTGCAATGACCCTGCTCTGACCCAGGGCTCCCAAGGACTTACAATATTCCACAGTGTCCCCTAAAAGCCTGACTTCAAATGCGTCAAAGAAACTACATCCTTCATACATGATTTCTAATGAAGCTGCCAGCCCACCAGCTGGAATAGCGTCACAAGTCACCTTGCAGCCACAAATGAGACTTGGAGAACCAGGGAAGAGTCTGTTGAGGAGAAAGAGCTATGCAAGAAAAATCAAGTCGCAGCAAGAAACACTTAGGCAACGCAAAAGACACTGTCGTTAGACATCAGCATGTGAGCATTCATTCGCTTGGACACGTGCTGAGGTGGGTACACACACTCCAACGCAGAAAGTAGTGCCCTTGGCCTCCAGTGGCCGGCTGTGCCTCTTTGAGGTCATCTCCTGTCACTGGCGAGGTCTGCAGAGCTCCACGCCTAGCCCCTGCTAGAAACCAGGAACCTCAGCACTTCCCTGAGCATTCCCTATAGCGGTGCACTACAGGCGGTTTCATCTTGTGTGCAGATGAGGCTGGGGGACGGGAAGCCGGCTGTCCATCCAACATGTGTGCTCGCCCCCCCATGCAGCTATCCGCCTGATGTTGTTAAGATGGGGCCCCCAGCTACGGTCTACACTTCCATGTGATATCCACGTAGAAGCACACAACTAGAGAGAGCATGTCATAGTGACACTTCCACACCAAAGCAGGTAAGACGTTAGGTGTGATTCTTTACAGATCCGCTCACCCGCTGGACCAAGAGGATTCTGAGGCCCTCCGGGATGGTGAAGAACTCAAGATGGAAAGACCCACCCACCAACCAGAGACATCTATGTCAGACCAGAACAAAACCATTCCTGGGACAAGACTCTGAACTGATAGGTTCGTGTGACAGAGGTTGGCACCACTGTCACTGACACGGGCAGAAACTCCCCCAGCATGCTGCCAATCAGAACCAGGGTGCAAACATGAGACTGCGCAGCTGAGGGCTGCCCCCCAGGCAAAGCCCTCTTTAGGTGTCAGCAACCCCCCTCCTGCGTCCCAAAGCTGGACTGCCATTGCCAAGTTCAGAGAGGCGGGAGATGGCCATGCCAACGTCTGCAGGGCAGGAAAACCTCCCTACTCCGTAGTGGCCCTTCCCAAGTGTTGGGCTGAGGGAAGCATTACTTGTGTGCACCTGAGGGCAGGGAGAAGGTTGGGGGACATGGCACAGGTCAGCTTTCTATTTCACCTGAGAAACACTAGATACTCTTGGCTCTATCTTAATTAGCAAAATGGACAGATGCGTTGTTTAGAGGCTTGCTCCAATTTGTACTTTATACATTTAGAATAACATGCCCAATAAATTCCAGTGTATTTTCCTGTTTGCACATCTCACATTAAACCCTCAGTTTCTAGCCGTGGGAGCCATGCATGGTCATTTTATTTTATTTTTTTGGAGAGCTATATTTACATGTAACATCTGCCTACAGTCCAGTCGTGCAACTGGCTGTAGTCTGCAGCCCAGGGTGGGCCTGCTGCCCCGCCCCCATGCGGATCACTTGCCAGCCCTTCTTCTTGTCACTGTCTCAGAAATGAGTGTCACATTCATAAAAAGAGAAGCGCCTGAGGATGTGGGTGTCACAGCTCAATCCATCACCACCACTAAGGAGGAAAATCGAGTCAAAGCAACTCTCCTCCCAAGAGGAGGTCACAGCACTGTCCCTGGGCAGTGTCATGGGCCCGGGGAGGGTGGGGGTACTCAGACGGGTCAGCGTGGCCATGATCTAGCACAACACCGGGCTGTAACAGCGGCTGGAGCAGGTGGTGGGCGCAGGAGTCAACACCTGCGATCTGCTTTCCCTCTACTTCTGTTTCTGTTCTTTCGATCATGAGAACTGGGATGCTTGGTGGCTGGGGGAAGGGCTGGCAAGGGGCATAAAGGACAGGAGAGAGGGAGTGATGGGGAGCCAGGCTGAGAGAGTCCAGGCGCCGCCAGGCAACCAGCCCAGTCCCCGGGCAATTCAGCACCAAACTCAGCTACTCGGGGCTGTCTTACTCCTCACCTCCCAACTCATTAGAGAGGGCTGGGAAACACTGTCACCATGGACAGAGCCTTTGGAACCGGCCCGCAAGCAGCCTTTGCAGGAGGGTGAGGCTGTGAGTTGCCCCAATTCAGAGATCAGGCCCGCCCTGGACCCCTGAGGCTCCGTCTATGGTTTCCCGTCCACCAGGCCTCTCTGTCCTTGGCCTTGAGGGCCGGCCCGCCAGGGTGCAGAATCACCTTTCCAGGGCCAAGTCTGCTGTTCCCAGAGAGCCCAGGCAGCCCACATTGGACCCCTATTGCTCCAGGCGCAGCCCCTTTGTACTCCGGGCGCTGGGCTCCGGGTGGGGAATCTCTAAGCAATGACTCTCTTTACTGCGTCTGGCTGTGAGGCTCTAACAACACAACACACTGACTGGCAGCCTCTCAAGAGCTGGGAGGATAGAACCATAAACTTCTCTCCAGCGCCTCATTTAAAGAGACAGGCCAGCCCAGAACTTGGGGTCAGGGGCCCCAGCTGGACTTGGGATCAGTGTGGTCACTCTCTCCCGGCCCAGCCCTGGGACCAGCCCACGAGAAATGCCTTGTCTAGGAGTGCCTGGCTCCCCAACTTCCAATGCGGCTTCTGGATACTCAAAAATGGAGGGACATCAGGCAAAAGTGCTCCAGACACCCCCACAGAGGTGGGGAAGGGAGCATTTGCTGTCCCTTTGGCTGTCCCAAGCCCTGGGTGGACATTTGAGTCACAGAGAAGAGGCCAGGGGTCCAGCACACACTGGAGACATTTTTCCACACGGCCTCGTCTCATGCATGCGGCCCGGGGCGCGTGTGTTGAAGGTGGCGTGGCTGACTGACGCTCCTCAGGGAACGAGGCTCTCTGCAGCTCTCAGACCCCGTCCCCACACGCCCCTCGGCTCTCCATCTTCACTGGCACCAGGAAGGGAAGCCACAGCGGGTGGGCGTCGCCAAAATGAGCTCCTCTCTCTCAAAACCCTCCTCTCCTTTCACAGTCAGGAGTGTTCTTAGCGTTGACGCATCAACCAAAGTCACCCAGAAAAGCCTCCTCTCTCTGAATCATCCTGGCAAGGGCGGGACAGGCATCAGGAATGGCTGTCTTAACACCACAGTCGTGATAAGTGGCCGCCCTTCTTTTCTCATGCCTCAGTTTCCCCATCTGTAAAACAGTGTTACTGGAAAGAGGGTGATGAGGCACAAGAGATGGCAAAGTTTCGTTTTAGGCTAAATCTCGGAGATGTGAAGAACATGGTGTTTCAGGCTTCACGCGACACAGGCCGTGACTGACATTGGCAGGGCTGACAAGTGGCCTTGTGGCAGCGGTGATGATTATAATCCCCGGGGGTCTATTGGAAAACGAGAGGCGGGTGTTGAAGTTTCTCGTGAGACTCATTGCATCTTTGCTTCCACTGGCTTCTCAGTGGCCTAAAACTCATTGTGGGGCATGCTGGGAGAATGTGGAACGCTCACCTGTTAAGTGGGCCTCCCTCTCACTCCTTGCCCCTATTTTCTCTCACAAGAAGGTCTGTGGGCAGAGGACACTCTTCGTCAGTTCAGGTGTTGGCCTATTTCACTGAGCCAAATCCCAGTAAGTTCAGGAGGGGTCTTCGCTTCTTCCAGCCTCTGGGGACCTCTACATATGACAAGTGACTGAAGAGTCAGCAGAAGGATCTCCACACCCTGACACACCCTCAACCAGTCAAGCGCTTAACGCACACTCCATGAAAAGATGGGCCTGCCCATTTCATTTCTTATCCTGAGCCAGAGAAGAAAGGGAAATAGAACAGGAATGGAAAAACTCTTCCTTAGAGTAGTGTGAAATCTCTATTTAAAAATAAATAAATAACTACGTCAATAGGTTTGGAAATGATGATTGCTAAAGGCAAGTTGCTGGGGGTCCCAGCAGACAGCCCATTGCTCTCAGATCCTTGGGCTTCAGCATCTTTCCCAGTTACCACTCGACTCCTGAAATGCCATCTGGCTCCTGGTGCTTGTCACAGTCACCCCCAACCAGGCCAACCTGCTTCCCACAGCCCTGCTACCTGCCTACCAGCCCACACAGTCTTCACACAAGGGAGCCAGCATTTCCCACAAACAATGGCACCGTGAGGCAGCAGGCTATGCAGGGCACATGCAGGCCATTGGCAGCACTCTTGTCATCCAATGTCTAATGGGAGGGCTCTCTCCCACCCCCCTCCTTGCCCTCCACCTCCTCCCTTTCTGTTTCAATTCCAGGGAAAATCAGGAAGTGAACAGTTGTCTCTCTTGCTGGTCTATATTCATGTAATTAGTGCTATTTAATTCCACGATGAGCCAAAGCTCATAAAATACAAAAACATATTTCAGCTGCACGCTGCACATCTTGGCAGAAATCTCCCCTGTAGCCGGAAGCTGAACAGAGCTACGCGTATATTCACTCCTTAAAAGAAAAAAAAAAAAAAAAGAAATGCTCAGAATGACGGCGACAAAGTTTGGGAACCAGACACGACTACCGGAAATATGCACAGAGGTAGCAGCATAGGGGATTTCATATCTTAAAGTTTGGAAAGAATTTCCATCACCATGACAACACTAAATTTTTAAAGACAGTTAGTATTAATCAGCTAATGCTGGTATCATATGTCATTCCTCATAAGGAGGCTGCTCTTGGCCCACTCCCTCTTATTCCCATGGGCTTTAAGAGTTGGGGTTCCCAGCAGAGGGGACCACCAAGTCATACCGCCTCTCCCACCGGCCAGGCACACACCAAGGAGTCAAATTGCCAAGGAGGCGTGTGCAGTTTCTGACAGCGATTCTAAATAACTAGCACATTCCTATCTCCCAGCTCCCTTACTCCTGCCCAACCCACTCTGCCGAGACCTTCCCCTACTTCTGTGTTTATACGCACAAGGAGCAGGAAATCTTAACCCCCATCCCACCACCATTTCACAGAGGAGGCACAGAATGGGGAAGACCCTCAGATGCCGTTCTCCAAGACGCCCACCACTGTACAGCAACAACATAGCAGGGGCCACAGTGAGTCACCCTCAGCCCCCAGCACCCATGCCAGGCGCTTCTAACGAGATGGATGCCCTCCCATAGCACTCCTATGAACTGGCCGTGCCCCTCCCACCTTCTCCAGCTGACAGGAACACAGAGGAGAGAATGCTGTTGGCCAGGTAGAGGAAGGATTAACATTGCATGTTGCTGGCACCCCCTTTTGGGACGTGCTCAGAAGCTCTGTCCCTGGGGACACAAGAGGCTAAGAGACAGATCTGAGGTGTGACAGAGGGTCAAATCCACCTCAAAACCCAGGAGACCTTTAAGTAGATTCTTCCAAAGTGGGAGGGAGAAGTCTAGAAGGCCCCATCACCAACGCACAATTGTTAATGGGGAGGAGAGGAAGGCGTTCTAGCTTATTAGGGTAAAAGACTGAACTGGGGATTGTTATCACCTTGATAGGCCTTGATAACATGCCTGTGGTGGAGAGGTCCCTTTCCTTCATACCAAGAAAGTGGCACAATTAGACAAGCTTTGGGGCGGCCAAGGAATGGTCTAAAGGCAAAGTAGCAAGCAGGAACGGTGATCCAAGTCTATTCCTGCATTTGTTCAACACTTCATTCAGCTCCTGCTATACACCAGGAACTCACGTTCTAAGGATGTACCGTGCATAAGACAAAAAGGACTTTATTATGACGGAGCTTACTTTAACAGAGGCAAGGCAAATAATAACAAGAAAAATAGTTATTTTCAGATATCATTAAAACCTTTTTGTAAAAGGCTAATTTGATACAGATTAACTGTTAGGACCAAGGTATTCCCTAGCTGCAGTGATGCGTGGATGCTTGCAGGGGGAATCAATGACCAGGAGGAGCCAACCACGCAAAGATTTGAGGAAAGAACACTCTAGGCCAAAGGAAAAGTGAGTGCAAAATGCCTGAGGATGGGGGAGATTTGGCAAAGAAAAGGCAGAAGGCTACGGGGCTACAAGGTGTTGTGTAAGCAGGGAAGTCTGAGTCATGAGGCCAGCAAGAAACGCAGGGGGCAGATGACAGAGGCCATTGAAAACCATGGGAAGAAATTTGAATTTCTTTCCAAGTGGCACGGGAAGACATGAAAAGGTTTTCAGCACAAGAATGACACAGTCAGCGTGCTGCCAGGTAGGCAATGGTTTGTGGGTGGAACAGGAGACCAGCAGGAGTTCATTGAGGGGCGATGGTGGCCGGGCACAGATGCCGGTGGTGAAAATAGAAAAGTCATCACTCCAACCAGGCTTGCTGGTGACTACGGAAATGAGAGGCGAGGACAAGCTGGAACTTATAATCCCTCCTCGATCGTGGCTTGAGCACCTGGGTGGATAGTTGTGCCATTGCACTGATATGGAAAGACTAGGCAGGGGAGCAGAGAAGCGAGGTGCTCCAGCCCCACACCAGGCTCCCCAGGACGGAGCACTGGTCCTGGGAACAGGAGCCCCACATCTGACAGTGGGGACTCTGACTGTCCAGGTGGGACTGAAGGCTGCAGGAAACCCAGACGTCCTCTTAAAGGGCCTGCACAGACTCAGTCACTTACGGGCACTCACCCCGGGTCCCAGCAGAGGGAGGTGACTTAGGGGGTGTTGGAGGCATATGGGAGCAGACTGAGGTTTGTGGCTTTGGGATGCGGGCTAGAAGGCAGTCCCAATTTTACCTGATTGGGGTCCTCCTCCTGTGCAGCCGGCTGGCAGGTGCCATCTTCTCTGTGCTGTGCTCACCCCCACACAGCCCAATCTGAATCTGATTGGCCTGGTGAGCTCTGCTCATTCTACCCTGCTGACTCCCTGGGACCCTGCCCTTCCTAACCCCACCAATGCCAGAGGCACTTTCTCCAGTGAGCACTCAGCCCGGCCTGCATTGCAATCTTTCCCGAAAAACCATCGAAGTCTGCAGGCCCCAAGTGGGTGGCAACTGGCCTCAGTGTGTTTTGAGACTTTTGCTGAGTAGCTCCAGGCACAATACTGGCACCAAACCAGGATCTACAGGATCACCCAGCACAGGTGACCAGGGAAACTGTACCAGGGCACCTACAACATAAAGCTACCTAGAAATACTGGGAGACGTAGCAGATCTATCTAATACAGTAGACTCTCAATTACCAGCACCCATGGGGATTGGTAGATGCTGTATAAATGTAAGCAGACTCTCTGTTAACCAGAACTCAAGCAACTAGCACTTTCAAGCAACTGGCAAAATCCCAAGTTCCGGTTAACAGAGATCTACTGCACATCTAAACAAACTCAGAGAGGCATTGAAAATGAGTAAACAAAGAAATACATCCTAAATAAAATAACAGCAGAAAACTTCAGAAAAAGAACTACAAAAGATAGAGGCAAAATACCTATTAGAAACAGAGCTCAAAACAATGGTTATAAGGACATTCAAGGAAATTGGTGAAGACTTCAACAAAGAGATAGCAATCAAGAAGAAGGGCATAGAAACCATAAAAATGAATCAAACAGAAATAAAAATACAATAACTGAAATGAAGAATGCAATAGGAGAAATCACCAGCAGACTAGATGGGGCAGAGGATTGAATCAGCAAATTGGAAGACAAAGTACAGAAAATGCCCAATGAGAGCAGCAACAAGAAAAAAAGAATTAAAAAATTAAGAGGACAGTTTAAGAGGCCTCTGGGACAATATCAAACATAACAACATTCACATCATAGGGGTGCCAGAAGGGGAAGAGAGAGAAAGCAAGGGATTGAGAACCTATTTGAAGACATAATGGCTGAAAACTTCCCTAACCTGGTGAAGGAAATAGGCACACAAGCCCAGGAAGCACAGAGCCCCAAACAAGAGGAACCCAAACAGGCCCACACCAAGACACATTATAATTAAGATGGCAAAGGTTAAAGACAAAGAGAGAATCCTAAAGTAGCAGGAGAAAGGCAACTAGCAACTAATAAGGGAGCTCCCATAAGACTGTCAGCTGGTTGCTCAACAGAAACTTTGCAGGCCAGAAGGGACTGGCAGAAAATATTTAATGTGACGAAAAGCGAGGGCCTACAACCAAGATTACTCTATCCAACAAGGCTATCATTCAAAATCAAAGGACAGATAAACAGCTTCCCAGAAGCTGAAGGAGATCATTACCACCAAATCAGTATTACAAGGAATGTTAGAGGAACTTCTTAAAGACCCAAGGTTGGGTGGGGGTGGGAAGTGGGGGGCAAAATTATGAGTAAAATGTTAGTGGCTACATATGTATCAACAATTATTTTCAATCTAAATGGATTAAAAGCTCCAATCTAAAGACATGGAGGGTATTGCACTGACTGGGTCAGACAGAGAAACATACCGGTAGATACAATTTAATTTTTGCTTATATGCGGGATCTAAAGAAGAAAATAAACAAAACAGGAATAAATTCATAGATAAACAAAACATCTGGATGGTTGCCAGATGGAAGGGAGGTTAGGGTTGTGGGTAAAAAAAGAGGAAGGAATTAAGTACAAATTGGTTGCTACAACGTAGTTAGGAGGAGGCAGGGTATAGCATAAAGCATATAGTTAATAATATTGTAATGACTATGGTGTCAGATGGGTACTAGATTTGTTGGGGTGATAGTTGGAAGTTGGTCAGGAGCAGGGTGAAAGGTGAAGGGATTAAATACAAATTCGTAGTTATAAATAGTCATGGGGCTATAAAGTAAAGCACAGGGAATAACATGTATAGAGTAGTCAAGGGGAACACGTCTTAAAATATATAAATGTCTAACCACTATGCTGTACATCTAAAAATAATATAAAATAGCATTGAATGCAAAAAAAAATGTGGTACATATATGCAATGGAATATTACTCAGTCATAAGAAAATTAAATCTTGCTATATGCAACAACCTGGTTGGACCTAGAGGGTGTCATGCTGAGTGTAGTAAGTCATGCAGAGAAAGATAAATGTCATATGATTCCACATATATGAGGAATCTAAAGAACAAAATAAACAAACAAACAAAACAGAAACAGATCCATAGATACAGAGAACATTTTGATAGTTGCCAGATGGGAAGGGGGCTGGAGAGGTGGGAGAAAAGGGGGAAGAGATTAAGAAGTTCAAATTAATACTTACAAAATAGTCATGTGGATGTAAAGTGCAGCATGGGACATAGAGTCAATAATATTATAATAACTACGAGCATGTATGGTGTCAGGTTGAGTACCAGATTTTTCAGGGTGATGACTTCATAAGCTATATAAATGTCTCATCACTATGTTGTACACCAGAAACTAATATAATATTATATGTCAAATGTAATTGAAAAATAAAAAAATTGTAAAAAATATAAAGCAGAGCGAATATAGTCAATAATATGGTATAACAGTAACTATGTATAGTGTCAGGGGGGTACTAGACTAGTCTGGGGGCTCACTTCTTGAATTATCTAAATGCCAACCCATTATGCTCTACACCTGAAATTCATAACAAAATAATATTGAACCTCACCTGCAATTTAAAAATCTAAAAAGGTGAAAGGGAATGAGAGGTTCAAATTTCCACGTATGAAACAAGTAAGTCATGGGGATGTAACGTATAGCATAGGGAATAGTCAATAACATTGTGATAGCGTGGTACAGTGTGTGATGATAGCTCAACTTATCATGGTCACTTTGTTTGGCATATAAATGTTGAATAACTACAGTATACACCTGAAATGAGTATTGTGTTGGCTATATTTTAATAAAAATCTTTTTAAAAACTGATTTCACTCAAGGGAAATTGCAAATGCTTATGAAGGACAGGCTAAGTTATAAATTTCAAGTTTCCAACCAACATTAATGATATTGAAGGAGTGAACAAGGCAAGGGGTCATCAGCATCAGTCCTATATTTCTTAGCAAGGAGCCCTGTCTTCACTTGAGTTATTAAGAACATTCCAGACACCCAGGTATGCAAACCAGGAAAGGTCTACAGGCCAACATCTGAAAGAACCTACATTGAAACCAGAAGAACTCAGACCTAAGGACGAATAATTTTTAACTTTAATTTCTTTTTTTTTTAATGTGGCAAAATATATGTAACATAAAATGTTACCATTTAAGCCATGTCTAAGTGTACAGTTTGGTAGCATTCAGTATATAATACATTCTTAATGTTGTACTATCATCACCACTATCTATCTCTAGAACTTTTTCATCATCCCAAACTGAAAGTTTATATACATTAAACAATAACTCCCCAAACTTCTCTCCCCTCAGCCCCTGGCAACTAACATCCTGCTCTCTGTCTCCATGAATCTGACTAGTTTAGATGCCCCATATAAGTGGGGTCATATAGTAATTGTCCTTGTGTGTCTAGCTTATTTCACTTAGCATGTCTTCAAGGTCCACCCATCTTGTAGCATGTGAAGTAAGACATATTTTAAAGATTTACTTTATTGCTGAGAGGAGAAAGACAGAGAGACAGAGAAGGGGGAGCCCAGAGCAGTCTCCATATTTGTACATCATTGGTTGTGACATGGTTTTGTTCCACACAGGTGGACGTGGGGCCATTAGGGTGAGAACCGAACTGGGGGCCTCCAGCATGGGAAGCAAGAACCTTCATCGCTGAGCCATCCTGAGGGTTTTAGGACAGTTTTTAATAAAAAAAAAATAGATTCACCCTACCTCTCCCAAAAGAAAACTTCTCTGAATTTTTAAACTCCTGCTCACAGGTACTATAACAATTTTGTGCACACCGGTGAGAATGGGAAGAAAAGACGAAATGAGGAAATGCTGCGGACAACTGACTGTCCAAGCTTACTGAACGAAAGCATGGCCTTTTCACCCACCTGCCTCTCCAACCCACACAACTAGAGCACTGAGAAGAACTTCAGTTCCGCCCAAAGCTCTGCCCTAAAAGGGTCCTCAGTGAAGCACATTCTGGAAACACCAAATCACCCTCCTCCAGAGCCATGAGGCATACTAGCTTATTAAAAGTCCCAAGAGGTCTTTGATAAAAACACCTGTTGAAGGCTTATTAACCGGGGTTTCTCAGACATGTCTGACTAAGGAATCCTTTTATTGCTGAACACCTATTAATAGCTCTAAGAACACTGTTCCATGACACACACTTTGGGAAATGTTGGTCTGCTGGCTTCCACTCCTAAAAACACTTTTACATCTCTTTTCTCCCCTACTTTTCATAAAAATCCTGTCAAGGTGGTTGGGAAATTTAAGGTAATTTGCTTTACCTATCAGGGGGGAAAAGGCTGCTAGCTTTTCGATCTGGACAGCAAATCTCTAGGTGAGGAGAATCTACTGGAACAAGAGGTCTAGACTCTGACCCCGCTGATGTCCCGTTTCTGCGACAGGCCTGCTCAGGTAAACACACAGTGTCCACCATCTACCTGCCCCGCAATACACAGCGTCCTTCCCTGACCCTCCTGGCAGAATCCCGCATGCCTGTCACCACCCCCTGCTCCTGGTTGCTCTTCGCACAGCTTAAAGAGGCCACACTTTTCTCTGTTTTTCTGAAACCTGCCAGGAAAACGGAATAAGCATGGAGAAAGGAAGAAGCGTCAAATGAGTCTATCTGAGCGAAGCATGGGTCTCTGTGTCATCCATTCCCGGCTTAGTTCCAGGTTCAGAGGCCCTACCATCCTCACGCTCCAAGAGGAGTTCATATTCAAGACGCCTGGCCCGCGACCCTCACTTCCTTGCTGCCTGTAACGCAAGTGTTGCCGGGGCCTTTGCTGGGGCTGCTGCTTTGTTTGGGGTTAATGACTCTTCAGCCCTGGCCTTTGGGGTGTCACAGGTAGAAGAAAAGACTCCCATCTGTCTCTGGGCCTTAGTCTTTATGCCTAAGGGGTCCAGCAAGTCTATCTGGGGGGGTTCAAAAATGGACATGCTCAATGGCAGTACAATAGGTGTTCAACTGCGGCTTCATGCTGATGAAGCAAAAGAAAGTATAGTGTGGACACCACATTGACTTGTTATAGTAATTCTCTATTTATTTTCCTTTTATTATCCTCAGGCCCCTGGCAAAGTCCTGTGTCAATGTCCAGCCTTGTGTCAGCTGTGCTGTTAGACATGAATGGACAGTTGTAAATCCAGGCTTGGGCTGAGCTCATCAGGAAGACGAGTTCCGTCCTCGGGAACCGGCATGGCTGAAGCGATAGTTCCTGGCTGGAGAAATCAGTCTCCGGGTGAGAGCTGAGGCCATGGGGTCTGCGTGCCCTTCTTCCAGCGGCAGTTCTTCCTCCATTGCCAAATCAGAGCACCGCCACAGTTCCCTTCCTGAGAAAATGTTGCCACCCCCTCTCAGGAGCGACCCTCCAGATACCCAACTGCCTCCCCAGCTTCCGGATCAAGCCCATTCTACCTGCTGCCCATGGGCCGCATACGGCCCAGGGTGGCTTTGAATGTGGCCCAGGACAAATTCACAAACTTTTTCAAAACATTATGAGAATCTTTCTTTAGCTCCTCAGCTATCGTTAGTGTATTTTATGTGTGGTCTAAGACAATTCTTCTTCCAAGGTGGCCCAGGGAAGCCAAAACATTGGGCACCCCTGGTCTAGATGCTTCAGGCAGGAAATATCATCTCCATTTAGCAGAAGAGGAAACTGAGACTCAGAGGGGTCCAAGGCCTTTTCCAAAGTCACAGAGCTTGTCCCAGGAAAGAGATGATTAGATCCGCAGCGAGTGAGGGCAATACAATGAGACGAAGTGTCAACCAGGCACGGGAAAATGAATTGAAAAGAAATGAAGCAGTCTCTAAGTGAACAGATGAACAAGACTCAGTTAGCAGTGAAAAAATCAATGAGGCAAAATGCTCCACCTGTAAAGATCGATGCGGCAACCGACCAATGACCTCTATTCCCACCTGAATTGACACCCGACCACATCACAGCCCTGTTTGTATTTGCCCGAACTCCTCATTCCACCGGCAGCATATTGCCTAGGTGACAGATGCCATCCCCACCTGAGCACCCACCTGACATGATCAAAACAGCATCTTCAAACAGCCCTGAGAGGTGGCTGATGGAGTCTGCACACAGAGGCTACAGAAAGAAGGCCCTGGAACAAGGAGATAAGGTGACCTGCTGAGAGTTAATTTAGTAACAATCAAGACATCCCCGTGAAAGCACCAGATATCTGCAGAAGTCACCTGAGAGGGACACTGTTCCCAAATCACTGCTGAAAGTGCAGGCAGCCGAAGCCCACTCAAGGTGACACAGTTTCTTACTTGGGATGAAAAAGTAACTCAAGAAGGCTATATAACCTGGGATGCCGGGTCAGCTCAGCAGGTTGAGCACTTGCCTTGCAACAGTGAGGTATGGGGATCGAATCCCAGTCCTTGCCAGTACAAACCCACATGCTGAACTGTAGCTCAACTGGTGACTGCTGGGATGACAGCAAAGGTTCTTGCCTCCCATGTGGGAGGCCCCCAGTTCAGTTCTATCCCACATCCACCTGTGTGGAATGAACCTATGTCCAAAACTAATAAACTAATGATGTACAACTATGGAGACTGCTCTGGGCCCTCCCCACTTCTCTCTCTCTCTCTCTCTCTCACCTCTCTCAAATAATAAAATAAATCTTTAAAGAAGAAGAAGCAGTAGCCGAAGGAGGGGGGAAAGGAGGAGGAGGAGAAGGAGGAGGAAGAAGGAGAAGAAGAAGGTGGCTATAATCTAAGCAGCCTGAATAAAGACAATGTTGCCAGTGCTCCACGCAGGGTATGGCTTCAAATATAGAGCAAATCAGTAAGAACAACTGAATTTTAATCTCATACTAACCAGACAGACAGTGAGAGAGTACTGTGGTTGTGGTTCACCAGGAAGCACACTCTGAGGAGGGACAGCAGGAGGTTATTAGTCTTCTCCAAGGCACAGATAGATGGCATGGCTCTCAAAACACCAGCCTCCTGGGTCCAATTCCATGCTCTCCCAGTGAGGCAGACAAGCCCCCACCAATTCTTGCTTGCTGGTGTCCCCCAAATTTCACCCTCGATATGGGGTCTCCCATCCAAAGGAGGCCAGTCATGATTGGAATAAACCAATAATTCTAAGTCCCAGTAGTTAATTGCGATTGGGTTAAGCCAGTCACAGTGGTCTTCTTCCACTGCCAGCCATAAGTTTCAGAAGAGTCACGAAACTGAAACCTGACCAATTAAGACTCACAGAGGCCTGATGGAACTTCTATGAGGGAGTGCCCTCTTGCTTCCTGCCCACCACTCATGGTGCTGTCAACTGTTGCAGACTTCTCCTGACCATGAGGGGAGACACCACGGATCTGCCCTCCATGGCTGAGAAGAAATGATGGGGCAAAATGATGTTGTTGATTCACAATGATCCAATCCTGCAGTCACCCACCCTGTGGTCTTCTCATGAGATACGATCATTCACTTACTGTTCACACTATTATCGGGTTCTATTACCAGCAGCTGAAAGCATTGCAGCAACTCGCCCAGGAAGTTTTCAGATTATAGACGTGCTCTGCAGATAACTCACTACTATGAAGACCACGAAGGGTACTTAGGAGAAGCAGCCTCCATTCTTTCATTAACTTGACAGGAACAGGCTCCATTACAATGCATAAGGTGGCATGTTCCCTTAAAGATCAATATTCTAGGGAATTAGAATGAGTCCCGAGAATCTGTTCATCTCTGGACACACTGGCAAAATCACACCCTGGCCCATGGTAACCCCGCCTGCCAGAACCTACCTGCAAGCCATTGTCTGCCTTCCACTGCATGTTGGTGTCCCTTTGTTTAATAGCAATTAAAGGGAATAACAGAAAACACATGCTACCTCTCTGTTCCCACTTAGCCTAATACCTACTCAAGTCCCTAATCCACGCTATGTATTTGTAGCCTTGCCTTTAAACACTATGTCTTTCTTATCTACTTCATGATGTTTTTGAGAGAATGCATTGAAATCAATATGAAAGATACAATGTGATGTATTAACCCTCTTAGTTGCTACCTGCTGCCAGCAGTACTAGTGAGCAATTCGAAAGGTAATTTAATAAAATGAATCGCCTTAGGGGGAAAAAAAAACACATTATGAAGTTACTGTTTTAGCTATCCATATGCAGTTTTTTTTAGTTTTATATGAATTGAATTATTTAATAATAGTACTATTCTTTTATATTGTCTGAAAAAGAAATGTAATTATTTCAGTCATACATCACACAAGAAAAAATATAATAAGTTATAGCACTTTTAACTATGGTCTACATATGAGCCAATATATCGGCCCGCCGCACTTTTCACCTGAGATGCAAAAGCCGATGTATCGGCCCGTCGCACTAAAAGGGTTAATATAAGCCGTGGAATTCTGAACAAGAAAGCTGCATTAGACATCATCTCAGCTTAACTCTGCTTCAGAAATCACCAGGGGAACTTCATAAAAAGCACAGACCTCAGGATCCCACCCCCGGAACCCTCATACAAAGGACATGGGACACAAGTCATCTTTAAAAAGCAATACTTATTCAGAATTAATTATAAAACCATTAGCAAACTGTTGCTTTTTCAAAAAAAAAGCAATAATCACTTGTTACCCAAGGGGTTGTTCTAGTATGCCATCAGAGTGGATGGGAACCACTGAAGTCCAAATCCTGTCTCGTGCAGGTGAGGAAGCTAGCCCAGGGGCGTGAGAGGCTGTTCGAAATCAGCACCCAACAGTTACAACACCAGGAAGTGTGGTCTCCTGAGTCCCATCTGGGTGACTTGCCAGTATGCTGCAGCGTCCAGTATAGGACAACTACAGCATTACCACGAATAAACAGAGAGGAAGGGCAGGAAGGAGGAACGACACAAGGTCATGAGGAAACTTTGGGGGCTGATGGGTATGGTCGTTATTTTGATTGTGGTCATGGTTTCTCAGGTGTGTCCATATGCAAAACTCATTAAATTGTATACTTTAAATATGTACTTTATGGTGCATCAATTATACCTCAGTAAAACCGTATTTTTAAAAGCAGACTAAAAAGCATATAGAATGGGGGAAAATATTGGCATATCATAGCTCTGATAAGGATCGAGTATTCAGACTATATAAAGAAGACCTACAACTCAACAACAAAAAGACTAACAATCCAATTGTAAAATAGGCAAATAACTTGAGGAGCCATTTCTCCAAAGCAGATATGCAAGTGACCAATAAGCACATGACAAGCTGTCATTGAGAAAATGCAAATTGGGTGGGGGAGTCAAATATATGGTGATGGAAAGAGAACAGGCTCTGGGTTGTGCGCAATACATAGACGATGTAATGTAGAGTTGTACACCTGGAACCTCTATAATTTTTACTAACCAATGTCACCCCAATAAATTTAACAATAAAAAAAATTTTTTTAAGAAAAAAGAGAAAAAAATCAAAACCCCCGTGAGATACCACTTCACACCTACTAGGATAGCTATCATCAAATGAAAAATAACAAGTGTTGTCAACGATGTGGAGAAATTGGAATAGTTGAATACTGCTGGTGACAATGTAACATGGTATAGCTACTGTGGAAAACAGTTGAGTGTCTCTTCAAATTCTAAAAACAGAATTACCATATCATCCAGCAATTGCATTCCTAAGTACATACCGTATTTTCCGGCGTATAAGACGACTGGGCGTATAAGACGACCCCCTAATTTTACAGTTAAAGCATAGGTGTAGGCCTATATTCACTGTATAAGACTACAGCCTCGGAAGTGGGGGGTGGTCTTATATGCTGGAAAATACAGTACCCAAAAGATCTGAAAGGAGAACATCAGTTATGTGTACACCAACATTCATTTTAGCCAAAAGCTCAAGAGCCAAAAAGTAGAAAATACCCAAGTGTCCATCAACAGATGAAGGGTTATACAAAAGGTAGTATATCCATTCAGTGGAATATTATTCTGTCGTTAAAAAGGAATGCCGTTTTAACACATGCTTAATATAGATGAACCTTAAAAGTGAAAGAAACTAGCCACAAAGGACAAATATTGTATGATTCCATTCTATGAACTATCCAGAATAGGCAAATTCAGAGAGACTAGAAGCAAACTGGAGGTTAGCAGAGCCTCAGGAGGAGTTATTGCTTAATAGGTACAGAGTGTCAATTGGAGAAGATCGCAAAGTGCTGAAGACGTGTCATGGTGATGGTTGCACATTTGAATATAATCAATGCCACTGAGTTGTTAATTTCCAATAGCAAATCTTACGTTTTATATGTCTTACCACACTAAAGAAAATCTTTTTTAAATAGACCTACTGCAGTTGTCTGCCTTCAGATTTCATGATGACCCTCTGTATTTCTCGAGCCCATCACAAATTCCTTAATAACAAGAACGTTGGTTGAGGTGCCAAATACTCTCCCCAAGTTACCTCACTTGGTTTTCATAACTGCCTCTAAAGTAGGTACTATTACAAGCCTTATTTTACAAATGAGGAAACTGAGTCTCAGACAGAGCAAGAGACCCATTCAAGGCCGCACAGCGAGTGTGTAATAAAGCAGATGTTCGCTTGGAAAGTTGTTGGCAATGAAAATTCTTGGCCCCCACCCAGGACCTAGGAAACCTGTGTGTAAACAAGGCCTCCAGGTGATTGTGAAGACACTTCAGCTTGAGAACCACTGTAATAGGCCAAGGTAGAGTTCAGATAAGAGCCTGGACGCTTAAATGCTCTGATAAGCAGCAGAATCCCAGAATCACCTCTAGTTTCTGTTACGGGGTCTGAAGCAGGGCTTGGTAATTTGCATTTCTAACAATTTCCCAGGTGACACTGATGCTGCTGGCCTGGGGACCACACTTTGAGAACCTCTGATACACAGATTCTAATTACTCTTTTTTTATTTTTTTACGGTTTATTTTTATTGTTTTTGACAGAGAGACAGAGACAGAGAGAAGGGGGAGGACCCAGAGCAGTCTCCATAGTTGTACGTCATTAGTTTTTCTATGTGGTTTCATTCCACACAGGTGTGGGGTGGGGGACACAGAAGGCAGGAACCGGGCTGGGGGCCTCCCACATGGTAAGCTGGCCCCAGCGAGAACCAAACTGGGGATCATACCCCAGTTCAACATATGGGTTTGCAGAGGCAGGGGCCAGGATTCGATCCCTGGACCCTGAGGCTGCAGAGCAAGCGCTTAACCCACTGAGCCATCCCGGGTTCTCCGACTCCCATTCTTCTTACCATCTCATTTTTCTCACTGGCTTGAGTATCATTATCCCCATCTCACATGTGCAGAAACTTGAAATCAGAGATCATACATCCTAGAACCACACAAGGAGTTGCTGACTGGATCTAGAACCCGAGCTCACTGCTCACTACAGTACCTTTACCTCAGTGATCTAGATGCTTCCATATGCCAACTTCACACTCAGCTACCACCTCCCTCAAAATCAATAAATGCCTGAAGATATCAAAGGTATTATATTCACTCTAATAAACTGGTGTTAGAATGGTCTAAAAGATAACGGGTCTGTGTGTCAAAGATATCCAGTTCAGGGGGAAGAAAAAGGACGGGGCAATAATAACTAGAGTCACAAATGTGTGTATGGAGTAGGAAGGAATTGGAATATGGATCACTTTTTCTTCATTCTTATGAAATCAGCTGTCTCCTACTGAAGAGAAAGGAAATTGTCTCTCCTGCATTGTCCAAAGTAGAAAGACTTCAGGCTATCCTTCAAGTACACTGCATTCTCTCTCCCCTGTTCTGTTACTCTGTCTCTTCCTGCTCTATACATCTCCAGATTCTCCTCTTTCCAAACCATTTGTCTGCTCTGATCAGGACACTCTCCTCCTCAAGGGTCTTCAGTGGCTCCCTATTACCTACAGAATAACGGATAGACTTGGCCTAACAGTTGAAGACCTTTGCCATCTGGCTCTCTTCATTACCACTCAAGTAGAACTACTTGCCGTTGCCCTTACATGCCCTGTGCTTTCCTGCTTTTATGCCTTCACCAACTTGTTCCTTTTGCCTGAGATTGCCTTCTTCTTCCTTTCCTAACTCTATACTTACAAATGTGACCTTGGGCAAATTATTTACTCCCTTTAGGCCTCAGTTTCCTTAACCATAAAATGAGGATGACAGACAGTAGGACCTGCCTTCTAGGTTGTGATGAGGAATAAATGAGGTGGTCTGCGTAACTGATTACTACTGTCACAAACTCCTCACCCCCAAGCCAACGGACTCACTCCCCTTCCCTGAATATCCACAGCAATGTGTGCAAATGTCAGAGCCGATCACTTCCTATTTTGCGTTCACCATTGTACTTACACCTGCCTTCACTTTGCTGCTAAATAAGTCTACTAAGGTGAAGGTATGCTTCTTATATAGAGCTGGAAACACTGTGCAGAGTACTGTACAGTGTAAGTTTCCAGAACAAGTTGAAAGAACAAATGATCAGTTTCATGGGATCATAAATGGATCCTAGGGCATCTCTCACCATGCTGTCAGCCCCCATCAAGGGTAGCCAACTTCTTGAGCAGGACATAAATCCAGGAGTCAGATAGGTGCAAGGCCTCCAACATGAAAAGACTTAACTTGTTCTGTGAACCAACCGCTGAGCTTTGGAGAAGGGTCTCCAGACATCCTCTGTTCAAAGAGCTCCCCAAATTCACAGAGGCCTCAGCCCAGTTTGCCATCCCCAAAGCATCTTCCAATAATTCAAAGATTCCCTTCCATTTCACAAATCCCTTGTGCTTACTTAAAACAAAACAATCTTGGCTCTACAAGAAAACTTTTTTTTCTCATGTTATGCTTCTGGGTCTCTGTTCTCCTTTTGCTCTGCTAGTCTATGCAGCTGCAGCTGCCCTGCCCACCTCGGGGAGTTCTGACTCATTGGAGTCCTCGGTCTTCTCTCACGGCAGGCCCAGCATGCTCCTCACTCCCCTTCCCATCAGCTGACAAGCACCTGGCCGCCATGTCATGCCAGCACATCGCCTTGAACAAGGCCAGGCCATCCCCTCATCTTGGGGCTCCAGGACTCTGATTTAAGCCCACTGCCCCCAGAACCAGACCCCTGGGGGTTGTTCTAAAGAACAGATGAAGGGTTTCTGTTTGTTTGCTGGCAACTCATCAGGCAACAGAAGCGATGGGACTAGAGACAGTCCTTTGACTGTGGGAAGGAGAAGGCTGAAGAAAGGGAGGCTGGGAAACAAAATGGCTACTCTGTGATGACTTCCAGGGCTGACCCTCCTTAGAGGAAAAAGCCAATAAGAAGGAAGCCACGGCTTGATGTGCACGTGGGGGGTGGGGTGGGGGACAGAAGAGTGGGGAATGGGAGCTCATACTGAAATAGAAAACTGGTCAGCACAAATAAAGAAAAGATACCCGCCTGCTCTCTGCTTCTTGGCTGGAGTAGCGATACCCAGTGAGATCCACCAGCAATTCTAGTTCTTCCCTGACCCTAATCCACAGCTTCCCAACTAACCTGTCCCAGGGCCACCTGTCCTACTCCTGCCACCATCAGGAGTTCCACTAATGAAGAAGCATCTCACCTTCCGGGAGAGAGAAGCATGGCCCGGGGTCCCTCCTGTCCCAGCCTTCCCCACCAGAGTGTATTTATACCTAGTGCAGGGGTAAGAGCTGTGGAGTTACACACATGTGTGCATATGTGTGCACATATAGTGGTGGAAGGAAGGGGTCTGGAGGGAGCAAAGGGAGAAAGATTGAGTCTCCAGAATGAGGAAAGCCAGGTTAGAACAAATGATCCAGGCACTAGGTTGGGGAGCACAGTAGGTCTCTTATATTGGTTGTTTCCAAAAGAAGGCAACAATGAAGTTCTATTTAAAGATATTTTTTTATCTCAAAAGAATGAAAGATAACGGTTCTACAGATACTTGATATATAGAACTGGCACACCCCTGGGGTGGATTTTAGATGAGCCTGTGTCCTGCAGGGTGTGCTGTGTGTCCTAAGGGCACACCAGCTCCCATGATGCTGAGCGGCTGACATGGCCCCTCATGTCTTACTTAGTCAGCCATCAGTATTTGCAAGACATTGCTGTGTCTGTGACAAATAAGGTGATGTATGATTCATTGCATTATTTTATTTTCACAATCCAGGGTCTTAAGAAATAGGCAAGTGGCTTTAAAGATTCCTATAAAGAGAGGCTGGATATAACAATACAAATAATGTAAGCACTAGTAACCAATTTTTTTAAAAATGATGAAGTAATCCTTCTACTCCTAGCACAAACTCTTCATTACAAGCCACAGGACCAACTAACCATACCAGAAATCACTGCCTTCTCAAAAAAAATGAAATGAAATTATTAGGAAGAGTACTTTAATATCTGGATTTATAATATATTCACCATGTGTAGGGATGAACCTCCTCACAATGCTGATTTACTTTGAGATATTGCCTAATGGAGGCGACCACATGCCCAAACCTTGTAGATCATACTCCATTTCCCCATTTGGCTGAGGGTTACCCTGGCCTGTTGGGGCAGAGGAGGGATCGTGGTCTGGCTGATAAGCTTCAGTGAGAGAAGAAGGCGTGGGGACCCCTTCTCATGAACCTCAAGATCTAACTCTTAATAAGGATCATCTCCTGGCTGAGACCATCTAGCCGATGCATTTCTCCTATGCTCTTGTTCACACCGGCTGCATATTTGGAGCCCAAGAGGAAAAAGGAATGGAGCTCCTTCATAGTCAGGTACTTCACACACCTCACAGAACTATGGCAGCCAGTCTGTAGACAGTTAACTACTGTCCCACCAATTCACCCAAGCGAACCAAAAGGAAAGAGCGACACTGAGAATGAGAACGCAGGCCCCTTTACGCCTTGGCTAAGATCCTCTCTGCGGGCCCTGCAACCAGGATATTATCACCGTGACTGAAAATGAAGGCAGCTGCCCTTCATCATGAATTCACTATTGAGACCTTGCCACCTGCCCAGCAGAGGGCTGTCCCTTGTGCCCACCTGCCACAACCCCACAAAGGAGTCTTACTTATGAGGGCCTGCTTGACAGAGAAGGAATGTGAGGTCCCCAGAGGCCAGACAGTTTTCAGTGGAGCACAGACCCAGTCCCAGGCTCAGAACCTCGGCTCCCCACCTCCTTGCTTTTCACAATGATCAGGAGCGCTGACCTTGGAGAAAAGCACGCATCTGTCTTGTGACCTTGGACAGTTACTCTCCGAACCTCGGGCTCCCTGTGTGTAAAATGGGGTTCGAAGAGCACATTCTGCATGAGGCTTCTGGGAGGGTTAAATGAGTTAAGACGCATAAATGCTTCCATCAGTGCTGGGCACAAAGTGTTACAGCTGTGATGTCAGCATTAGCCGTCATTATCGCTTCTGTGTTATATTGCTCTCCACAGCAAGGTCAGCATTACCTCCTTTTCTTCCCAGGAGAGACATCCTTAGTGTTTCATCCCAATCCTGACGCCTGCTATAGGCCTGGTGAGAAACTGCAGGCTACTGAGGGGAAGACTAAGTCACCCTCCCTACTCCCACCTTCACTTCTGCACACCCCACACCACACCCAATCTCAACAAATGGATCCCAGAAGAGAAGAGAAGACCAGGCCTCCTTCGGCCCCTGCAGGGTCCCCACCAGACACAGCCAACCCTCTCCTCCGAGCAAGCCTGCCTGATATAGTCTGCTCCCCTGGGGCTCCAGACACCCAGAGACTAATTAGGAAGCTGGTCCGTGGGCAAGCCGGCCCGGAGGGCCCAAGCAGGAGGCAGCTGCAGTGAGAGGCTACAATCCCAGAGCCAGGCCCCAGAGATGCCTCGTCCAGCAGCTACACGGGAGCCATCTCAGATGAGGAGAAGCAGCTTCACAGAGATGGCCAGCATTGACCCATCCAAGGTTCTTAATTCCAAGAAGTCGGGAAAGAAAGGAGATAATGCGCGCGCGCGCGCGCGCACACACACACACACACACACACACACAATACATTTTTTGAGAACGAACTGCTAAGTTCCCCTTCTGAGTCTCAGGCTCTGTTTTTAGCAAGAGAGGGTTACGATGTTGACCTTCCTCTCTGGGACATGAGGCTGATTCAAAAGATGAAAGGGAAACAAGCAGCTAGAGAGGACCAGGACATCTGAAAGTGACAAGGGGATGTTTAAACTGAACTTGGGGGCTGCCGCCCGGAGGAGAGAGTATGTTTTCTGGATCCCTTCAAAGGGCAGAAAGAAATAGGGTCAGTAAGGAGCAGTCATAAGGCAGAGAGATTTTGATCCTCAGTGTCTAAGAGCTTCGATGATAATTACTAATCCAGCTGATAAGACTGAGTGGTTCTTTTTTTCTGCCAAAAATGATAAAGCCAGGCTTTTTGGAAGGGCCTTAATCCTTTCTGTCCACTCACTGTCCTGAATGAGATTTTCAGCATGGAAGTTACTCTATTTCTAAAACGTTAAGACCCTTTTTAAGGGCTGTAGCTGGGATTCCCTAGACTGGGACAGACGTGCTGAAACAGCACTGCAGGATACCTCAAGGTCTAGGGTCATGGGCCTCAGCAGAGGGCAGGGGTCCTTCCATACCAACACCACTTACAGCTTCTGCTGCATCAGAAAGGGGGCAGGGAGAGGGGTGGGGAGGCCCACAGAAGATGAGAGTAATGGAAACCAAACACCGTCTAAGAGTGAAGTGTCGAACCTCTGGTAGGAATGCGGGCTGGAAAAAAATAGCAAGTGTCTTTATCTGCATCAAGCTCTTCTTCAAGCCAGCAGCTTCTGTTGTCAATTTCATGGGGAATTGCACGGGCCATGGGGCCACCACGTGTCACATGCTCAGCCGGGACACCCAGGCCTGGGTTATTTATCAAACCAGCAGAGGGGAAAATCCCCAGCACAGAACAAGTCCTCCATGGGGTGCAGAGCATTACTGATCCGGCCCTGCCCCTGGACTTGCCTGCATTTCCATTCCTTCTAGAAAAGACATCAGACAATCGTCCTCTTTCACCTTCCCCTTCTCCAGCTCTCCCAGTTAAGTCACCCATACAGAGATTGCAGTCCCCAGAGGTAGTAGCTATAGACTAGGGGCGCCCTGGGGCAGCCCCTGCCCTGGGTGGAGGACAGCTCTCCACCTTCCCTCCAGGATCTGTGACATGTCAGTCATCCACATGGTAGTCCCACAAGAGGGCAGAGGGGTCCTTGGTGTTCCCTAAGGGGAGACACTTGGGCCCTGTGAGCTTGTGTGACCAGCTCAGGTTCAAGGGCAGGGTCATGGGCAGAGGCTGGTCTGAAGCCTAGAGAATCGCCGTCTCCACACAGCTTAGGACGTCCCTGCTTCTGGCAAGCGAAGTAGAACTAAAGTTTCCCTGCAGTGAGGGAAGAGCCTTCCCTAGTTCAGACAAAGCAAATGCCAAGGTTTTATCAGAGCTTTGGTGTAAAAGGAGGCTCAGGCATGGGCACCCCCTCATGCAGCCCTACTCCCCAAGTCTGGCTTGGACCTGAGCAAATTCCTGAATGTCTGAACTTACTTTCTTTGTAAAATGAAGTTGAAAACAGGATCCAACCCAGACAATAATTACAAAGTGCTCAGCAAATGCCCTGGCTCACTTAAGCGATCTATAACTCTGATGGTGGCTGTTTGTACTGGAAGGGCCCCCAGGGGGGCAGGGCGGCTGGACCGAGCCAGCCTGGATGCTGTTGGCTGTGCCCTGCCTCACATGCCCCTCTCTGGGTTTCCCTCACTTCGGTTCCAGCTGCCACCATCATGACCAGCCACACAGTGATGTTGCTGTCTTCTTAATACCCTGGACGAAGTGCAGAGGAAACAAATCCCTTTCCCTGCTTCCTCTTTGCACAGGTTCACATTGTCAGAAGAGGAGAACACAAATCTGATAGCCACAGGAAACACAGGCTCAGTAGAAATAATTGAATTTCCTGAGTACAGGCCTCTGAGTCTGTAATAACTCATAGAGCTTCCCAAGCTCTCAGCCTCTGCTTGTCCTCCATGGCTACTGCCACGCCATCGGCTCCTCACCCTTCCCTCTCCTCCTACGCAGCTCAATGAGCTCAGGAGTACCTACTTAGGACCTGCCTCTCCAGCCCAGGGCTGAGGGACCCACAGAGCCTCAATAGATGGACAGTGAAGCTAAAACACAAAAGAGACTCTGTCCTCTACCCCTAGGACTGTGCCCTCCCCAAGGCCACATAGAACATGCAAAATCTGTGTGTGCATGGGGGAGGGGACATGCCCTCCACTGACTTCTTCTTCTTTTTTTTTTTTTAAGATTTATTTGATTATTCTGAGAGAAGGAGAGAGAGAGAGAGAGAGAAGGAGAGGGCCCAGAGCAGTCTCCATAGTTGTACATCATTAGTTGGGACACAATTTAACTCCAAACAGGTGGATGTGGGGCCACGCCGGGAGGGAACTGAACCAGGGGCCTCCCACTTGGGAGGCGAGAACCTTCACTGCTGAGCCATCCTGGTGGTTACCAGCTATGCTATAGTTCAGCTTATGGGTTATGCATGGGCCGGGGCCAAGAATCGAACCCCAGACCTTGTGATTGCGAGGCAAGCGCTCGGCTGCTGAGCCACCCCGGCGTCCCTCCACCTGACTCCTTAGAGCTTATAGTATATGACGAGTCCTTGGGAGTTAGACATGGGAAGACTCAAGTCAGTGGTTCTCATCATGTGCTCCCCAGAGCAGCAGCGGAGCTCCTGGGAACTTGTTAAACGTGCCAATCCTCAGGCCCACCCCAGATCTGCAGAATCAGAAGCTCTGGGGGTGGGTCCCAGCACTCTGTGATTTGTACAGGCCCTCCAGGAGGTCCTGCAGATGCAGAAGATTGGCAATCACTGACGGAAGCTGTAATCCAGCTATCTGCATGACCTGGAGTGCAGCCATAGGGTGGGTCTAGCGACAGTTGCATAGGATCTTCTTCACTGGGTTGCTGGTGGCAAAGATCAGATGAGATCTTAGGTATAATGTGCTTAGCAAATTGCCTAGCACATTATAAGCACTCATAAATATTCACTAATACTAACCTTCCTACCAAACCTAAGAGGTGGCTTCAATGACTATCACCATTTGACAGGCGAGGACCCTGAAGGCTCAGAGAGTTTTTAAAGTGACTTGTTCAAGGTCTCTGCGCTGTCAAAGATATCACCATAGTCCATGTCCTCAGGAAGAGATACAGGTGTCATTACGTTCTTTTTGCTCTCAGACTTGTGTTAAGTTCTCAGGCTGGGCAGCTCCCCCTCCCCCAGGCATCTAAACAAGTAAAGAGGCTTTGTTTGTTTGTTTGTTTGTTTGTTTTTTGGGGGGTGCCTGAGTGCTCCTGAAGTTTAGCGCCCATAGCGTCAGGGATGCTCACGCTGCATTATGCAAGACAGCCGTGCATGATAAAGACTTGTCCTGCGCAGAACGCCCGTGCCGCCTCCGTTGAGGATCAGGGACTGCCCGGAGGGTCAGGGCTGTATGGCGTAGGACATCATGTCAGAGGCCGCCTGGACAAATTCATCAGCCGAAACGCAGTACTTGAAGTCAAGGGCTGGAAGTCTCACAGGAAATATTTCCTGACAGAGTCCCCAGACTCCTACTCTGGGTGTTGTGGGGCTTCCTTTTAGTCTAGACATGTTCTTTCTAGCACGCAACTGCCTAACTCTTCTAGTTCAGTGTTGGGCCAGACATCGATTGCGGTCCACCGGTGAACAGCCACAAATTCTGGGGTGACCACCTGAATAATAACATAGCTGCACTTGCAGAAGTAGCCCTGGCCCTAGAAAAGCCTGCCCAGGGATGCTCTAGCTTAACCACTCCCTGCCTAACCTAGATAAGATTGCCACGCCCATGACCCGGGCACACACTTCCCAGCACTGGAGTATTGAGGATCCCCCCGTGTTCTCCACCAGCCAGAGAGAAAATGAATGTTGAGTCCATAGAGAGTAGAAGGTATCTATTATTTGTTACTGTGAGAGGGAGAAGGAGGAAAGCCAGAGAATAGAATGTCAGTGCTGTTCAGCATGTAAAATATCCTGCTGTCAAAAATGCAAGCAGTGGGGGATGCTGGGATATCAATGATCAAGCATGGGCTTTGCAATCCCAAGGTCTGGGGATTGATTTCCGGCCCCAGCCCGTGCAAACCCCGTGTGCTGAACTGCAGCATGGCTGGTGGCCACCAGGATACTAGGCAGTGAAGGTTCTCACCTCTTATGAGGGAGGCCCTGGTTCAGTTCCCACCCTGCGTGGCCCCACATCCACCTGTGTGGAATGAAACCATGTCCCAACTAATGAGGCACAACTATGGAGACTGCTCTGGGCTCCCTCTCTCTCTGTCTCCTCTCAAGTAATAAAATAAATCATTTAAAAAGTGTAAGCAGTGGATTTAACAGTCAAATCAATATTTATTTCAAAGGATGCCCAATGCAAAGGTGCTAGGCAGAGAGCTGGCGGGGACCCCGTAGCCGCAGCACACACAGGCACTTATGAATCACCCGTTTGCCTGAACCTGCGGCAGCGTGTGGCTCTGAGGTCCTTGCCCATTTCCCCTAAGTGAACACCCGCTTTCCCATGCACAGCCCCCTTCCGCTAGAGACCTCACCTAGTGCTTTCACCAGGAACTCCACCCACAAGATGCAGAGACAGGCTGTGCTCAAATGCTCCTTCTCCCGCAAGCCATTAAGCTGTCAAGCTGAGGGGCTGCGCAGATGCAGACAGAAGCTTGCTGGCGTGCTAATGGTGAAGGCCACAGTCATGCTTTCGGCTCTGGCCAGTCCCTGCTTCAACCTGACTGGCCCCAAGTCCTATTTGGTGTTCTCCAGATGCTGATGCGAGACATGGCCTGAAGCAGAAAATAACCAGGGAGACGATGTCTTGATAGAGATAGAAGCCACTCGTCGAGGGGAGTTGGCCTGTTCCACCCCCGTTGTTTTTCTTTGGACATCCACACAGGTGTCATATAATGGCTTCGGGTTTCAAACCCCCCTCTGCCAAGGGGAAAATGACCTCTCCATAAATACTTTGCCCACATCAGTGAAATAGCTGTGTTACACACTTGAGTACCATTTTCAAGGATGCTTTAAATAGAGCATCGGCCGCTGCTTTCAATTTAACGTGTGGACGGGAGCCACTCAGGCAGGCGGAGATGATAAGGGGTGGGCTCACAGCTTCCATGGGTGCATCCGCCCAGACTTTTAACAAACCCACAGGCACTTAAGACATCTACGGACCAGCCACGTGCTAGACTCCCTCAGCCAACGAGCAGGCACCTACTATGCATGCACAGAGCTAGGGGCTAGGCCAGTGAGAGACACAGAAAGAAGAGGAGGTTTCTCCACTAGAGGAGAGGAGCTTTCCAAGCAAATTACAGTAGGAAAGATGTTACAAGATAGGGGAAGCCGGGATGGCTCAGAAGGTTGAGCGCTCGCTTTGCAGCCCTGGGGACCGAGGACCAAGGAGCAAATCCTGGCCCCAGCCCGTGTGGACCCATATGCTGAATTGGGTGTGCTTCCCATGCAGGAGGCCCCCAGCCTGGTCCCTGCCCTGCTCTGCCCCCTCCCCACCTGTGTGGAGTGAAACCATGTCAAAAAACAAATGATGTACAACTATGGAGACTGCTCTGGGGCCTCCCCCTTCTCTCTGTCTCTCTCTGTCTCTGTCAAAAACAATAAATATTTTTTAAAATGTTATAAGATAGGTAAAATGCTATGCAAGTTGACAGGGGAGCTGAGTGGCCCTAGTGTTTTCTTCTGTAGAACTCCCTACTGAGTCTTACAAGAATTCAATGAGATCATATATGACAGGTGCCAAGAACAATGCCTGGAACCAAATAAGTGCCCCCATAACAGTAGCAGTAGTCAAGGAAAAGCTATTCATATTGTTGGCATGAAAGTATCATTGATCATTTTAATTATAAGTCTGGTTGCAGGTAAGAACAGGAGAATTATCAGATAAAGCTTGATGAATAACAGGTAACATTTGGACAGTTGAAGAAGTAAAGGATAGTAGTATATGCAGAAAGTCAGATACAAGGAGACTGAAGACTTGCTAGAAAATAAATAGTACAATGTATCTTCAATTTCTGCATTAGTATTATGGCATATCGGGATGTAGATGCTTTTTATTTATCCTGCTTGGAGTTTGTAGGCTGCCTTGAATCTGTACATTGATATTTTTCCTCATGTTAGAAAATTCATAGCTATTACTTCTTCAAATAATACTGCCTCTCCATTCTCTTTCTCTGTCGAAATCCAATTAAATAGATAAGGCCTTCTCACAGTATCCTGTCTCTTAACCCCTTTCCCATATTTTTTATCCTTCATTTCAGATTGTTTATTTTGCCCTGTTCCCACTTTATTAATTATTTCTTCAACTGTTGTCTAAATTCTTTTACAACCCATCCATTGAATCCTTGATTGCACTTGCCGTATTTTCCATCCTAGAATTTCTTTTTGGTTCTTGTTTCAAATCCACTATGTCATTTTCATAATTTCTACTGTCTTGCCAGCTTCTGTACTCTTATCTTATATCTACCTGAAAATAGTAAGCATAATTATTTAAAATCCATGCCTGATCACTGCAGGACCCAGAAAACCTGCCAAGTCTATTGTTTCCTGCTGGTTCTTGTTCATGGTGGCTTGTCTTCAGCATACCAACATATCTTTGACTGCATGCTGGACATAGTATTCAAAGACTTGTTTGCAGGAATAATCTGATGAATAGGATAATGCTTCCTTCCTCCAGAGAGTATGTGAATGCTTCTGCCAGGTGACCTGCTTGTAATATGGCATAACATCCATCCCATTTAAGAACCGTAGATGTCAGCTATGCAAATAGTTCCAAGCTGGACTTCAGAACTTGGAAGGGGCTCATCACCTCAATTGACCCTGAAGTCCAGCTTGTGTTCCCTGACCCCATGGAGCTATGAAATACAATGCTTAGACCCTCAGCGGCCTCTTCATAAACAAAACAAACAAACAAACAAAAAAACAGTCTCATCTCTCTGGTCATTTACCTCTTGAGTTCCATTCTCTTTCCAACTTCGGCCTTGTAAATATTTACTACCTTGCTAGCTCTAACATGTCTTCAAGCATACTTTCGAAAATATCTTTCCCACTTTCTGAGTTTTCCTCAGTGGGTGGGTCTGTGTGAGTTATCTAATCTGCCATTACCAAAAGTCCCATAAAAAGTACAGGCAGACCTCAGAGATGTTGCAGGCTTGGTTCTAGACCACTACCATAAAGAGAATATTGCAATAAAGGGTGTCCCAAAATTCACGCAAGGAGTAATTTTGATAGAAAACACAGGTTTATAATTACAAATTGTAAATTTTCATTGTTCAACAATGAAAACGCATTGTTCATTCATGTAGCACTCCATTTTTAATAACTGTCAGCTGAACTGTCAACTGTCACGCTGTCTTTTTTTTCGTTGGCAACACTGTACTGCACAAATGATGCAAAATTAAAATCTTGCGTGAATTTTGGGACACCCTTTAGAATCACACAAATTTTCTGGTTTCCCAGTGCATGTGAAAGCTATATTTTCATTCCATTGCAGTCTATTAAGTGTGCTATAGCATTATGTCTTTAAAAAATGTGCATACCTTAATTTAAAAAGATTTCATTGCTAGGGATGCCAGGATAGCTCGGCAGTTAAGCATTTGTCTCGCAATCATGAGGTCTGGGGTTCAGTTCCTGCCCTGGCCCGTGCAAACCCATGTGCTGAACTGTGGTGCAACTGACAATCTCCGGGGTGGCTCAATGGTAAAGGTGCTTGTCTCCCATGTGGGAGGCCCCCAGTTCGATTCCACCCCTCGCAGCCCCACATCCACCTGTGTAAAATGAAAATATGTCACAACTAATGATGTACAACTATGGAGACTGCTCTGAGCCCTCCCCCTTCTTTCTTTCTCTCTCCTTCTCTCACACCTTTCCTCAAACAATAACAAAAATCTTAAAATATATATATTTGTTGCTAAAATTTGCTAACCATCATCTGAGGCTTCAGTGAGTTGTAATCTTTTGCTAGTGAAGGATCTTGTCTCAGTGTTGATGAAAAAGCAGTATCTACCAAATGTGATAAAGTGAAGCACAGTAAAAACTGGTATGCACATACATGATTTGATTAGAACATTGGATTTTGGTCAGGAAGGAAGTAAAAGATGAAGCCACAATATTGGCTGATTCCAAAACATGGATCATCTTGATAACGTAGTCTGAAGAGAAAATATAACATTCAATAACTTATGGGGAGCCACTGAGGAATCCTGAACAAAGGCGTGCTTACCTAAGAGCTGTAAGCGAGAAAGATGATTCAGGAACTTGTGCGCCAAACAGATTGCAGGACTATGAGAGCAAGATCAGAAAGCAGACTTAGCAGGCTCTATCAAACCCGCACAGAAGAGGTAAAGATTCTGAACTGGGGTTGTAGTGAGGACACTAGGAAGATGGGGCGGAGGTCACTCTTTAACCTAGAAAATCCCCAGAGGACAGAGAATATCATAAGAAACTAAAGAACCTGCCACAGCAATGTATCCACTCATGGTAGCACGTGATCAGGTGGGTGGGACAACCTCCCGGGGAGAGGGCCATCACTCCATTTTGTGATATCAGAGATTCTCTAAGTGACATTGACTGGCAGCACAATTCTTGTTTGGGGCAAGAAGAAAGTCCAAGCCCCTTTGTTAATAACCAGAGATCCTGGCGCATCAAGACACAAGCCAGGAGGTTTCACAGAAAATAAAGGGCACACAGAAATAGACTGCAGTGTGCAGAGGGTGAGAGGAGCATGCCCCATCACTATGTGACAGGGGAGGCTTGGGGATGCTGGGACTGTCATGACTGGTTCCACTGAGTGATGAAAAAGTGCTCACTAGGGCTAACCTCCGAGGTGTGTAGGCAGAGTCTGACTCCAATGGAAATGTAAGCCTTTAAACTACAGTCACATCTTTACTGCCCAGACGGCTGCCACATACTAGAGATATTTTCCCCCATCCTCCCTTCCATTTATATGAATGAGTGTCAAAAGGTAGCTACCTGTGAGAACATAACTTCTGCTTTCACCGTGGAGATCTGGGAGATGAAATAAAATAAAAGTAAAATGTTACTGGAGGAAGGGCTATATAATTTCATAAATAGATTACGGAGCTCAGCATCGATCTGAGCTAAACTGGTGCTACAGATGCAGGAGAGCAGTAAGCCACACATACATAACCTGTGTGCTCCTGCCTTTTTCTTTATGAATTGCCTGCACCAAATCAATATTATCTGCTAAAAGCAAATGTGCTTTCCTTTTCCTGTCCTTCCCCAGGACCCCTAGACTTTTTCAGACGTGGAATTCAAGAATCTGCTGGCGCGTCTCCCAATATCTTCGGGGCTCATATTGTTTGTCCTGAAAAGTCCTTACTAATTCTCCCAAAAGGACCCCACCTCCTGTCATCACTTCTTAAGCTCCTGTGGGCCTCGTGTAACCCAATGAAAGTCAGAATGTAGGTGTGGACATAGGGGTTGGAAACCTATCGAGGCAGAATAAGACCTGAGCAAAAGTGTCCCCAGGAGAGACTGTAATCTCCCTGAAGGTAGGGCTGTATTTGTTGATTCACCACTTCACCCCAGTCCCTGGCACCATACCTGGCTTAGAAATAGTCAATAAATACTGGAATTATTGTACTGCTCTGAGTAAAGAATGGAAAAGCAACCGAGCATTACTTGTGTTCAGATAATTCCTAAATATCTTGTCACCTGGAAGCAGGGCAATGGACGGACCCAGTGTTTTTCTAGCTTTGTCATGACAGAGTCCCAAGGAGGTGCCCTTGCAAATATGTTCTGACTTTTTCCTGCCATTCCTTCCATAGGAAAGCTGAACAGCAGCTGGGTTTCCAGACTCCTGAGGAAGTTGGGGGGGGGGGGGCGTGACTCTCCTGTGTTTTCTGCAGGAAAAGAAGGAAGAGGAGGCTAGGAGAAGCTGGGACGAAGGTGCTAGAAGCATCTGCGGGTAGAGGAGGCTAAGAAAAGTCAGCAGTGTTGCCAGCGTAGGGAAAGGTCTGGCTGATTGGCTTCCACCACCCTCCACAAAGCTACTCAGCACCTGAGGGGTCTGGGCCCAGCGGGAGGCGGCAGGCTATGTCCCTGCTGCCTGATGGAGAAACTCCGCATATACAGGGCTAAGGTTGGGACATGGGAAGGGAACTCTCAGTAACCCACCAACCCTTGAAACTACACAGGACTGAGTGACTGATCATCTTTGATAAGCCCAGTCATCAGTAGCTAGTCCATTAGTGGCTTTCATGGTTGTCCCGGATGGACAGGGCACTCCAGAGAGATGCACCTTCCTGAACCAGACCTATACGCAGACCCTCTGTGATGTTCCGGCCACCAGCAAAGGACCTGGGGTCCTTTCCTCTAGCTACACCTTCAGGAGTAATACCTTGCCTACTCGCACCGCTAATCTTCAGGGTAAAAAACAATGGCTACACTGCAGAAATAAAAGATTTGAAGGTGGATGTGTGGAAATGGAGGCTTCTAGGACCACAAACTATATAGCAGCTAGGAGGGAAAAATTATTAGAGGTCCCCATGGTGTGGCTTATTCTCTTAGCTTTTCCAACTGGATCCTGACAAAGTCTAAATTCTCTCTTATTTTTACCCATCTACCCCAGAGGGAGTTTATGATGTCCTCTGGCCGTCCCTGGAGAAGGAAGGACATGGAGAATCTCTATGTTTTGCTTGATCCCCCGTTGTTGGCTTCGGGCCCACACTGGGCTACACTCCTGGATTCACCACTCTGATGTTGCACAAGTCACTCCAGTTTGCCAGGTCACTGGCTCTAGAGCTGGGCTTTCATTTTGACCACTGATGGGAAATGGGTGACCATTCTGTTTCTCCTAGAAGCCTCAGAGAGGCAAGTTTTGTCCACTAGGCACAGCCACCAAAATGGCAGCAGCCTCAAGCCCATACCATGGGTGCAAAAGCAGAGCTCAGGTGTCTGTCATGTCTTCTGTCCCCACCTGAGACCCCTAGGCTCCAGAGAAGGACAAAGTATGAACCACGTGCACCTGTTTCTCACTCTGAATTGACAGCAAGCTTTGAGTTCCCTCCTCAATGGGATCGGCCTGTACTTCTTTGTGGAGGTCACACCCTCACCCTCTCTGGAAACTGTGCCTTGGTCTCTAGGTCAGTATTTCCTAAAGTGTAATTTACTGCCACAGAGTCACACCCATGGAATCAGAACCTCTGAGGGCAAAGGGGACCAGAAATCTAGAACTTTACTGGGTCTTCAGATGATTCTTATGGCACTGGAGGGGACCCCACACTCAAGGGACAACCCCAAGCCCCAGCTGAATAAGGCAAATAACACAAATGCACAAGCAAGTTGGGAGGGGACATGCAGTTTTGATAACTGTAGAGCACATGGGCCTACAGGAAGCAGCCTCTAGCCACCTCCAGTTGTTGCCACATGGGAAGAGAGGCTCCGTGTTCTCAGATATGCCCCGATTTCTACAGACATGCACAAATCACATTTTATGTGAAATCTCTTGACCTCTCAATGTTGGCCATGGTGAAACAGACCATGCTCCTAAATGAAACACAAATGTGATTTGGCTCATGGGTTGCCCATTCATAGTCATGTTTGAGAACCACTGGTTTAGGACAGATGTGAGAATTAAAAACCTTCAGGATGTGTTTCATCCATGCCAAGAGAGATCCCATCTTTCCTAACTTGGGACAGCATTGGTCAACCCTCAGATGCCAAAGAAACCAGTAGTCTCCCTGTCTGTGAGTATAGCCCTTCAGCTCCTCCCAAGGAAGAGGAGGAAGACCTTATTTTCAAGACCCTTTGAGTGTGATTCTGTCTCATTTTCTCATGGCAGACACCACAGCTCCCTTCACAAGGGAATAAACCAGGAGAGTTCCTGGTTTAAGAGCATTGGCTACTGAGGCGAGGGGGTGAGGGGTGTGCCTGGCTGACAGACAACTACTATGCCAAAGTCCCCCAAAATCCTCAGAAATTCATAGATTTCATGCACCTAAGTCCCTCCCTTGAGTTCCCCAAATCCATAGGAAGAACAAAACTGACTTGACTCCAAAACTATGATCACTCACAGCATCTAAAGCCTGTCCTTGAGAAGCAAAAAAGCAAATAGGAAAAGCAAGCCCTGTGCATTTCCTGGAGTCTGTTCTCTCCATGGTGGCTCTTACAGACATCTGCTGAAATTTCCAGAAGAGTTGTCCTGGTGGGATCAACAGAGAGCAATTGCTCCCGTTTTAGCAGGAGCCCCCAAGCACTGTGGCCTAAGTGTTCGTAGTTTCTACTCAAGCAGAAAAATGAAGAGGAGCCAAAGAGGGAGGACACCCACAACCACACACAATCCCGTGCTTTCCTTCCCTTCCCCGAGGCCTTACCAAGAGGTTTGAAGACAAGAAAGAAAAACAGAAGAGAAAAAGAAAACCACATTGACATGGACTTGCTTGAAGTGGTCTTGACCTTTCATTCCCCTTAACCAAACCTAGTGGTTCAACATGTGATGCTACTAAGAGACTCGACCAGAAACAGAAAGGAATCCAATGTATAAGTCAAATTTAAAAGTCTCTATCTAAATATATAAAGAACACATACAACTCAACAACAAAAAAACAAACGATCCAATTAAAAAATGGGCAGAAGACCTAAACAGGCACTTCTCTCCTGAAGACATACAGCCAACAGATACATGAAAAAATGCTCCACATCACTAGCAATTAGGGAGATGCAAATAAAAACCACAATAGGATACCATCTTACACCTGTTAGAATGGCTATAATCAACAAGACAAGGAATAACAAGTGCTGGAGAGGCTGTGGACAAAAAGGGACCCTCATACATTGCTGGTAGAAATGTAAATTGGTACAACCACTATAAAAGGCAGTATGGAGACTCATCAAAAAACTAGGAATGGAATTGCCATATGACCCAGCAATCCCTCTCCTGGGTATCTACCCAAAAAACCTGAAAACCTTAATTCACAAAGATATCTATCCCAATGTTCATCACAGCACTGTTCTCAGTGGCCAAGTCATGGAATCAACCAAAGTGTCCTCTGATAGATGACTGGATAAAGAAGATGTGGTACATTTACACAATGGAATACTACTCAGCAATAAGAAATGATGAAATACAGGCATTTGTGACAACATGGACGAACCTTGAAAACACCTTATTAAGGAAAATAAGTCAGAATGAAAGAATCAAGAAACATATGACCTCACTTATAGTTGGAATATAAAACTGAAAGTAATAAAGAAACAAAAACTCATGGACACACTCAATAGTTTGGTGGTTACCTGAGGGTAAGCGGGGAGGGGGGTGGGAGAGATGGGTAGTATGGCAAGTAGGGAGGGGGCATCAAACATATAGTGATGGAAAGAGGGCTGATTCTGGGTGGTGAACACATAATGCGATGTATAGACAATGTAATGTAAAATTGTACACCTGGAAACAATGTAATTGATATCAATTAATGTCACCCCAATAAATTTAACAAAAAGAAAAAAATAAATAAAAATATAAGTCTCAATAAAGGTAGAATTCCAGTGGAAGCCATTTGTAAGAATACCTCCAGAATATAGTATCATTGTGGTCCAAAAAAGCCACCATTAATTCAGAATCAGACACTGATTTAGATTGATTAACAGAAGGGGGTAACCCGGATAACCCCTTGAATACTGAGTTATTTTTAACGATACACTGGAGAATGAAAGAGAAAGGAGACAACATTCATGGGAACACCGAAACAGTCCCCACCAGGTTACGGAAACTCCAGTAACATCTTGCTTTGGGCTTCCTGCACTGACTGATGATCAGATCCATCTCAAAACTCTTTCCAAAAAGTTCTCCAGCCCTATCCCCCATTTCTAATACTCTTGAGATTCTACAGCCTGTGATGAGGCTAGGGAATCCATAATTTTTGAAACACTCATGAGTGAATCCTAGGATAAGAAGGGCTTCAGGCCTCTGGGTTCCACCATGAGATTTATAAAATGAAATATGCAAGTCAAATGCCAAACGAGCCCATCTGGTTTCACTATTCAAGGAAAGGGAGCCCAGAGTGTGCCAATTTGTTACACGTGGCCTGAAAACCACATTTGTTTTTCAAATACTTCCTCTCTGGAAATAGTAAACTGAATTACAGAAGGCTAGCTGCACAGGGACACATTCCCTGATTCCAGGTCACAGAGGGAATTTAAAGCTGAAACTCCTGAAAGAAAGACATACTAGGCCATGCTCTTCACCAGTGTTGGTGCTGGGCACTTTACATACTCAGACATCATCTCAATGAACCCTGTAAGGAAAGCAATCACATCACACTGATGAAGTAGCCTCACCGAGGTTTATGTAACTTGTCCATTGGGAAGTGGAGAGATGTGAATTGAATCTAGATCTGATCCTAGAGCCTTTTCCCTTTAAGCTACCAGCATGTTGCTTCCTTAAACCTTCCAACATCTATACCTCTGCTTAAGTTTGTAGGTCTTTGAATGTTACTTAAATGTCCCCTCCAGTGCCTTTACCAAAGTCCCCCTGAATGTACACGGGCTTGGCTGAGGATGCAGCAGGTGGCAGAGGTCAAGAGGAGAGGCTGGAGACTATTAGAGATCTCCTCCTGAGGTCACTGGATGAGGGGCAGAGCTGACCAGAGATCCTGGCTACCAGGCAGAACCAAAGGACAAGCATTCCAGCATGACAGAGAAGACACAGAAGAGGTAAAAGCCATGAGGACCCTATAGACACCCAGCAGGAAAATCAGATCAGCGCTGAAGGTAACAAGAGAGTTTGTTGGTAGCCTGGATTTCTTTTCTTTGGGCTGCTCTGTATTTCAGCCTTAGGCAGCAGCTTGCAAATGAGCTTTAGGGGTGACAAGAAACCAGAGAGCACCTCTCTTTGTAGTCACCACTACAGATCCCAAGATCACTGTGACCAAATTAGGACAGAAAGCCGTCACTGACGTACACATGGGCCCCGGGGAGTCTGAGTACGAGCACATCCAATGCTGCTGAACAAAACGTGAAACCGAAGAAAACACCCAGCCACACAGAGCCCTTTGAATTGGTGGCTTCAGTCCAGGGCCGTGGATGGGGCGGGCGTGAAGGGAGACAAAGCTTCGCTTTGGAAAGGCTCAAGAGAGTTTCTAGGAATGCTCCGTCCCAAATCCAGCGGGCTTTGTGAAGGGTTTGGAGGGCTGAGGAGCACTTCGTTTTCACAGCAGGAAGTGGATTTCTAGACTCACCTTGCCCCCATCTTTTATCAAATTAAGTCCTAAGGCAAAATTAATTCAGTACAGAGTTTAATTCTAACTTTGAGATGACTGAGAATTTGTATGATAAGCTGATAAGCCTAGGGCAATTTCAAGTGCAGGGGAAGCTCTTTTTTTTTTTTTAATGTCCCATCAGTTAGTATATCTTTGGGGGGTTTGCATGGAGGGGAGAATCAGGACAGGGGGCACAGTGCTGGAAACAGACAACGCTGACAGCCGTGTGAGAGCTGGAGCTGAATGGATGTTCGTCTGGGTTCCCGCCACCATCTCAGACACACCTGTTTGGCCTCAGCTTTGGGCATGTTCTGACCAAAGACCAAGACCAAGAATTCTATTGTGCTTTCCAATAAATGCCTGACCTAGCTTTTCCAGAGCTAGAAATGGGGTGCAAACACCAATCTGCTTTTTCCTAATTTGCAAGAGAAAAGCATATCCCACACCACCACACCTAAGAACACACAGGAATCCCAGGGAACTTAATCTCCCCGTTCACAAACTATTAGCTGCTCACGCCCAGTGAGTTGTCTTGGGCAGAGATGAACTGTTTTGTTCAACCCCTGGAAATGGTTCTGAACTTGGCTGCTCACCACCTGGAGAACTTGAAAACACCAGGGTCCCAAGCCCTGTGACGTTGATAAATTTGGTCCATGGTAAGAATTTTGAAACCTGGAACCACAGATGCTGGGAAAACCTTAAAAGTGAATAGACACTAAAATCCTGCTGCGGGTGGAATTTTTTTTGTTTTTGTTTTTTATTCTGGGAGGACCATCTACAGGAACCACCACCTCTTTGAAAAATAATGAAGTACATTAGCTGCAGGAAGAAGATGTCCTCAGCAGCCATGCACATTGCTATTTGGGTTAAGTGACTGCTGTCTCTTTAATATTCCCTGCTTTATTTGATTGATTGTTTGTTTTTGTTCATTGAGTAGTACTGCAGCTGGGTTTTTCTCCTTAAAATGATTTTCAAATGCTCAGCGCATCTATGTGGAGGGGCATACAGGTCACAGTTTGAGTATTAGGTAGAGAAAGGTGGATCAGGAAAAGACAGAACAGGAGGAGGATCCTTCCTTCACCAGGGAGAGGCTGAGCCCTGATCCAGGAGCAACTTGGGGCACGGCCCCCGACTTTGGGAACCACACCAGTGCCAGACAACCTGGCCTGCCCTTCCGTTGTGCAGCAGTGTACGTTACTCTCTGTGCTACTGTCCTGTTCTCTTCATTAACCTTGACCTACCCGGAAAGCTTTCCTCAGAGTTAGGGCCTTAGCTCTCTTGCTGGGAGGGAGCTGCAGAGGGCTTCTTACAGGCTTGGGTTCATGGCAAGAGCAACAGTGGGCAGTGAGTCAGCATTTCTTGAACTGCAGGTGGCAATTAGTGGACCCGTAAAGGGATCTGAGAGCAGCTCACTGGTTTAAAAGATTATCACAATGTGGGGTTTGAACCCAAATACGACTATTTTGTGTTTGTGAGGTACTGAGCTCTGCTATACACAATGACACACACACCCCGCCCCATCCCTTGAACTTTCTGTTGGAGAGACTCACCCGGCGGAGGAAGGAGATAGTGCAGCTCCCCTGCCTGTGCACCACCCCCACAATCCACCTCGGCCTCAGGCTCAGATCACACATTCCCACTGGGCTGCAATGACACATCTCTGCCTAGAGCCCCTCACCCCACCTCCAGGCTGCGCCCCAATTCTTCCTCTCCCGCTGACCCCAGGCCGCTCACACACCACACCCTGCACGTCCTGATTCACTGTCCCACAGATACCTCAAACTCAGTGCCCCAAAACCCAGCCCCTGCATGTCCTCCCTGTGTGGCAGCAGCACCACCCACAGGGTCCCTGAAGCCCCTCAGCTGCCTCATCGACTCACCATCGAGGCCTACTCCTTAAGGTCTGCTCCACTTCTGGACCCCCCTCCCTTTCCACCAGTGCCCTGTCTCTTCTCCTCAGGATTGCCCTGATAGCTCTACTCAGCCTCCCGACTCCACACTTACCCCACTCCCCTTCACGCCACCCACTGTATCCCAAGGCTGTGCTCTGTCTAAAAAGATAAGTCCAAGGAGGTTACTTCTCTGCCCAGCCCCTTTGCCAGCTACCATATCCTACAGCACAAAAGAAGTCGAAGGTCATATTTTACTTCAGCTGCCCCTGTCCCCTGACTCCCACCCCCACCTCTCCCACCTCCCTTCTCTAGGAGTGGGTTGACCGCTGAGAACTCTTCCACATGTTTCTGCACCCTCAGAAGCAAACACACAAAGCGATGTTACACATGCTTACCTCCCACAGCAACACCTCCTGGAAGCCCTCCATGTCCCCTGGGTTGGCTGGAATTTTATTTGGGGGTGACTATATAATAGTCCATGGAGTGGATTGTACCATAATTTAGTCAACCTCTTAATGGGCATTATCTTTTGTCCATCCTCCCTTTTTATTTGGCACAAAGACTGATGCCATTTAAACCTCTTTATTTATATGTCTTCACATATTAGTACAGTCCTGTTATCTCCATGAGCTATAGTCTCTCAGGAACAGGAATTGTTTATGACCTGGAAGTGAGACAAATGATGACAGAACTACCCGTTGAACTGCCATGGGTTTGGGGGAAAGTAGAAGGTCAGGTCACTGAAGAAAAGCAAAGAAGAATGGGCCATGCCCCCCTCAGACTCACTCTCGTAACATTGGGGGCCTGAAAGATGGATGATGCTGAATCTTCTCAAAGTCCCTCTCTTTCTAAACCAACCCATCCCATAATAGCATGGCTTCCCAGCAGCTCCCAGGACACCATATGGACTCTGCTTTCACTGTAACACAAAGGCCGTGTAGTCCCTATCCACGGAGCCCAACACCCAGCCAACCGAAGGCAACACGTTGCCCCAGAGAGTTCTGAAACACAAACTGACTCCCTTTGGGAATTCATGAACTTCTCTTCCACTTGCTTTCATTTTCTTCTTTTTTCAATTGACAACTCCGCTTTGTTGTCTACCCAGTTTAGAGAATCCCTCTTCAGAAAAGTCTGGCTTGAGGTAAGTTATTGTAAAGTATGTAGCGTCACATGGGCTTACTCTAGGATTGGCAGCGACGTGCAGGCTCTCAGCCGCACTGCCCCGAACAGGTCTGCAGCTGCACTTGGCTTTTGTATGTAGAGAGAGGCTCACAATGTCCAGTCCCAGGATGGCTGCCTTAGAAACAGTCAACCTGGGTACACCCATGTCCCCATACCAGCTCTCTTTCCTCCTCTCCCAACCAGATGCAGAAGTCCCAGTGAGGAATCGAAAGGCCCTAGGGGTGGGGGAGCCACAAGATGGAAGGAACCTGGATTCCTGAATGACAGCACAGAGCTAAATCTCCCCAGATACCAACCAATATTAGATAATAAAGCATGAACCCACTGGCATTCGCTGTTATGTGATAGAGAGGTCGCATGCCCTGATTAATGTACCACTCGTAAGCACTTCAAGAACAAACAGAACAAGCCTGTAATAGAAAAGCAGGGTTCATCCATTCATAGACCTTTAATTACAAAACTGCAGACAGCCCTACAACATGGTGAGTGGGCCTCACTTGTTTCTGTCACGCCAGGCAGCCACCCTCATCCACAATCATGTCTGTAAAAGGCTAGGAACACCCAGTCCCTCTAGGTCACCCTCTGGTTTCCCTGCCTGAACCTCACTGAAGGAAACTGCAATATGATTCCAGGTGTCACCTTTCAAAGGGCGTGAGTGATTGTGATTTCAGCCCTGGCTAAACCCTTGTGTCCTTTTAATGTCCAAAACTAATCCTCTTCACATCAGACACTGCTGTTAAATAAACAGGAATTTCCATTAACCTGCACCTCTGTGCATTTATTTTTAAAAAGTGGTGTCACTCTCCTTTTAATGAACATGCTAATTAGCATATTAATAAATTGCTGAATGGAATCAATGAGATATGTAATCAAGGTCTGACCAGGAGTCGGGCCAGGTTGAAGGGGGTGGAGGGAAGGAGAGAGAAGGAAAGAATCTTCCCAGAGGGTTGGCTCAGAAGGGACGTGTAAAGATCAATGGCCCACATGCAACTGAGATGCAGTTGGAGTTGACAGTGGATGGAACACTGAGTGGTGGCCCTGCCTCTGTCCCTTCCACAGGCAAGCTCCTGGTAAGAGATCATGTGCTGAGCATGATCTTAATTGGGGCTGGACAAGCCATTCAGAGACCACATCCAGATCACCGCTGGCAAAGTTACCTAGAACCGCCATGCTAGAGATCTGAGTTCTAGACCTTTACTTAAAATATTAAAAAATAGGGAAGCCGGGGTGGCTCAGTGGGTTAAGGGCTCACTTTGCAGCGCCGGGACCAGGGATCGAATCCCGGCCCCGGCCCGTGCGGAACCATATGCTGAACTGGGAGCTCCCCCAGTTCAGTTCTCTCTCTGTCTCTGTCTCTGTATCTCTCTCTGTCTCTGTCCAAAAATAAATAAATAAATAAATAAATAAAAATAATAATACAAATAAATAAATAAAATATTAAAAAATAACCAACCAGTACTGATATAGTTCCCAGCGAACACTTGCTCTAAACCAGAAGCCACCACAAGGGTGATT